>WBNO01027743.1:642021-812343 GCA_013400575.1 Peucedramus taeniatus | reverse complement strand
AACGGGCTGAACGCGGGGCCGGAGCGGAACGGGCTGAACGCGGGGAGCCGGCGGCCAGCGCCGGGAACCCTTCGTGCTCGGCCCGGGTGCCCTCAGTGCCGTCCCCTGCCCGCCCACCATTGCACAGCGATTGTTAGGCGCTGTTTGTGGGGGCTCATTTGTCCGTTTGCTTGTGGGCTTTTTTTAGGTTTTTTTGCACATTTCCTCACAGCCCCCTTATCCCAGGGACCAGCAAAGCCGGGAAAGTTTCTAAAATTTCATCATTCCACACAACTGCTCCGGAGAGCAGCTTGGCGGGGGAGGCGGCGCAGCTGTCACGGGTGCGGGTAACTGGGATCAGCGGGGACACCGCAGTCACGGGCTGCCCGTCACTCACCGGCAGCGCCCCGGCGGTTTCGGCACTGACGCGTCTCGAAACAGGCGGGTGTCCCTGAGTCACCCCGCACCGCAGCCCCCGGCCGTGCCCTCAGCACCGCTCCAGAGCCAGAGCCCGGCCTGCGCTTGGGCCACAAACCCGCCCGAGGCATTACAAAAGAGAGTAACAGCAGTCCCGGTTTAATATAGTGAAGTATCCTTCATGTTTTATATAAAAATAACAGCACATATAATTGAGTTAAGTTAATAATTAAGTTCTCCTAACTTAGGAACTTAGATGAAAATACTTAGTACATATGTCAGTCATATTTAGGTATTACTTTGAATTCTCCAGTTTCCATCCTGATTCTGTATATAAGTACTTCCAAAAGTTCTTCAAATTCTTAATGCCATAAGATGTCTTTATAAAAATCAAGCATTATTCTAATAATTATCACATTTCTTGTATTATAAATTAGAGTTATTCTAATGAAGATTACAGTAATGCAACCATGTAATACAGTATAACAGAATCATACAAAGACAGCCCCTACATGAGGAATAATAAACTTTCGATCTCACCTAAGTTCTTTGTGTCAAGCAGCTAAAAAAGCCTTCATTGGTGACATTCACTGCATCAACAGAAAGCTGTCAATCAAGGCACTGCCATGACCACAAAGGATCAGGGCAGAACTATAATGGGCAATTACAAATAACTGAGAAATCCCAGACAAACACAATTTTTCAGGCACACACTCCAGAGAGACCCTTAGCTGCTGCAGTGATGACTATAGCAGGTACCATGCTCTGTAACTACCAAAGCATATAAAGCTATGTCAAAAGGTCCATCTTGTCCTGAAGGAGGAGTGAAAATGGGGGAGAGAGGTGTATTATAGGCCAGCATGCTTTCAACCTGCTACTGCTTTCACTCCAGAGAACTTCCTGAGCTGGATGTGACTTTGGTATGTAGCCATCTTTTTGTTGTCGTAGTTGTTGCTCCTCCCATGTACTTATCCTCTCATTGGACTGGTTTTAAATCAGCAGCTTCCTTGGGATGAACTGGAAGCTGCCCTTCCACAGACCTGCTGCCCAGAGCATCAAGAATCTGAATATTGCTCCAATTGCCTTCATCAATGTGCCTTACTTCTTGTGCTGGAGGAAACACACTGTGATACTTTGGTATCTGTCTTTGTCATACAGACCTACAGCTCTTCTCTCATTTTAAGACTGAAGAGTCACAGCCAACTCAATGATTATTGATAACAATACTCTTCCTTGTCTTTGGATCATCTTTATTATCCTTCTCTGAGCTGTTCCACTTTTAGGATTTTTGGGATAAGAGAAGCTTTGCACAGTCGTCAAGATAAGGATGAACAATGTCTTACTTTGTGCATACAGTGCCATGCTGGTATTTTCTATTTCTTCACCAATAACCTAAAGGTGTTTTTTTTTTTTAATAAGAGCTAAATCAGCCCTTGTACCTAGCTTGTCATATCTTCTCAGCTTCTAGTCCATTTTTGGTAAATTTTGACTTCAGTTAATCTAATCATCAACCAATTTTCTAGTGACCATAAAAAAACCCTCACCCTCCTTTTTAATAATGATTTAATTGAAGTAGCCACTAGAAGCCCAAATCAAAATTAGATGTTCTGTTCATACCTAGAACAATGGACAGTTCTGGCGCTGAAGGATGTATTATTTAATAAACAAGACAAAAGATGAGCAAAAGAAAATACCATCTTGTTTCTTAGGAAACAGGTGAAACAGCTTTGAACTATTTTGCTCAGAAGAGTTCACAAACATCTTTGGTGGAGCAAACAATACAGTTTTCCTCATTTGCAGGCTTTGGTGAGAAGACAAAACAGCAGTGATTTTTGTATTTGAGAATATGGACTGAATTATTATCTCTAGGTTTATGCAATGGAGCTACTAAATCACTTGTTATGGTCTATTCCTGCAGAGTCACATGAATTACAACTCATGCAGACAGCTTGACTAGGAACTTGTGAATTACAGAGGTCACTTTCCAAGAAGGACAGAAAAAGGTCTCCAAAAACTGTCAAAGGCCACTATATCACTGCCAAATGAGGCTTAGAGCTAGCTCAGCAAACTGATACGATTTTAGGGGAGCTTTGAGCACATCCACTTGTAGACTCTCCATCGTTGAAACTCTGCAACATGTGGCAGGGAGAGAAGTACATTTAACTGGAAAATGGGTGCACCCCACACTAAACTAGATAGGCAACAGAGCACGGGTGCAGACAAAAGAAGAGTCAGCAGAGCTATCGTGGATATGGGTACCTGCCCTTACAGATTTCATCATCCTCTCTCCCTTCCCCCAAAATTACATAGAAGTTAGAGACGGATAAACAAGGAGGGCCCTTTTTGAAATTAGTTTCTGAATAGATAACTTTAAAAACCACCTACTAAAGGATCCTTCTTATGTTTTAGCAGAGAAATTTCTGCACGAGGGGGGGGGGGAAGAACCTTGAATGATGCAATAACAGAATTTCATGCTGATATATTACTTACAGCTTGAAAGCCTTCATAAATGCTATTCAGTAACTGATTAAATATTACCACCACTGTGCCAAGACAGCCAGGAAACAAGAACAGTGGTCAAGTGGCTCTTCCAAAGAAACAGAAGGAATAAATGCTTGAAAGGTGAGATAAAATTTGGGAATTTTGATTTCAAGGGTCTTGAAATGATGTTAGCCCAGCAGACAGACAGTGCACTGATAAAAAGGTGATATGCATTCCTAACTGTCCAGCTGCATGCCTACTCATTTGTGACACAGGAATGTGGGTTAATTGTTAATCTTGGATTGATGCTGTTGGCAGATGTGATAAGATTGCATTTTGCAATCTGCCTACTGCAAGAATGCAACTACACAGAACTCAGGACGGCCTGTGGCCCATTTTGACATGCTCTTCGTGGGCTGTGTGCTTGGACCATGCAAATAAAAACTCAAATACAGGCTGCAGCAATCTGCCAGGGAGTGCATTGCACAGGAACATCGCTTCATCCTGTGACACTGGGAACTCCCTCGATACTGATTTTGACATTCATAAGAATGAATGCACATATGGGCATGGTTATCTCAAGGACTCTGCTAATCAGGACTCTTAGAATAAGGAGAGGTCATACAGGTACTCAGCTTGATTTTAAGTGAGCAGAGCAGGAATTTGCAGCAGGCATTCCCACTCTCCACCTGCAGAGCCTGAATGTGTTGCACTTCAAAAGACTCAGCCCAATATTTTCTTCAAGGTTTTGGCTAAGCTAGGAGATGAGTGAAGAGCTGGAAAGGAACTCTGTGATCTGTGTCTGTGCTATGCATTTATTTATGAATGGGGACTGGAGTGGGGGAGATGGTGAAAGACCTCCATTACACTAAGTGATTGCAGTGTGAAATTAAACTATACAAGAGCTCAAAGGGCATAGAGCGGCCACATAGGTACACTTAGGGATAAAAAGAAAAAAATGCTAATAAATATTTCCCCTGATCCAGGTTTCCTCTTAGGAACTTGTAGTAACTCAGCTCACTACGTGAACATTCTCTCCAGCACACATTGTACATCAAGGAGCAGTTTCCCCACATGACTTCATTCTAATTACCTACAAATAGTCATACAAGAAAAACCTCAATCCACTCATGCTCTTTACAGCTGTGATTAGCATTTTCATTTCAGAACTTCTGAGTGACATTGCTTGCCTGGAATTCATTACTCAATCTCCCTGCATAATGCATGGCAACCCACTGCTGATGTGTCACAGTGCCTCTGTGCAGTGCCCAGGGCCTGCAGCTTCCCTGAAGTTTGTCCATACACTGCAACAGCTGCCAACAGATAGATCCCAGCAGCCTGGCAAAGCACTTAGGACATTTAAAATGCCTCTTTTCAGGTTCCAGGAAAAATGCAGCTACTACTCCCAGTGTCCTCACAAATCTTCAGGACACTGATAGGTGGTTCTGCCTGTGGGTGGGAGAGGCACTGCATACTTAAAAACAGTATTAAGAGTTATAGGAGCCCTTTTACCTTTAAACCACAGAAATTTCAATTGTGACACAACTTGAAATTTACAGGGATCAGTTCAGTTAATTTACCACCTCTGGTTTGAGGAACACATAATTAGGGAATAGTATCAGAAATACTTTAAGAATTGGTTAGTCATGATACTTCATGTTGGATAAGTAGGATGAGACTGGAGTTTTAATCTGCTGCCTGGTAAAGACTTGGGTTTTCCTTGAGTTTGTCTTGTGTCCAAATCCATAAATATATCTCTAATATATATACAGATCTATACCTATATTTATATACATAATATTGATATAATATGCATTTTATATAGCATATCTTTGAGGTAACAGCTGCCTCTGTACCTTGTACAAGATGAATTATCCTGTCTGCTCTAAACTAATTCTAACAATAATCATAGTTTTGGGACATATTTTTTAGTTGTGGAACTTCACAGTTGGAAGCTAAAAATTATCAGCTAACATCAGTTTGAACAAGAATCACCTAGAAATTAAAAGCTTTACAGATGTAACAAGTCTTAAAAAATTACACCAGTTATTCTGTAATGAACAACTCTGCTGGAAGCAACCTCACCACACAGAATCTCAGATTCCTGTCTGCTTTTTTGCCATTTCCCTACCAAAAGCATTGCTAACTTTCAGCATGTAGCAGCAGTACTACACGAGTTAGCACGGAACCTTATGATGTATTTATATGATATAACTGCATGTGACCATCACCTGAATACACAAGGTGTCACCAGCTGAGCTCTCAAGTTGTCAGATGCAAATTAACATGTGTCACATTTACAGGCAAAGAACATCATCTCTGGATAATGAAGCATTTGGTGAATTATTTCAAAGCTAAGGGTAAAAATTCCTCTTCTCTGACTCAGTGGCACTTTTGCACGTTGTGCCATCAGTTTGATAGTGGCAATATGGAAGCCATGCTTCTTCCTAGAGGGATCATCATTCATAGCTTGGAAAGGAAAACTGCTAAGAGTTCTTGTGAAGGAGTGTATTCTGAATGACTTCATGAACTGGGTGTTACAGCCAGTCACTAACTTTGAAGTTCACCAGATGGGTAAATGGGTAAAATTCACTGATTTTCCATGTCTTAAAAAAGTACATTCTGAGAAACACAGAAGGAAAGGGAGCACTGATTATAGTTTTGAAATATTAAAAAAATGAATACATTTAAATATGCATTAAAAACATACTCAGACTTCAACTCCAGCATTTATTAAATAAATATGGGGAATTTCAATTGTTTTTGCAAACCAGAATATCAAAAAATGACATTTGTCTTTTTCTAGTGTTTAACTAGTTAAAATTTCTTAAAATTAGCAACCTGTGTCTGTGTTCACAATAATCAATGTGTTCATATGAGACCAAGGAGACAAATTAGAAGTGCCAGAAAAACAACCAACATCATGAAACAGCTATGGACAAACTGGAAAGTCTAAACTGTAAAATTCAATTAAAAATTAAAAATAACACTGACCTGGGAGAAAACCATAATTGATAATCCTAAATCTACCTCTTATGATGTCTAATAGACCCAAAAAGGTGCAGAGAAGCCAATGTATTTAGGAGTGGTAAATACCAGCGTTAACTTGGCTGTGTGTAACTGGATTTGTCAAAATTAGTATTTGGAAAGATACTGGACAAACCAAGCAGACATACTCAACAGATGGGAAAGAGCCTTATCTCATCTAGTCCACGAAAGGGAAGGATTTTAACAGAAGCCTGTACTTAAATTGTAGGAAACCAGTGATGGTTTAGGCAAGGAGTATCTGGAAATATGGATGAACTACATGGCAAACCAACCTGTCAGCCCACCTGTGCCACACTGTGTGATAATGCCTGCACGAGGCATTAGACACCTAATTGCTGTCTGCTTGCTTTACAAACAAAATTGCATCATTGATAGGGTTCCTTGGAACTTTTGTATTCCCCTGGAAAATTCTGTGGACTGATGGAAACAAGATATCTCAGCAGAAGCTTTCGGTGGTCTGAGACAAGAAAAATCTTGTGTTCTTTTTAGACAGAAAAATATGAGTAGTGCATGCATTGATGCAATGAGAGACATTAGGAGCAATATCCTACATAAGAGTCAGTAGGATTTCAGTGACACAAAGTGGAAAACTGTAATAAGGTGACACATTGGTAATAATTAAAAATGTAAAAAAGAAAGGTTCATGACTGGAAGTTCATAATGCAGGACAATTTGTACAGATGTGGAATTCAAGCTGATAAAAGAGAAGTGAGTTCTGGTTAATTACACATACAAATATTAAACTAGGTGCACAAATGTAAAAAACACATTCTTTGATTTTAAAGGGAAACAGAGAAGGATAACAAATTAAAGAATTATATATAGAATATTAGGTGAGAGTTGTACAGCTGTTTTATATGCTGACTAGGTTGCTTTAAATGAAAACAAACAGCTCTATGGCCTCCCATCCCCATTGTCCAAGCAGAAAAGAGACAAGGGGTCTGTCCCCCTTCCATGTTTCCAATTGTTTTCAACATTACTCCTGTAAGAAGCACGATCAAGTGCATGGCAACAGAATGCAATGTGCACAAACAAAATAACATGAATCAGAGATCCATACTGACGAGGAAGAGCAGAGAAGAAATGCAGGGAAATAAGCTTGTTCTGAAGTTGTTCAACAATTGATTAGCACGTGGATTGACAGGAGTCAGAGACAGATACTCGCGTAGGTGGCTCTCTGGAAGCACATGCAGAGAGCACGACACACAGAACACACTGCCAGGACATGGGACAGGAGACACCAGCATCAGCTGTCTACACACGTCTTACCTATCCCGGGGTCCTCAGGTGACATCTGGGAGAAATACCACTTTCAGGATTGTTGCAGCCTCTGCAGACTTCAAAGTAAGCTTGAAAAATGTACAGTGCTTAGGGACACCACAAGCTTTCCTCCAGCTGTACAGTGCCAAAGTCAGTTTGCACTATGTCTTGTTGACATTTCTGAGGAGCTTCCAGGAAAACAGAATACCAAAACGAAAATAGTTATAAATTATGGGCTGAAATGGATTTGATTCACTATAGTGTACACTCTAACTCGGTTTTATTATGTTATCCTAAAAACTCCACTGGAATGGGTAGTGCCACCAAGGAAGGCAGAAATTCAGAGTCAGAAACAAATGATTTTTCCCAATTTTGAAAAAATAAATCCTTAGTCTAGATTTATTCATACATATATATATTTATATTTTTACACACACACTTGTGTGCATCTTAATCAACAATAAAGACTCGTGCCCTTGTGGAGGTGTGGAATAATTGCTCTATGTGCTTGCACAGATTCTCATATTGTGAAATGGTTGTTTGTTCCCAGGTATTTGAATATGTTTCAAAGGTGGGTTCTGCATAAACGCCTTCAGAAATGCCATCTGCAAATCCAGAGATACTCAGTAGATCTGTTAAAAGGAATTCTCAGATGCAGTGAGTGATGGCTGTGGCTGTGGCTCCGTTCGGTGCAGAACTCCCCCAGGACAGGACCTGTGCACATTGTTATCCTGGGAGTACTCCTTGTGTCACCATTCAGGCTGCTTACAGCTGAACAAGTAGATAAATTAAGCAGATTTGTAACTCAAAGGTTGCATTTAGAAAACAAATGCTTCAACTTTAAGGTGGAGATGCATTAAGAAAAAAAAAAGTCTAATTTCACTTTAATGACAGGTTCCAATTGAAAGAAAATGATCAAATTTGGAAGAATTTAAAACAAAGGTTCTGGATGTTTAATATCTCCACATGTGCCAATTCCAGAGAGAAGCCATCCTTTCCTGTTATTCATATCACATAAAGATTTAATTTCAAAGTAATTATTACTTGTTTGGGAGAGAGGCAGTGCCCTGCATACCGAACAACAAGCTACCAATGCCTTGCTTGGCAGGGACTTTTTTCTGTGTGATCCCATATTTGCATTCATAATCTTTTCTTTTATCTTCTGTCTCCAGGGTGGTTCCCACCTTTCCCTTCCTGCACCAAGCCCTGCTCTCTGATAAAAGGTACACCTTATGCAACTGACTTCTACATTAACTCAAATCAGGGAGGACAAAGGGGAAGTTCATGGTTTCAAAAAGGAACCCAAAATTTACAAAGCAGCTGCCAATTAGTCAGACCTTAATTTTGCAAATTTATTTAGGAAAAAAAAAATAACATGAGCAAATGAGAATACTTCAGTGTTACAACAGAGTATATAAATGTCTAGCAATAGTCAAATAATTTGATCTTTAAATACAAAATAACCACATGAACACCTAATATACAGGTTTCATCTGAATACATATTTATTAGATAAATATTAGGTTGTCACATCATCTAACTACATACAGTTTTGCAAGACTAAAAATCACAATTATTTTTTCTGACCAGTTTAAAGTATGAAATGATTGCATTGTACTGTACATACAATGTACAAACAAAGACAATGGCCATTTTTGCATGTTACCTCAGATTGTACTTTTTTTTTTTTTTAATTCTCCTCTGATCGTGATATCAAAAATTGTACAAAGTATGAATTTGGTTACAATTTTTTTTTTTTTTTTTAATCCCCGTATTTTTCTTCATTATTTCTGTAGCACCCTAAAAATACACAGGTGATAGACTAGTACACGTAAGCTAAATATTACATGTAGATAAAACAAAACAAAACAAAGGATCAGAGTATATTACAGAAGTGAAAGTGGAACAAATGCTGAGACTCCACAAACGCTAACAAACAGGATTCATTTTCCACATAAGATGGAGCTTCAAGCTTTTTTTTTTTCCTGCGAAATAAAAACAATGCACATTCCAAGGAAAATGAATGCATTTCTGTTAACATGTCTCTATTTGTCATTTACATATGTACAGCTGTCCCTTGAGTCTCCGCTGCAGACACTGGTGTGTACTGTCAGTCCTATAATAATGTCTTGGCAGCAGAACTGTAGATCTCTGTGGGTTCTTTCCCAGATGAACTTCCATAGGGAAACGATTAAAAGGTAAACAAAAAAAAAAAAAAAAAAGAAGAAAAATACTACTGGAATCTCATATAATAGTTAAGCTTTAAAAGAAATGACTGTGATTACCCTATTTGCTAGGTTTTTTTCTCTAAACTTTAGTACGGCAGTGAACAGATAAAAAAATAACTAAATTTTCAGAAGCTTTTTCATACTGACTTCACTATACAGTACCTGATTTTAGCTGACAGATAAATTTTAAAACTGTCTCAAATGTCCAACATTTGGGTGATGGGTAAAAATTGTACTTTCTTTTTTAAGTTCTGCTTAGAAACCAAAATTTTTGTAAGTTTAAAGATGTCAACTGTCCGCTTTAATTATCTATTACTGTACAAAGCAGATGCCAACACTGCTCCAAACATATTGCTAATATCTATGGGGCTTTTTTTTCCCTTTATGCTTTCCAACAGGTACTTTTAAATGATACATTTTAAATACTACCAGTTAGCAAAAGATCAATCCTTAACATACCTGGCTTAAAATACTAATATTGTGTTTAAGAGAAAATTAATTTTAGGTGACTAACTTAGCTGCTCAGGAATCAGTGGAGAATGGAACATGAAATAGAATCAATTAAGAAAATCAGAGCAACCGGTTCCAACTAATAGTGAGAAATCTTTATTCCCAAACCAATGGCTTAAGGAACTTACCCCCCAAATAGAAAAAAAACTAACTCTAAGAGCATAAAGTCAGTTTATCATTAGCCACGTCTGCACATGACTTCCAGACCTATATAAAAAAATGCAGCAAAAAACCAGGAAGGAACTACTACAGCAAAATGGCTACAAAACACATCGGTCTCAGTAACTGAACAACGGTCTTTCCTAGGAATTGTGTGATAGCAGCACCACACCACAACCATATTACCATGTATTACACCAAGGTATCTTTAATATTCTGCACAGATCCTCTACAGGTTGTCAAGCCTACATAAGAAAAAAAACACTTCTAAGCAGAATAAAATATACTATACTGTTTCCCTCCCCCACCCACCAACATCCCTAAGTGTCTTTGCCCCAGTTCCAGAGACCGGAGCACCAGTACAGCGATATAAATATGGTACCATACAGATTTGCTGCTTGCCTTAGTGCATCTTTACCTGGTCAGACAGCTGGTCCTACGTGTTCTGCTCACTTGGGCAAATGAACAAACTCTGCCCTTACCAGCTCACGATCACCCACAGTCAATGAACACTGGTTGATCAGTTGGGGCTTCTTTTTCCCTGGGCAATCACTTTTTTCCCTAGGCAAACACAATTATGTTTCCATGACAGAGCCAGGCCCTGATTATCCAGGTACTGCCTGATGAATCAATTCGTTCATCACATAAATGGATATGAAATCTGGGCTAACTTACCAAAAGAAAATAGGGGGGAAAAAAAACCCAAAACCCAACTCCCTTATTCTGTTAAAGAACCCTCAATTTTCTTTTTTAAAAAAGGACCCATATTTTTCTTCAGACAAGGTATTTAAAAACACCAGCAAAAGTATAACCAGATCATGAAAATGTTGAATATTATCAAAGACGATACTAAAATATTCACAAAAATATTTACAATAGCAATTCTTAAAATAATTGATTTTGCATAATGAACAGCGCCTTTCTTAAAAAAACTTGAAGGAGGAAAAATATAAGTGTGGGACCATTTCTACATAATACGTTTGACAGATTCAATACTCCTACTGGAAAATAAAAGAACTAAACCGCCATTTCCTTTAATATCTACAGCAAGGTGCTGCTGACTAGCATATATATACCACAACGCATGTACAGCAGTAGTGGGGAACGTTAACAAAAAGAGCAAAATAAAACAAAAAATGCAGAGAATTTACAAATATGACTTTGGTGAGGAAAGCAAATCCAGAGTTGTAAGCACAGAGCATGCCATTTACAGCATTGCAAACTAAACACAGGGAGCTAGGGCTAGGAAGCTATCTAGTCAAACTGACAGGAACAAACAAAATTTTGCCTGGCACTTCAGTTTAAAACGCATTGTGGCGAGCAAATGAAGGGTGTTTGACTGGATTTGGGAAGAGGAAAAGGAGTAGGGTCAAATATGCTTTAGTATCAAAAGAAAAAAAAACAGTAACTGTACAGTGGGGAAAAGCTGAAATGTTGCACCACGAGGGCAAAGTTGGCACACATGCACTTCTTACACAGCTACTGTACATCATTTATAAGAGAGAGAGAGAGAGACAACGAGCACAGAAATGGGCACAGAAGCAATAGGAAGCTCATGCAGGAGCAGCAACCACACGAGAAGCAAAGATCACAGGGGCAAGACAGTAATTGTGGCAGCAGGTCTCTTGAGGGCAGTAGTAATCTACTGACAGGTACTTATTCTCCCCACGCTCGGTCCTTCAGAAGAAAGAGCTCATCCCAGCAGCCAAAGTTTAAAAAAAGAAACTGAAGGAGGAGAAAAGGAAAAGGCGGAAGTATCTGTAACAGTCACGAAAACAGAATGCAAAGCAAAACTAAAATGAAGCTGTAAGACGTCTGTCCAATGTCAATGCCCCTTCTCAAGCTGATCATTAAAAATAATTATGCAGAAAATGATGTTACTCTCCCTCCATCCTGCAATGATTTCTTTGCTGCCTTCAACCCAGCTTGTCTTACAAGCAGTACAGACACAAACTCTTGGGGCACCGAAGGCTGTAGGTAATAATCAGGAGCAGTTTGGTTTGCATCCCCCCTCCCTCTCTTTTCCATTATGTATGGCATACATGGCAAAAAGATCTATTACAGCAATCTCTACAGCTGGATGTTAACGCAGTCAGAAACGGTACTGATTTGAAACCAAATCACAAAAATCCCTAAACATTGCAAACTTTTAAAGAATTTTTCCTGGTTTCTTCCAATCTGTGTGCTGGGCCAGAGGAATCCTCTGCAAAGAGATGGTTAAGATCCCTGCACCTGCAGAAATCCCGACACCCACGGCTGCGGCCTGAAGATCTCAGGACTCCGTCACTGAAGTCGCATTAGCTAAACTGCTGCTGGCCCCTCTGACAGGCCTGTGTGTCTTCCCTAACCTTGCCACTTGACTGTAGGATTTGTGCTTTTTTGAGCTTTGTAGGTGTTTTTTTTCATTTTGTGTGTGGCCAGGACAATCATTCCAGCAAACCCATGGCTGGAGGGGGGCAGAGGAGAGGTGGGGTAGAGGGAGATACAGTTTCAAAAAAATGGAAGAACAAGCATTGTAAAGACACTCTGAGACGGGTCAATTAAAGACAGTTCCATTCTGTTGATTTTTTTTCCCTTGCCAAGATTCGATTTTGCCAAGATACTTCACACTATGTGTATCACAGAACTCTCTCTCTAGAGGATGAACACCAAATGGGGTTTCCAATAGCTGCACAACTGTCTATGCTTCTTTGTCACATGTAGCATGGCAGACTCGGAGATTACTGCATTTATTTAACTTTTGTATTATTTCCTCCCGTCACTTTCGCAGTCTTTGAAGCTAACAAAAGCAGTTCTGAGATGAAGAAAGCAGGGAGTGCACCACTGGATTGAGTAGTGAGGTTTTTTTTCTTCTTTTGTGGAAAAGGAGTGTTAAGATTCCTCGCTGTGCAGCCACACACGTGTGAACAAGTGAAAAGGATGGGAGAATACATATGGTTTCAGTTGTTCTCAAAGAGAGACAGAAGGTCATCATTGCTATTGCTTGGCAAATCTGGAGGATCCAGGTATGAAAGCAGCTCATCTGGATTTGTGAGTTCTGGAAGCAGCTATAAAATACAAAGATAAAATAAAAATTACAGATAACAGAAACACAACTGAGAAAAGAAAGGGATTAAACACCACACATTTCTGTAATCTGTTTTTCGAAACAATATATCCAAATAAACCAGAAGGCAGCATCACAAGCCTAACACCCTCAGATGATGCAGTATCCAATTGCTTGTGAAAGTCTGTGACTCAGTTTTCACCTGTGAATTACATTACCATCTCAGTTAGGGTTTCTCAGTCCACCTCCCCATCATATTGCCTGGCTCGTGATGCTGATAAAAACTTCTGGAGAAATGCTTGTTATGGATGTTTCCTATAAAACACTGCATAAACATCTGAAACATCCACTTTGAATAATCCATATTTGAGCTTTAAGGTGGACTGGCAAAGGCTGGTCTGGCTCACACATTCAGTTTGATGGCCACCCAAAGCCTGCAACTCTACAGAAGGAGGCAGCCTCAGTAACTCCTCAGTGCACTGATCTAAGCTCTGGGACAGTGACCTGGAGCAAGGAACTCACCCAGGGTTAAAGCAATCAACAAATCAGGGAAAAAGAAAAAAAACAAACAATTGAGGAGGAGTATGGAGAGAGGAGTGGCAAGGCAGCTGGGGGAGTCCTTCTCCTCCTTCCTGTGGCAGGAGTTTACAGTGGTTGGATGTACTTCCTTGACTACAGCATTACATGCAATTCCAGACATTTTAAAGGGTCACAGGTGTAACACTCCATCCAACAGAAGATGACCTAATCTGCACAGTGCTTTAAAATATCAAAATGAATAGCTATGTGGCTTCCATTAATTAAGTATTTCCATTAATACTGTATTCCAATTACAAAATTTTGTTTTTCAAACCATCACAACACATTCTTTTTGATCTGACAGATGACAAGCATGTCATAACTCCTGGGTTGTGCATCAGGCAATGTCTTCTGCTCTATAATGCATCTCACCCTTTCCTAGGCAAATATGAAAGTGTCATATATGAAAAATTGCAGGGAACAGTTTGTAATAAAGCCCTTTTATGTTCTGCATTGTTCTAAAGACAGAAAAATATGGACTGTTTTAACAAACTTAATAGTAGGTACAAGAAATTAATTTTAAGTTGTTCTATGTTTTCAAATATTATAAAACCAAAAGCTTGACCACTTCACATTTAACAAATAAATACTGTATTTATATGCTTCTATTACTCTTGTGCAAATGAAACTTTATCTTCTAACATTATATGGATAAACAAATTATTCAATAAGCTAAACATGAATGCTGAAAAAAGTTTATTGCTTTCTAAGCATTTTGAAAAAATGCAGTGTCAAGTTTACATAAATAGAATCTCCCAGAAGGAATCTTTTTCTTAAGCTACCACCTCATTTTATTCATGGTAAAAATGCTATTGTCATAGTACTGGAGATGTGAGACTTTTAAATGTACTTCACCTCCTATCATAATTTTTTATGAGTACATCATTAAAAAAAAAAAAAAAGACCAAAAGAAAATGGCAGCCCCACCAAGCGTGGAGAAATAAAAAAAAAAAATATTGGATTTGTCCTACAATTTTACAACTCATTATTAAAAATTTAAATAGTCTCTGAGACTCATTCTTGTATACCAGGGATTTTTAAAAAGTTTAAGAAGAGTGGAAGTTTTAAACAATATGCTCAGTATGTGAAGTTGAAGTCTTCTAAGTTGTGAGGGTGACCTCAGCTTCCCTCAGTCAGAGGGGTCAGGCAGCACAGCTGGCCTCCTGCCCCACTGGTGTGAAAACCAGAAACCTCAGGAAGGACTTGCTGGGAACTGAGAGTGCTGTGCTGGAGCAGGGACAAAAGAGAGAGGAGTGCCAGGGCCTCTGAGGAGGTGATGGGGACAGAAGCTACAGGAATGTGCCAGATTTAGGGTAGAGTTTGGAGAAGTGTATCCTGTGCTCCTGAAGTGCAAATTGAGAGGTCCAACCAGTGATTTCAGTCTTGAGGCTCTGCTGTCTGAAGTACCTGTGCAGATCTCCCCTGTCTGTGCCTGCATCTATGTGAGGTGGATTCTTTAACCCAGGCTAAACCTTAGGCTGCATCTCACTGAATTCCTGCAGAATAACCATGAATGTGTCAGTAGGGATTGGGCCAAGTTGCCCACACTACAGTGCCCTATTTGCTTTGCTGCATGGGACTTTATTCAGCCTCAACACACCCATTAAAATCATCCATTTGATCAGGATCACAGGTATTTCCAGTAAGTTTATTTCCCACACTGAACAGCACTTGCCTCCCATTAAGAAACCAGCAATCCTTCATCAGTGATAACCGCAGTACTGTGGTACATGTACAGATTTTTGTATTTTGCTTCTCACCAAGGAATGGGTGCCTGACCCTTAACAAAATACTGTATGTTTCTTAAATAGTAGAAGAAAAAAAAAAAGACATTTTTATTTCACCTTTTAGTATTGCTCAGACAGGGTCCTTAATTGTTCAGAACTTCAACTGCCACATGAACTATTGGTCCCAAAGGATGTGCACACTGCCATATTGTGTGAAACAGCAGAAGTTGCTTCACTGCTCACTATTCCTGCAGCATCCTGGAGCCTCTATCTGTCCTCTATCCCCTTCCCTCCCCTGTGAGGCCACCTGCCAGCCCAGTGTTCTTGTGTGACAGGGGAGATGCAAGTATACAGCAACAGTAAATACAGATATAAATCCAAGGCACAGAAGCGAACATATCTCTAAGAAAATTAACTGTGCAGCAGCAGACTTTGGAACAGACAGAAGATACACATACAGGAATGCATGACTCAAACAAAAATCTAATCCTAGTGCTGAGGATTTATATTTTGGGACGTAAATTGCTAACCAGAGAGATATACCTCAGGTAAGTCACTTCCAACTCCACTGAATCGATGTTAAGAGATGGAAGACTACGTTTGGCCTTAAAACTAGACTTCATTAAGTTGTGAGCAGCCTCCCATGGTGGCTAAGGAGGCAGAAAATGTCCTTGTTGTTTACTTCCTGTGTGGTGTCTTGGGAGGAGGAAGTTATGCTGCTGAGCCACCCACAAGAGCAGGTAATGGAAGGGCACAGACTGTATCTGGCTGCAGGGAGCAGGGATAGTGTCAGGGTGGGCCCCCACAGACCCCGCTCCCGCTGGCCGGGACGTGCCGCAGGGCTCAGCGCAGAGCTCAGCTGGCACAGCAACGCCGCGGTCAGAACCACGCACAGCTGCGTCCCTCCTCCTCCCAGCCCTGCAACAGCTTCAGGGTCCAGGAGAGCACAGCCCAACCAGCGCCCAGGTGGAAAGGAGACGGCTCCCAGCCTGGTGCCTTGGCTGCTACCTAAAGAAATGCCTGCCTTGGTGCTAGGAAGAGGCTCACGGTTCACACACCACGCAGCTGCTCCAACCGGAACCATCCGTCTTCCCAGCAGGTCAGGAGCGCCCTGTCACCTTGGCTGCAGCACCTGTGCCCATGTCCCAAAGCATGGAAGGATGGCATGTGCTGTGGAAGCGGGCCCCGTCCCTGCCCTCCCCGCCCTCCCGCGCGATGCGAAGCACACGCTATGGCAGGCAGATGAGAGTATGACACAGACTTACATCCAGCGAGGGCTCCGGCATGTCGGGTGCTCCCTGTCCACCAGCCTGACCCTCTAAGGCTGAGGAGGGGTTAAAGGTCAGGTCACTGTGTGGATGGTTGCTAGAAGCGGCCGGGGGTGGCTGCCGGGACTGCTGGGTAGGAGGCCCGCTGTGATGTAATGGCTGCCCTGACTGGCTGCTGGGGTGAGGGACGTGCAAACCTTGCTGCATGGAAGTATGGGACTGATCAGTGCTGCCGGGATGAGGGATCTGCGGAGGAGGAAAAAAGCAGGAAAAGAAAGTGAGGCCACAAGGTACAGTGCTCGCGGTGCCTGACTCTGTAACTGCATGTTATAAAACGAAATAAATTAAAAAACGACACACACAACAAAAAACCCCAGCTAAACCAATCAACAAACAACAACAACAACAAAAAGAAATAAAAAAGCGCCATTGGAAAAGGAAACTCCATATCCCAATGCTGGAGGAAGTGTTTTAGCTTTTTGAAGGTTGTCTGCAAGGGGAAAAAACACATTGAACTTGTGCTGTTGGTTTGCTTCCTTGTAATGTAGAAAACTGTGTATGAAGATGCAAAACAATGCACCACAAAGAGGATGGAAGGAGGCTTATGGGTGCTGCTTAGCACTAGCAAGGCAGATGCTTTTGCCCTAAAAAATGTTATGAACGAATGGAGAATTTGTAGAGTGATCCCTATGCCAGGAAACTCTGAGAAAATGCATCATTTCTGCTCAGCTCCCCTATTCGGTAGATTCCTGACACTACAGCCCATTCCTGTTCCAGCTCATTACAAGCATCTTGCAAACACCAGCTTTTCCCCACTCCTTCCCTCCTCTTCACTGGTCAGAATGCACCACCCCTTGTTAAAGGCTGAAGGTTTTCCTCGTTGATGTTCCTGGGTTCTGAGAGAACCAAGGCAGCTCAGGAAGCACATTCCCCACCATGAGCCGAGCTGCTGTGGGTGGCTGCATACCTGCTGACTGTGAAGTACACTGCCTTAGCTTCAACTAAGCCAACAATCACACTCTGCTTTGTATTCATGCTGTGGATGAGTTGTCCAGCAAGAGCTCAGTGTTTTTTTATGTCTTCTGTGGGGAATAAATCACCAACCCACATGCGTCTTCCTAACCCTATTACTGAATGGGGGAAAAGTCTTTCTCACATGACAGAGAAGCAATAAAAATGCACAAGTCCAATTCTTCCTTCTGCTGCATGTCACATTTAATGCTAGTGGATTCTCTGGGGCTTGACCTTGGTGCCATGAGAAAGAAGTGTCTGAATGCTTCAGAATCAGCGATCTCATTTTAATTGGGTATATGGAGAAACAAAAAATGTAAACATTTTTGAGGAATGCTACGTATTGGACAAAGTGAAGCTGAAATAAAAGAACAAATACATACAACAACAGCATGGAATTCATCCAGCCAAGCCAACATAAATCAGCAAAATGCTATGTCAGTATTCACCCTTTCATATCACATAAACTGCAAAGTTATCTTAACCGCAGCCTTCAGCTTCAGAAAGCAAAAGGGAGGTTATTACAAAACTTAATAAAAATGTTCCCATTAAAAAAAAAAAATTAGAGAAACAAGTATTTAAAAAAAATACTTTTCACCACTCTTAGGAAAACTGAAACTTGAATACTGATCCATTGGGACAGTCACACCCATGGAGGTCCTTTTCAATACTTTGGTATTACAAAGGTTTGTGGAAATGATTCTACCTGCATGGTATTTGGTTCTCTATCCCACATGAGAGTTTAAAGTAACTGGTAAAAAGTACTGATATACATTTCTCCATTGGGGTCACAGTTTGATTACTTGAAAAACATTCTCCAACACTGTTGTTACCGTAGGGGTAAGTTTGTACAAAACCTGCCCACAGATCACACGTGAATGTAAAAGAATTTGCAGCCCAAAAACTTTGCAGAAGTCCAAGTATAAGTAGATGTCTGTCTTAATAGTACTGTTTCCTTCCTCACTCATTGAGGACATGTGCAACAGAAAGTGTGGAAATTAGAAAGCTTAATAATAACAAGAAAAAGTAAAAAGCAATTTATGACAGTGTTGTTAACGTGGGAAACCAGTTTCTGGAAAAAAACAAAACCAAACAGGATTATATTGAAGAATATCTTAAATTTATCCCTGAATGCATAAAGCAAGGGTCATGCTGGCACATTTATATAAATAATTATTTTCACCAGGAGAGGCATTCATATGCTCTCAGAGAGATTTCAAAACAAATAAGCAGGTTAGAAATTCTACAAGGCAATGATTTAAATTTGTTGATAACACAGTCATTTGGGTCCTTAGACAATGGGTCTATAGGGACAAATTGTTTATTGTAAGACTGAGGGCAATCATATTCTTTGAAGAGCCATGGCAGATTCCAAATCCATCCGACTTTGGCCACTGATTCCACCAGCCCCTCAGTGAGAAAGCAAAATGCTCAGGATGGGAACATTTTCCATTTGCATTCAGCTAACTAATGGTAAGTTTGCTATGGTGCAAACACGTTGTCAGCAACACACTCTGGATAGGTTTAGCTTGCACCTGCAACTCCCACCATTTTTTTCTGAAAGCCCTGACCCACACTATAGTAAGGTAATTCCAGAGTTGTTTTTAGCAGCATAAGCTTTGGCGCTCTTAAAGCATTTACAGTCTATTAAAAAAAAAGCTTATAGCAGACAACTAAATCTTCAGCTTAATAGCACAGAGCAACCCAACTCTACAGCCCAACAGTGACCTCTAGGAGTGCTGAGATGTACAGCTGTAGAGCAACAGGGCCTGCCAACTGCACAGCAATAGTCTTTCTGTCTCTGAAGAAAATTATTAGTGGGAAAAAAAATCACCAGGTTAAGTCAATGGTTTATATCTTTCTCCATTATCAGGGTCACAGTTTTACCAACTCTTTAGCTGTGTTAGCTACCAAAACTATTAAAAGATGCCATTCTGCCTACCCTGCTGATGTTCTTGGCCACTTTTCCCATCCACCCCTTTGCCATGTCTGCAAGGTGAAACCTTGTAGAGACATGCACTGAATTTCCCCACCCTGCCCCTGAATTAGGTTCCAGTCACATCAGTACCAGGGTCCAGATCACTTCATGCCTGCAGTAACACTTCTGCTGGTGTGAGAGGGAGGAAAAGTGAAAATAGAAACAAGAGCAATGACTTTTTAGAGTAGTACCAGCTCATCACGTCCCTTTGCGTATGAACCTATGGTGTCATCATCCATTGCTCAGTCTGTCCTTACACTGTCTGCAAGAAGCACTAAACTAGAGCTAACTGAATTCTGCTTTGTCTAAAGGTTGATTACAATTTCTGAAAACAAACATGAGCTGCCATGCTTGTGGCAGCTGTTCTGTGGCAATCTTGCACTGTTGCAATGTAGTATCTGTCCCACAGCTCTCACAACACTCTGTGCTGGGGAAGAGATATTACTTCTGATGGTGTTTCAGGTCCTGATTTTTTTCTTTTATAGGAGTGGAACAGCAGTGTTAAGGGAAGGAAATTCTGATTGATTCATCCCTGGTTACCCAGCCCTAAATACACTGGGCAAATATCTGCATTTCCTGGAGTGGCCTACAGAGTATGTCTGGAGAGATCAACTTTCTCAGCCTACCACTGTGTAAGGACCACCAAATAAATCTTCAAAATAGGAATGCTAGGAACTTCCTCAGCAGCATTCAGCTGCAGTAAGAGAGACCTCAGGTCTAAAAGAACAGAACATCCAATCCCAACTCACCTTGTAAATGGCCAAGGTGAATAGTATGTGCAAACTACAAAAAGCTGCTGTGTAAAAGGAAAGACAAAGCCAGAGAAGAGCACAGGCAACATCTTAAAACCTTGGTTCAATCACACAATTTGTTTATAGCTGTTTTTGTATGAAGTGTCTCTTCAAAAACATGCAACTACACCATTAAGAAATGTGTTAAAGGCATGTATTTCTCTAAAAGCAGTGATTTTAAAGATGCCTTTCTTGAGTGTCTGCTACAGACAAACAGTTCATTTTAAGAGGAAAGAACAAAAGAGGGTAAGAAAGAAAGAGGAAAGCAGAGATTTTATAGCACTGAAAAGGCTGTGTGGGAGCATTAAGAGTCCTCAAATATGGACTGAAAACCACACAGTCACATTGAGAAGGTTAATCTAATTCTCCTCTGCTAAAACACCTGAAAACTGATCCTCATTACAGAAAACCAGCCATTGACATAATGTAGGAATCTGTTTTAGCACTGCTTCCTATTCCCAAATGGTATTGCTTGAGCCTCATGACAGACGAGGGAGAAGCGAGGCAAAGGTTTACTTTAATTGCCAGCTATCATGAGCAAGTATTAGATCTGCTACAGACTGGCCCACAGAACTGGAAGTCCATTAACATTTGCCTAGATACACTCCCACAGCTCTGGAACATGCATAGCCTTGAGAAACTTTCATCTCTGATATGCAAACAGTCCCATTTTCAGAAAGCTACAATTTCTTCACTTTTATATTCAACTATTTCATATCCTACCACTTCAGAAATTTGACCAGGGCAACTACTACAGCAAAGGTATGGCTGTTAACTGATGAAGTCAAGAGGTGGATGCCAAATAATGGGAAGCAAAGAATAATTCTCTGTGACTTTGAGTCGAAGGAAAGCAGCTGTGAGTGGCTGAGGCTGGTTCACCCATTTCCTCTCACTACTATATTCTAATACTGAGTGGTTGATCCTTGTGCAGAGAATTCTGACCACTCCATGCTGTGTATGTGGAATTTGCCAATGTGAAACTACATTTGCAGTCTGTTTGTCTTCATTTATCAGCCTGTAAAGTGGTAAAGTCATTACAGTTCCTGGACTCTTCCTTTGCAGACAGTCTTGGTCTCTCTCCTGGACTCTCTCCAAACTATAGGAAGAACTCTTTCTCCTTCTCTCTTCTATTTCTCACCCTCCTCCTTGGAGAACCCACTGCCAGCTAGAGGAGACATTGACTGAGTAGGCTTTTGCTGAGCATCTGCTACCACATTTCCTCATTACATTCTGAAATTGTACTTTCTAGGATTCAGTAAAGACACAGCACATATGACTTGTCAAGTTAAACATCCTTCCTGTGCAGTAACAGCGCACTTTAAACCCCCTGCTCTGCAACTTAAATGAACATAAAAGGATGTATACACACCCCACACACATAGTTAAAATAGATGACTAAACATGCCTAAGAGCTAAATGCTGCTGGTAGCTTTTCTTTCACCTAGTTGCTACAGTACTGCATTTTCTGGAGATATATAAAGTTCTGTATAGAAAACTCAGTGCTCTGAGCAAGCTGCTTTTCCAATGAACAGTTCTGCATAACCATTTGAGACCTGAGGAACCTCTATTTTTCAGCGTCTTACAGTGATATTTTCAGACCAGTCGCACTGTCTCTCCTTGAAATCTGCAAGCTTGTCCTATTACCAAAAGTTTGAAAGTGCCTTTCATGCTACTTGAGTAGAATTCCCCCTCAAAATGCTTTGATGCAAATTTTGCTCTCAGAGAAAAAGCCAGGGAAGATATTGTCCCTGCTCTGAAGTCATCCAATATCTTGCTTTAACAAGCTGTCTCTTGGAGATGGATATTCACAGTCCTGCTGGCCTAGGGAATGAAGCACTTTTTTTTTTCATGTGTCAGAGCAAAGCACAATGATTAATACAAGCACACTGAGCCAGGTTCTTTCTTTCAGATAAACAAGCTTAAATGACAATTCAAAAAGTGCAGAAATGCTTCTCCAAAAACTCGAAATGGCCAGAAACGAAAAATTGGCACTTCTGGCATTTCTCAAGACTACTCCATTTCACCAACTTCCCAAGTGAGGAATCCACAAAAAGTAAAAGCAGTTCATAAGGTAAGTCCATCAGCTGGATGAGAGCTCCTTACCCCCACAAACAAGAATCTACGTGCCCAGCACCATTACTTACAGATTCCTGCATGGGGTGACTGAGAGGTTTGTCCAGAGCTGCCATGCTGCTCGGCATGTCTGGGGGATGTGACAGCTGTGGCCCATGCATGAAGTCATTCATAGATGTGCCACCAGGATTCCCATGCGGGAAGTCAAAATTGCCATGACCTTGGTAACTGTTGCCTGAAAGAGAAACAGATGTGATTTGTTTCCAACTCTGATCTCTCCGAGTATCTTGCAGGAGCTGTGTGATGTGACACCCTCCCTGCACAGCACAGGGAGCTGTGACGCTGAACTTGATAAAACTGTGCCCCCAGTGCTGAGCAAGTGGGGCTTCCAAACACTGGCTGCTGCAATAATTCATTTGTGTGTTGGAACTAATTGAAAACTGCTGACATTTTGAAAACTATTGCCAAGTCACCACATAAACGTAGCCATGCCGAGAAGTAAACAGGATATTAAATTCTATGGGAGATTCGTATCTGGAAGCATCTCAGTGTAACTGAGACTGACTGCCCAAGTCCCAGATTATTTATAGGACACCTGTGTTATTTATGTCTGTGCTTCTACACACTCAGTAAGACTGCTTCAGCTTCTGATGAAAGTAATTGACAGAAGTGACACTGGAAGATGCCACAATACCAGTGGCATCTTCATAGCACAGCCTCTATCTCTTCATAAAAGGCATAGAAGACAGGCTCATATCTAATTGGGACTCCCACAAAACTTATAAAATTCACTTGACTGACTGGATTTACACACACATCTTGAAGCAGGTCTGGAGTCCCCTGCTGCTCTGCAGGACAAGTGCTGTATGATCACTGTCCATAGGGATCCAGCCCACCTCAGCCCAGGGATCTTCTGAATTCTAAAGCAAGCAGGTATCCTGATACAGGGATTTTACTCTTCATATTTTTGGTCAAGATTCCTCTCTTAACACTCCCAACTCAGATATCAGTTCTACTGGCTTATTTGTTATGAACAGCAAAAAGTGAACTAAAACCATTCACCTATTTCATACAAGCAACTGGATGATACTGAACTCGGAAATAACAGAATAGTTTTGGAGCTTGCACAGAGAGCCTGCAGTTTGTCAGCAGAAGTACAGCAGTTTTAAATATTCAACTCAAGAAGGGAGTTTGACAAACTGAAGTAGTTGCATCATTTGCTCTTTAGCAGAGCTTCACAAGCAGAAGTTTAATCTTGAAGGAATAGTAGTCATTAGCCATGTAAGAGTACTTCTCGAAGACGTCAGGACTTTGATCTATCATGTAAATACTGCAGAGCCTTACTAATTCTCATTTTGTTAATCTGCAAACTGGATGAGTCTCACAGAACATAGCTGGTCTTGCCTTGCATCAGGAATAATTAATTAGCAGGCAGCTGGAATGTGGTCTTCTGGTACTGAATATTTGTTATGTTTGCAAATTAAACTTCAGTATGCTCCCTGTCAAACCCAAATAAACAAACATAAACCACAGTAGTAATGCTACTACTACATTGCTCTAAAGAACTGTTAATCAGAGGACATTATGTAATTGCAATCACTGAGTTTCAGTGCCCATATTGATGGAGAATAAAGACACAAGGCAGCATGCCCAGGGAGTTAGAGCCATGCAGCAGCAAGCCTCTCTCTGCAGCAGGAGCAGTGCCACGTGCTGAGGGAGAGACCTGTCAGACATTTGGGATAACCTGGCACACTGTGCTGACATCCCTATTGCAGGGCAGACAGGAGAGCGTGGGTTTCACCTGCCAGTGGGGACTCAGGCTGCAAGGAGCAGTGACTGCCTCTGCTCCAGGACCCATAGGGGAAGGCAGCAAAAAAACAGTCTAGGCAGCAATGCTCACACAAAGCCTAAACCCCACACGTGACTTGGCTGTCCTGTCTGCTCCTGAGTGTGAGCTGGAAATGTGGTGAAGAATACACAGCTCTGTTCTCAGGCTCTGACTGCACTTCACTCCTACTAAACGAGGGAAAAAATGTGATTCAGTGCTCTTGGCTTTGTTATAGTAATCATTCATCTGTTTGAAAACCTTGTAAGTTTTATCATCTGTCATCAGTTTTGCAGTCACTGGAGCAAATTAACCGTATTTTGCACGCACTCTATATTTTTCTTCAACGCCTGCAAAAAGCACATGTATCACCTTGTAATCAATTTGGGGATTCTGATAGTGTGAACAGTTGGTCTTTTCCCAGAGCTGAAATGACTCATATCATGTTACTTGCAAAAGAAACAGTCTCTGGTTTCATGTTTTCAGAATTGTCACTATAATTGAGTTATTCACAACATACCAGTAATTTGAAAACCTATCTCCATTGCCTGTATTTAGTTCCCTGTTCCTCACTCTGGTAGCACATGGGCAGAGGAACTCAAAAGTAATTTTCTAATGCAAAGGGGTTTGCAAAGCAGCTAAAAGCTCTTTACAAGTTGTCCTTTTTCTGGTGGCCTATAGAATGTCATCCACCTAGCCACAAGTTAACCTTGTGGCCCAAGTAGCAGGGTTAACAGGTCAGATTTTCTACTTATGTAGCACTAGATGTTTTCACTTGAGAGTGGAACAGAAGGAAAATGCACAGAAAAAAAATGCAGAAATATGTCTATTGTGGCAGGCCATGAATACAGAAGGTAACATACAATGTTTCTTGATTCAGGGAGGGCTGCGCAACTGTGAATATGACAAGCACCAAATACTTAAAATATTAAATAAAGTAACTAAATACTACAATATATTACTAAAATGCACACTCAGGTGAACAGTGAACCTTAACTGAAAAGACTTATGCAAGAATTTCAGAATTGCAGCCATATAATTTGCTGTCCTCATTCATCACTCTGAGAAGATGCACTGACACACCTGAATCACAAGGCTGACTGAACCACTGAGAGCTAGAGTGAGCAGCTGGGTGCACAGAGCTGTAGAACTCACCTTGGTTGCCATATTCAGTGGAGTTGTTGCCTCCTGGAGGAGGGGGTAGGGATGGGTAAGGTGAGGGGCCAGGACCCAAAGCTGCAATCATCTCCATTACATTTGGCATGATCATCTGGCTTGGACTCATTGTCTTAAATCTTTTTGAGGGAATGCCATCTGGGTCATCTTTGATGTGAATATCTGACTTTATAGGGACCGGCCTCCAACTGCAAGTTGGATCAATGGTAACTTCTTCAAACTCGGAGCTGTAAAATAATGTGAAAATTTAGCATATCAGTTGAATTTTCAAAATCAATTCTGCTGAAGTTTCCATAAGAATCTGCATGGTAACTAATGCTCTGAAATGCTCTGCTGTAATACAACATTAAGATCTTTTACTCCTCAAGAGTGTGCTGAAAGCAAATTTAAAAAAAGGCAACCATGAATGCACATTTCTGTGTTTATCCACACAATGAAATCCAAACACATCAATGTGGTTTGCCACCTCTGAATCAGAGGGACTGCTTGTAAATACAAGAAAGCATTTAATCCTCCATTCTGGCTCTTCCCCCTGCTTCATTGGTGAGGCTGCCATTAAGAGATAACCCAAACAATACCTACAAAGAAGAAGGAAACTGATTCACTCTATCACCTGCTGCCCCAAGGCACCATGCAATAGAATATTCAAGTTCAATCACTAAGATCTGTTTTGGTGTGACTATCTCAGTACTCATTACCATAACTCCTAGTTGCTTAGTCTTGGATATCAGGAGGAGGTCACTTACTTTTGTATAGCATTCAGAATACCCCACATGTACTGGTCAACCTCCAAGCCCTCCAAGAGAGCAGTTTTACTAAAAGGTAAAAAAAAACAAGACTTCATGTTAGAATATTGCTAGGGAAAGAATGATTTGGGGTAAAGAGTTTCAGTTCTACATCTACATTACCAGGATATTTACATCAAATAGATGAAATAAAAATACATTTACTTGTGTGTGTGTCCACAAGCTGTTCACATTCTTTAAGTAATTTTTGTTAGTGAAACACATTGTGAATTTCAAGTATTTTCAAACATAGCAGATCTCTCCTGTGAACATCAGTAAGCACTATTTTTTTTATTAGATCTTTCTCTTTTTTTGAGCTCCACAGTACTATGGCTGCAAAGCAACTAAGTATTACAGCTATTCTACTTAAGATCAGCACAGATGGGGACAGAACAAAACAAAACCGGAAATGATTTAGATATGTAGGCACTTAGATCTGAATGCAGGTGCTCATGCTCAGAGACACAGGACAAAAATTTAGCCTAGATGCATGAATACATGAACTAAGAAGATAAGATATCCAACTCCTGTGAAATTTTTAGCCAAATGTAGAAGACAGAAAAGATTTGGGCAGTTTGGAGAAAGCACTTGAGTGTTAGGACACGGGTCAAACATGGACAGGAATGGAAATGCGCTGTGTCCAGCCTGCCATGTCCTCAGAACAGCCAGAATGGGCAATCCCCACTGCTGTTTGTACCTAACACTGGCTGGCAGAGCAAGGACCCAACTGGAGCCTTGTGCAGACCCAGGGCCAGCTGATCCAGCCACAGCTGCTGGAGCTGAAGAGCCCTGGCTCCTCAGCTGAGGGTGGAACACGCTTCCAACCCTGTGCACTGAGCACAGACACTGAACTGGTCTGCAGACATTCTGCTGGTTTTCCTGCCCAGTTAAACACAAGGATGGACAGTCTGTAACCACTTCCAAGTTTTTCTTCCATTTTTTTCTGCAGTACACTAACTCATTGGTCAAAACATTAGCTTGAAATTATACCAAGGTATCCATCCCTCTTTTCCTCTAAGCAACAATTCTAGCTTTTGCTCCTTGGAAATTTTTCACTTTTTAAAAAAAATTAGCCTTATTCTGGACTGTAGATATCTACCTTATCAATGTAAATATTTGAGCCTCTTTTGAACCCTACACAACCCATTGAAGATCTGTAATGAAATCGTGTGAGAAAATATCTTGTTATATGTGTTTTTAATTTCTAATAATCCAGGGTGGTAAAATATTGCAGGAATTCTCACTGGACTTTATGCTCTTGAAGTAAATGTGATATATAACCTTATTTCCTACAAATTCTTTTCACAACCTTAAGTATGATCTGAATTTGGTCAAATTGTGTACATTTTATGTAGTATGGTTGCACTTACTTGCATACTGGACACCGCCAAGTTCCTCTTTCACAGTTCAGTTGCAAGTAAGATTCCAGATCAAAGCACTAGGTATCAGAAAAAAACAAAATAGGAAAAAAAACAAACCAGACAAAACAAAAGGAAACAAAAGGAAAATACTGTATTAAATTATGCAGTTAGACAAAAGTAAAACTGACATGAAAAAAGCCTCCTAGCACTGAACACTAAACCAAACAGCTTACTTTTCTCCTCTACATAAACACATACACAGTTAACTATTGAGGCTTACAGAAGTAAATGCCATGTATTAGGTGCTCCCACACCTAACCAAGCTGAAGGTACTGTAACAACACAACAACAGCTGCCCGAGGCAGCCCTGCCAGGCACTGGCCTCCACCCACCTGTACGTGCTTGCAATCGTGACCCCTCGCCGGGAGCTGGATCCGCCGGAATGTGATCGGACACTTGAGAGACACTTTAATAGCAGTCTGCTCCACTCCATCTTCCCCATTTAGTGTTGCATTGCCAGAGGAAGCTGCTACGCTGCTGAAGTTCCTCTTGACTGTTTGGGAAGAAGGTGGGTATAGATGTGAGAAAGCACAAGTGTATTTTAAGTTCTAACACAGAAATCTGAAATTTCTTCAACATTTAAGAAATGACTTCAACATTTAAGGGACAACTGAATGAACAGTATACCCACGTAGGTGCCTTCTGTGTAATTTAGAACATTCTCCTGAACAGGAAAACCATCACACATGCATATCAGCAATATTCTTAACCAAACTAAGTGTCATACAAGCACCTGAAGCAGCCCTTGATAAATAAAAAAATAATCTTTCTTTATTGGTATGTCAAAAACAAATATGGGGGAAAAGCCAGAGAGATTCTTCTGGAATAGGACAGTCCTCTTTAGGAACTAAGACTTATGTCCTTCAAATTTCGTTACCTCCACCCAAATAGCCATTCATCTACCCACATCATGTTCTGTAAATTCCTTAAGTACAGCTTAAGGTTATCAGTAAACAAGTGAATCTGGTGTAGAGATAGCTTATCACAACTGAACATAGACATTCTGGAAAACCATCACCCCCACAGAAGGCAAACTCACTCTTAGTGATGCAATGTTCTGCTGGGAGGAGGCGTTTCTTTAGTAGACCTTGAAGCACGGAGCGAACCGACGGCCGGTGCACCAACTGCAACACGAACAAGTGCGACTGCAAGGAAACAGACTATGTTAGGAAGAGATCCAAACACACATGTTAAACGTTTGGGAGTGTTAAAGGCACTCCCAAACTGAGCTGCACTCTTCCCTTGGACACTTGGTTTCTGTGAGAGCCTGAGGCTTAAACATAAAAGTTGGTTCTGCTCTGCTGAGCACACACGCTCCCTTATGGATATTCTGCACACTGTGCAGTTGCTTCATGCTTAATGTATAGAAGGGCTTTAAAAAAGCCAGGATTTTCTGCATTTTTCCCCTCCTTAATATTCAGTATACGTACAGCTGACATATTAATCTCTGACATCAGGGTTTATTTTTAAAACCCTGGACTGTCTGACACAGTCTAGCCTACCTGCCTGCCCTCAGACTACATTGGAAGTTGTGAAAACAATTTGCAACTGATGTGCCTGGAATCAGCTGAATCTTCTTACCCAACACAGAGCTCGTTGAGGATTCACTGGATGCTGCCCCCTGCTCCTTGCCACCAGATAAATGACATTATGCAGGGAAACATCCATGTGAAGAAAAAAAAAAAAGGGTGGATGGCTTCTTGTCAAAGTGCCTCACACTGTGACCTTGTGAGAGCTAGCAGCTTGCTTTATTGTCAGTGACAAGAGAACAGTCAGAAGCTCAGACTGGATTTGCAGAACGGACTGCATTAAAAATACAGTACTCATCCCCGAGAGTAACTAACCCATGGAAAAGGAGAAAGTTGGATGGTCTAGACTGCATCTTTGAATATGAGTTTTTCATCTGAAAAGGTATTTGAAAATTCATCACCAGCACCAACGATTACCATGTTGATGTTTTTAAAACAAACCAAAGACCGTTTAATACACTGTGTAAATGAAATTAATACCATCAAGCATCTTCATTGCCATTATCTACTTCTACATCAACAGACTTCAGCCACCTTGTTACACAGGCACATATGAGAAGGTAGGAGATAAAACTCCCTTCCTCCTCTAGACCATGAACCTTGTCAGAGACATTGGAAGGACAACACTACATTCTGCAACAATTAAGCAGCAAAAATTTCCATATTAGCACTCTGACTGTGTCAACATCATTAAGTAAAAAACCTTACCAGGAAAAGGCATAGAAAAAAATGAGAGTAAGGCTCTTTCAGCTAAGGCAACATTTGCAAAGTGCTCTAAATAGCAGAGTCAGCACCAGCTCGGTGTACTTACGCAGCAGCACGCTGTGACTGTGATCTGAATGGTGTTCCTGCCTGGCTGGCAGACGTGCTTTAGGTGCAGAGGTTTATGAGATGTCTTGTTGTCACCACGCTCGATGGTAAGTGGGGTTGCATTAACGCTGACCTGGACTGAAGCTGGCCAGTTTGTGTTCATTTGTCTGTCTTCATGGTGATAGCACTTAAACTGCAATTCCAAGTCAGACCTGCACAACAATCAATAAATCTTCCTTTAACTTTGCTTTCACACTGAAGAGGGAGGTGGATTTTATGCTAGGAACATTTTTCTCGATCAATTAGATTATTTTTCTTGACTTATTGCCATTAAGAATGTAACACACTTCCTTCATAAAAGCCCTGAACAGAAACAAGTCATGATGAATTAATGATGCAAGCATGCCCCAAAGTTGTTCCTATTTTACACTTATAAGGGACTTTTCAAGGAAACATCTCAAACCTCATTGCAAACCCAGACCATGGAGTGATCCTGCAGAAAGAAGAATGTCAACATCAGGTAGGTCCTTCCTGTGTTAGGAGTTAAAATGAGACAATATGCTGCACTGGGTTGTGATAGAAGTCTGGATTCTTCACTACCTCAGAGCACTTAAAGAAGCATTTGAATGAATGCATGTCAGACAAAATACAAATACAGCTAATCCTGCCTTAGAACAAGTAAATCAACTTAGATAAAATGGCTCCTATATCTCACCCCCCACCAAAATCAGCTTCTGTGATTCTAAATTAAATTGGCTGTGGACTAAATCTATCCAATTTAGACCTTCTTTCAGGGCATGAATTCCTCCCACCTCCCCTATAATAACTTCCACTCACTATTTAGCTCTTCAGAAATTAGTTCTATAACACCTTCAAAAATGAAAAGGCTGAGATTAAGTTAATTAAAAATTAAGTGGGTAGAGACTATGACTTTAGTTTCATAAATGTATGTTAACCTTGTATTAGGAATGAGTAATTTCAAGAAGAAATTTAAAAGAACACAGAAAATTGAACTGAAATGTCAGAATTCTACTGTTCATGACAGCAAAAGACAGCTCCAAGTTTATTGTGCAAACTTCAAAATCTATGTTCCTGAACAATCTATGTTGCCTGAAAGAAGGTATCTTTGTAAGATCCAAGAGGAGCAGCTCATTCAGGAGATTAACACCCTAACTGCCATTTTCCTTACCAAGACTTCAATCTGACTCAACATCATCTTTTCTGGATTTCAAAACAGCAAGATTCAGCAGTGGACACAAACACGTGGGTTTTTTTAGAAAGAAAGTTATAGAATACAAATTACCCGACCTTTCAACATAATCCATCTACGTGAAGTAATTTCAGCCTTTCTTTCAGTATTTCATTAACCATTTTCTGAAAACTCACTCTGCAAGTTCCACTCAGTTTCTCACCTCAAGAGAGCACAGCACAGTGATGCAAACCTGGAGGGAGGCAAGGCTGGGTACCCAAGCAGACGAGGTGAGCAGGCCTGCTGAGTGTCACAGTGGTGACAGAGCTCAGGAGAGCCTCGTGCTCTCAGCACACAGTGCCTCCACCATGGGACATTATTAACAACACAGCAGTGTGAAGACTGAACCAGCTTCAAGGAGACATTTTCCCTGCCTTCAACCTTTCTGTTTCTCGTAACCATGAAAAGTTCCCATGGGGAGAAAAATACTTGCATTGCTATTCATAATGTGTGTACACGTGAGAGGTTTTGCCGAATATTTTAACTGGCAGAAAAATATTGAGAATTGGCTCAGTTCCACCATTCTCTATAAAAACCAAAATCCATCCACACATGCGACTAATTCATTTTTCTGGCATCCATCCAGCCCTGAGCTTAATGTGAAATGACTTCATTACAGGACTATCCGTTCTCCCCACTATTAACAGGCTTTTCAAAACAGCAGACCTGAGCACAGTTTACCTATGAGTCTTCATTAAAATAAGTTTAAATAAAGGCTATGTGTTTGGTGAGTGAGGGAAGAAAGAAAGAACAGATATTAAGAAACAGCCTCATGCCTCAGTGCAGCACTATAAATCTACTGAATGAGCCAGTACAATCCCCAGTAGTGATTACTTATTAATACGAACTGGCAAATAACTGCCAAAACTCCCTCTGCTGCGAGTACTCCATGATAATGAAATGCAAGTAAGCAATAACTGACCTCAAAGTTAGGTGTTAATTATTGGATGTGGTCTGCCTGCAATGTCCCTCCCTCCCAACCCCCAGGCTCCCTCAGGGCACAGTGGCACCGTGGTAGCAAGGACTCCTGCATCCTGCATCAAGCCTCAGCTTTAGAGCCTGAGTCTGTCCCGCCTGGGGAAGTGAGCACATCTCTCTGCCCACCTCACACTCTCCACACCAGGGAAACACTAGTCTCCAGTGGATTCCAGTGAATGGGATGAAGATCCTCACAGGAAAAAAGAAAAAACAAAAAACCTGAAGCTACACCTGTAAGTAACCTCCTTGCAAGATCTCAAGCAACTAACCAGCCCCTGCAGTGTACACAGAAAGGCTCAGGCAATGGAGTGTTTATCCTGGCTCAGCCAGGATAAAAACAGAGATACTTTCTGAGAAAAAACAAACAAGGAGACAAAATTATTTGTATTTGAATAATATATATTTGAAAATATATAAATTTATATATTTTATTAGTATTTGAAAATATATAAATATATAAATTTATAAAGAAAATTAAGGCTCTGATTGTCATTTTGATCTAAGGCCATTCTATGAACATGGTGCAATCCAAACATACCCTAGAATCACTTATACAGATCTACATAAAATACAGGAAAGTACCACCAAGGAAAAATATACCTCTATGCTAGAAATAAGAATTCACTGTAAGTGAAATCCAGAAGCCTTTGTATGAGGAAAACTATGCTGTCACATTTCTGAGCTGTGCTTAATTGTGGAGTCAGAGAACAGGGGAATTTAGGAAGTTAGCTTCTGAAGTTTGGAGGATTTAAGCACTTGTCTTTCCAGCACTTCCCACACCAAGCATCTAAATTGGGTCCTTACTCTTAGCGGGTTATTCTTCATTATCAGTTAACTCTGCACTATTTAATTTAAGGATAAACTCTAAGAGCTTTGCAGAGCTACTCTTGCATCTAACATTTCAGAGGTCACAAAGCACCTGGGATTTCAGATTCCCAAATGGAAGTTCGTAGTGGTGTGGGTCAGGGAAAACCCCACTCCTGTTCCCCGCAGAGCAGGAAGGATGCAGTGGTTTTTCAGATGCTGCATGCTATGAGCTATCAGAAAGGACAGGCAACACACACTGTGAAGCATTTTAGAATGCGTTGTCTCTGGAAAAGGACAGCTGAGAGTTGGAAGGACATTCTCCCTATCCAGGCTACAGTTTTTGAAATGCAATTCCCGGCAAATCTAAAAGCAGCGCCTCTGGCCTGCCACTCCTCCCTCGCTTGCAGCAAGGCTGAGCTTACCTCCACATCAGCGTCTGGTGCACGGTTGGCCGCAGGTGAAAGACGTGGTTACTGACTGCCAGGTTGTGCTCCAGCCGGAAGGGCTCCAGGACAACCCCGTCCCTGACGGGGAACGTCAGGCGCAGCTCATCGTTGTGGTTGGCTGGGATCGAAGAGGGAGAGAAAGTGTGAACTTTCCCTTTAGCATCTGCAGTGCGATAATAATGTGTACATTTATACAGAATAGTGACACATTGCACAGTGAGCTGCTACGGGGTCTAACTTAGCAGGCTCACACACACACACAAAAATACAATCAAAAGTAACTCTATCATCTAACTGATATGAGTGACAAGGCTCAAAGTGATAGCATGGCACAGCAGTCTTCTATTGTCACACACTTCACGTTAGGGCCATAGCATTCCAGCCACCCACAGAAACCAGGCATGGCAAGAATTCTTGGTTTTTATTACAGGATAGGTTCTGTGTCTGAGCTTACTCTGTTGGCAGAAGACTGAAAACAAATCTCTTAATAATGTCAGACTGTGATAATGTTTGTTTTCCCTGCTTTGAACAGGGATCAACATTGCCCAATTAGTTTCAACAGTTTCATCAGCTGAAACGATGCGATGACCGAAGACACTGGTATTCAATTACTATCTGAGCCCATAAGATGAGATTTTAAGGTAACTTACAGCTGATCTATGAAGTCCAAAAGGCTTTAAATCCTGTTTTCTTGCCCAAATAATACTGCAGCCCATCTTCTTCTACTTGACTTTTCAGCTATCCTGAACTCCAAACAGAGCTGCAAAGTGCTAATGCAGCAGCAGTTATTTTATAGAAAACATAAGGTTCTCCCAGCTCCCTAGTAAATGATAGCTCCTATTGTTCATCAGTCACTTCAAAACCTCAAACATCTCATGCTAGTATCCAGTCAGAGAGATCTTGTTATTCCTGCCCTGTTCCCAGCCAAGTGTAGCTGTGACGTTGAGTGGCTTTGAAAGGAACATATATCAATTTCTGGCACAGTACTGAATATTCCTAAGAAGCCTGTATGGATCACAATAGAGACACTGCTATAAATATTCACATTTTATCCTACTCTGCAGTGTTGTTCATTGAATGGCTTTGCCCTTGAACAAAACAGACCAAATGGAAGTTCATACAATAAACAAGCCTATAAAGCACAGACAACAAAACCTAAAATCAAGTGTTTTCTCCTCAGGAAGTACATTAAAGGAATAATTCTGGAGTAAAATCCTTACAAGTTTAACCTGGAAGAACTTTTCTGATATTCTCTTTTAGAAGAACATAGCAGAGTTTCTCTATTCTGTGCACTGGCTCAAGTGAGCCTACACTGTGCATGCCACCTATTACAACTTAACAACTCCAGCCTCTCCCAGAGCAGCCATCAGAGCTACTTTCCAGACTCTGAAATGTATGTGGCAGAGAACAGAGGAACAATAAATGACTGTGGGGGCATTCTGTTTGCTACTTACTTGGAGGTGGTGGTAAAGCATTGATATTTGGTTTAATGTCAGGTGGGAATGGTGGTTTGACATCCTGGTTAGGTGACAGGTATGGAGGAATATTGCTCCCTGGTGTCATGGGTGGCGTGGGGTTTCCTGGAACAGGTGAATGAGGGTAATTTGCCACAGGTACAGGCCTTGATGGCTAGAAAATAAATAATATCACATTGTTATTGCAGTCTTGAAATAAGAACAATAAGCCTTGTGAACAGCATTGTTATCAAACACCAAAGACAACAGACAAGGGAGGGAGGCCCCTCTGTTTCTGGGGAAGTAACCACAGGATGTCCCATGAGGCCTTTGGGGAAGAGGCAAACTAGGAGAGCAAAGCAGGAACTGAAACCAGCAGACCAGCCAGCTTAACTCAGGCAATGACCAGATACAAGCAAGGCTGCTAAAAGGTTTTCTGTGTTCTTCTGAATGCTCTCTTTCCAAAACCAACCAGCCTTTTGCTTCAGTTTTTCCACTGCGCCACAGCCCACCCAGCCCTTTGTATCCCTCCCAAAATAGTCCCAGGGCACAGAAGCCTGCACACAAAAAAAAAAAAAATCCAAAGGCACACAATTAGCCAGTCTGTGTCCTTTTTACTTCCATCTATCCTTTCTTCCACCCTTGTTCAACTCCTCAGAATTAAAGCTCTGGGGGTCAGGGGATGTTTTTTATTCTGTGCACCTACAATTTGATTCTGTTCTTAGTTTGCTGCTAGCTAAGATGAACTGATAGAAAAAGGACAGTTAAGTATGAATAGTACCTATGTATTAAAACAACTTTGGTTTAGTTTCTTATAATTAAGGAGGTGGTTACAGTCAGCAGAATAAACCATTAACCCTGATGAGAAGAAAGCTGACACTAAACAAAACTACAACTGCATGGCTCATGTACATAAGCAGAAACACAGGAGAGTGTCAGAAGATGAAAATCTTTACAGACAGCCCAAGCACTGTGACTTCAAACCTGATTCTGTGTCTAAAGGCTGCTCTGCTAACCTAAGATACTTGAGAATACATAAGAAGAGGGGTGCCTTCTCAAATCTTAAACATTCAAGTTTCCAAGCATCTTTGGTTTTTATATTTGACACACACAGTTACTATCTGCACAATCACTACAATTCAAAGGTTCAGGTTTTGTCTGTGGAATTTTCCCCCTAACAAGGATAATCTTTTTAACAAAATCTTTTTTTTCCTGTTTCCAGAGCAGTCAATATTTGAATACAATATAGGGGATACATTGTAAAGAAACAAATTCCCTGTCAGAAGTATCTGGCAAACAAAAAACTTAAACCCCATCTAAAATAAATGTACGTAAAATATATTTAAAAATCTGTCACTTAAAAGCTTGACAGAGATCTTCTGCAGTTACTCTAGCATAAGTGACTGCACTGGAATTATTATATGGGGGATCTGTCTGTTCCTCGTGTTCCTCCTGACAGTGAACTGCAAAAGCTGCCATGATCCAACAGGCATTCCTTTGGGTACCACAGTGGACAGCATAGTTGCACACAGAACAGATGCCCTACAGAAAAGGGTTTTGCTTTCCCTCTTTTTTTTAATGGTGTTTTCTGTGTGAATCACACCAAACAACTCCAATTCAGCAACAACGTGCAACTTAGATTCATTCTGCCTACATTCAAATTCAGAATGCAGCCCAGATAGTTCAACAGCTGATGCTTTAAGCAGGTCAGAAGATCAGTGGTCCTCCCCATTTTTATACTCACTGGAGTACCTGTGTGCAATAGATCACTTTTGTGTGCATTTCAAAGGTGGTAAACCTCAGCAGGCCCTCAGTGCAACCTCAGTTTGGAGAACACAAAGTGCTCAAGATGTATCCATAAACAGGTTCTAGGCAACATTTTAACAACTCTAGTTCTTGCCCAAAACAAGCAGTACAGAGGGAAAAGACTGAGAAAAAAAGAGGAAGAGGTTGGAAAAAGTCACAGAAACTTCAGTTCAAAGATGAAACCTACAGCTGGAACGCCTTTTAAGTTTGGCTTGGCTTAATCCAACAGTGACCACTGTAGGTCCAAAACTGGAATGCTGCAATGTGGAACTTGTTTATTACAAATTTCCATAGTTGCATTCTTGCAGGGGACCATGAGTAGGTGAAAACAGTACACCTGAATCCCATTAGGTACTTCCTTTTACAAGCTATTTTTAAAGTGAATTCAACATTTTCTTGTAAAAGCCTCTAACGAGCTGCAGCAACATTCAATTTTGTTTATGAACTGCTCTGAAGTTGCAATGCAACTTGGCTGATTGACTTGATTCTGTGATACCCAAAACACTAGTAAAAACTCAGTGTTTTTTTCCTCTCTTTCCTTTAACTGCATAAAAGCAGTATTGATGAAACCATTAATGTGACTTCATTAATAAATTGCCACCAAAAGAGAACAAGATAATCTCAGAATTCCTACCTTGTAATACTGCCCCATGTTGACTGTTGGAGGAGGGTACTGCCCTGTGTTTTGCTGGCTTGGCATCCTCTGTCCAGGATAGTTGGGAGATGTGAGGGGCCTTGGAGGGTTGGGAGTGGGGTACTGACCAGGCTGGTTTGGAAACTGGCTATTTGGTCCATACTGCTGGTTTCCATAATTCGGCTGTTTCAGGACAGGGATACAAGAAGACAAAGCCATGTTTTATGCAAGCAGCTTTCTTGTATGGATTATTAGCATGCATTCAGTAGCACAATCAAAACAAACAAAACCCCTTCAGATGAATACTTCTTCAGAGCATAAAAATCTTGCAAGCCGAAGTGGGGTAAGACACACACACTCAGCCTTGTAACACTGTCAAAGGGCACTGTGCTTGAAGGAACCAGAATTACAACCAGATGCAAAGCTCACAAAATTTCTGTGTTTTTGCAAGTGCTACCACACCCAAGCCTGGGGCTCCTTTTTCAGATGTAGAATGGAAGCACAAAAAGAAAAAAGTTGAATAAATAAATGAATATAAAACAAAACCCTGGAAGGGACAAGAGCATAGAGGACGTGTTGTCCACGCCTGCCTTTCCAAGCCAACTGCTCTGCTGGCCTCTTGCTAGAGTGTTCAGCAATACTTTAACAACTAAAGAGAAGTTCTTACTAGTCATAAGCACTTTGCTGGTGCTAGCTAAGACTGTGCTGTGGTTTCGGAATTGAAGCAACGAAAATTGGAACTCCAAAGGTAGTAGAATGTCAATTTGAAAAATAAACTTAATGGTAAGACATTTCTATAAATGAACCCTTCAATAAACAATAGGCAAGTATCATCTGCAAAATTCCAGCTCAACAAACATGAAACATTTATGGCACTGTTCAGAACTGACTTGTTGGAAACATGAACATATTCACTTACAATGAAAAACCTGATTCTGACACAGCAAAAAAAGATTTAAAGTCATCCTTAAAATATGAAATCTGAAAAATCATATGAACAAGACCCCTTTTTTGTTTTCTTAACTTACTTTTAAATAAGTTCTCCTAAGAGAAGCAACTCTTGCAAAAGCACATCCCTTTTTTATGTCTGATTACTTTTTTATTTAGAAAAAAAATGGTTTGCAGAGCAGGAGAGGAACGTAGCTCAGACAGAAATGTTTTCTGTATTTTCTGCATGCCGTGGTTCTCTTTGCTGTGTATTTTCTATAAACTCTTAGTACCACAATTATTGTCAGGTCAGTATCAAAATATTCAGAGCTCTACACCTGTTGCTGAAGTCTCAGTAGAATACAGAGTTTCACCAGGAAATGACCTCTGAAGCTACTAAGCAATGGCTACATTTGTAAAAACATTTAGTTGTACGTAGGTGCTGGGAGCTGCTGGAATTTTAAAAAGCCTCTACTGCTCAACTCATACTAACTTGAAGAACAAAACTATTGGTGCTTTTAAATTCCAAAAGCTCATTTGTCTACATTTTCGGTTGTCTAAATTTCTCTAAAAATTTGACCCTAAGTGTTTTGCCTTGTCATAATACAAGTCAATGGCAATGTAATTTTGCCTATAAAGCCATTCAGATCTCCTACAGCAGCATGGGACCTTATCACACTCCACATAAGCTGGTATTAGAAAAATGCTGACAGTGAGGGATTTGAGTTCAACATTATTTATATTCATCTTAGTGGCTATGAAAAATAACACTCAAGTTTGGAAAGTAACTGTTCTCTAAAAAAATGACTGCTATTGTTACTGATGTTACAGTACAATGTCTGTCCTGTATTTCATTAAAAAAATAAAACTGTCCAAGAAAATGCAGATCAGGTATCTGCTGGGCTAAAATGAAGTATTTCACCCTCAGTGTCTCTTCTAAGCTGCCAGATTAAAAGGCTCCACTCCTGTGAAGGAAGCTTGCTTAAGATCCATGAAGTCAGCATGAGAATCTTAGAATGATGTTCTGGTTTGGGGCCTTTCTTGGACTTAATGACCATCATATGGACTAACATAGTAAGGGTCACCCTGAATACTTTAGAAGCTAAAAAGGAAGAGCTGCTCCTGCTAATATTTTAATGGCTGCACTCCTACCAAGGCTGGAGCAAAGATGCACCTATCTTAGAGGGACATGCACCATGCATCACCCAGTATGGTGCAACTTGCAGTCAAAGGAACAGCGTATACAAAAGATCATTTATTTTATTACCTCTCCTGGGTATGGTCTCTTTATGCCCTGTATAGGCAAAGACTGGGGGCGTGGGCCTGGATAGGCCTGCTGGGGCATCCTCTGCCCATGGGTGCTGAAGGGGCTCATTCCAGGAGGCCGAGGCTGGTTCATGCCCATGGGTGGCCCGCTCATGCTGGAAGGTGTCATTCCTGCCCCCATGCTTGCCGGGTTCATGTTGCCTGGCATAGAAGCAGGACCACGAGGACCAGGCTGGTTCATAAACTGGTTGTTGTAAGCCTGAGTTGGACCCATCTGGAAAGAGGAACAAACCTTCAACGGAAGAAGAAGAAAAAAAAAAAAAAGAATAAAATGCGACATGCATTTATAAAATGGGAAGAGGGAGCTGAACATGCTTTTGGGGAAGGGAAGAAGGGAAGGATTTATGTCGCATTTTCCTACAATGTTCTCTAACATTTGATGGGCAGTGAAGTTATTTATAATGAAAATCCAATTGGAATTGTAAAAGGCTTACATAAGAGTGGAAGACAGATGTAAGCCTAAAGTGGGAAATTAAATTGTTTCAATTGGCTGGTCTAGTACTCTAAGGTAACATGTTAGGATGCTGGCTGTGCAAATACAGCACAACTCTACAGTTTCTAAGACCCTGTGCCTTTCATCACCTGGCATATGGACTCTTACACTTCAGAATTCAGAGAAGTAAAAAGGTAAGGCAAAAAAACCTGAATTGATCAAGCTCTTGTTTATTTTAAGAAAAAAATATTCCATGATGTCATAACACACTATAGGTTTTGGATCACTGGAATTGCATGTTTCACATAGCTGCCCATATAGACAACATTATTAAAAACCAAATACCTCTTCTATTGTTTCCCTGTTTGAAAGGAAATAACCCGAACAACCAACTGCAGTTAGCAAAATAAAAAATTGTCCAAAAGCTACAAAACCTATTGCAAGATTCTAGAACATTTCACTAGTACTCAAATTTAGAGGGCTGGCAAAGGCAGCAATAACGTATCATGTCAGATGCAGCTGTAACTGAGAAATCTTCCATTTTTTTAAGAGGCAACCCCTAAACTACAAAATACAGTCAGGCAAGTTTTATTGGGAAAAACGTGGGGACTGACTCATACCTACACACACACATTCCAGCAGTTTCTCATAAGCATTTCTAACCATGCTCATGCACCAATCAAAGAAAAAAAAAAAACCACAGTAGGCACCCTAACAAACACAACAGTGAGAAGGACAGCCAATTCCCTGTAATGCTCCAAACCAGGCAGGTACATAAGGGTTACTCTCTTACCGGTCCATACTGGTTCATGTCCTTATTCTGTGTTTCCTGAAGGGCTGCCACAGTGGCTGTAGCTGTAGCTGTTGCTGTAGCAGCTGCAGCTGCAACTGCAGCAGCGGCAGCAGCTGCAGCTGGCTGGGTGAAATCAGCTGGTGGCCTCGTGTGGGGGGGGATCCCCATTCCTGCCGGGGTATTTGGGCCTCCAGGGTAACTAACAGGGAAGAAGAGAAAGGAGGAGAGAATTAAAATGTGCCTGGTGGATTTTGTTTTGAACGTTGGTGTGATCCTCACCTGGAACTGTTCCAAAAGCATGTATCAATGACTAATGAAAGCCAGCAGGCCAGGTAATCAGGTGTGTACAGGAGATTCTACAGGTTATACCTGCCACCCAGGTGCAACAGTCATAGGGCTGCCACTGGGATTGCAAGGCATTGCCAGTAGTCATTTTGGGGGCAGTGAACTTCTTTGCAGCTCTGTAGCTTCCTGCAAAGTAGAACTGAACTCCTGAAAGTAAATTCTCTGCTCCTCAGTACTGTAGGGGCAAATGCACAGGAGCAGGACCAGCAAACTTCCTCCAAGACAGCACATTAATCTGCCTCAGTGGTGAATTATGGCAAGTGCTCAAGACATCATAAAAGCGTTTCTCCCTGAACCTAAGCAGAAAGGCCAGGAGAGACCCAATCCTATCGACTCCAATGGATCTCACACTGTTCTGCAGTTTCTACCCATCTCTTCTGTTGATCCTAAGATAAAACAAACTAAGCCAAGCCATGCCTTTCCCACTTCAAGGTATCAAATATCTTTATAAATATGGGCCAATATACTGTGCCCACTTTAGAGATGCGAATACAAAGCTGAAGAAACTTTCCGGCTTTTTCAAGGTCACTCAGTAGATCAGAGTTAGAGATGAAGGAAGAGATAAACTCTCTCTCTCTCTCTCTGAGTCCCAAGCTTATATTCTTCACACTAGACTGCCTATGCTAACAGCAGCAGTCTCTTCAGCAGCCTTTGCACTGGGACCAAAAATAGTGGTTTCAGTTAAGTGCCCTCACCATACCTCTTTACAAGGTATAGACAGAGAAAGTCAACATATAACTAATGCCAGGCTATTACTTTTGGATTATATGACTAATGCAGCATTTATTTCCCCAAAATAAACACACAACATGACCATCTTTTTTAACAAACATCTTCATTACCAGTTCTTTTCAAATTCCTGCTGTGGAATAAGTCTTTGGGCAGAAATATTCTTTTGCATAGGAAACTACTTTGCCCAATATTCAAGCTTGCTCCTCCATATGCACATAGAAATTATACCATCAATACCTTTCACATCCTGGCCTTATTAAATGTTAATCATTCCTAAGCCTGTGGTCTGTTTAACAATCTCTCTTAATTAAAACTTTATTTTGGGGGTTTATTAGAGCTAATTGATTGACCTAAGCCATTTCCATTTACTGTGATGAATTTCTTTGCAGTTTGGGTAGCTGATTTCCAAAGCTGTACAAGCAGTGCGTGCTTCAGTTAACCAGCAAAAAATAGCTACTGAGACTTTATGTAATTAAAATAAGCCCATGACACTTCTGCCAGGTCACTCAAACAAGCTTTATCAAGTATTTACATCCATTTTCCACCTCAGAGAAGTAAATCTTACCTGCCACCAAAACCACCACTTCCAGGATAATTGGGTCGCCCATACATGCCCTGCTGTATGTATGGCTGAGTGGAGCCAGCCTTGGCTGAAAATTGTTGCTGCTGTCCAGCAAACTGAGGGGAATTGATTCCAGGGTTGCTGGTTGTCATCCCAGAAGCCATGGGATTTCCTGCTGGGTTCATAGGGTTGTTAGCATTTGCCATTGGATTTCCCAGCACCTGCAAGAAGGAAGATGAGAGTAAGGGGCTGTACCTTGAAGTACTTCAAGCAAATTAAGTTGATTTGATGCAGTCGTTAAATTAAAACCACTCCAACGAGCACAGACTTCACTGACGTCTAGCTGCACATTCCCTGAGATTTCTACTTTTGCCATTTCCAAACAAACAGGAGATTTTCAACCAAATGGAGCCCAAATTAATATGCTTATTAAAAAAGTTGATGAGGAAGACCTGCTACAACCATGCCGTGACCATTCATCTGACTAAAAGAAAGGACACAGCTTTTTTTTGGAGCAGGGGGTGTGAGGGGGTGAGAGCTTTTTTGCTTGTTTAGTTGGTTGGTTTGTTTGTTCAATGACTTTGAAGTAACTTGAAAGTAGTCAGTCCCACTGGCACAATGCAAAGGGTACTACAGATAGAAAAACTGTGAAAGAACATATTTCAGTAGTTTAACCTATTCTTGACTCTCTAAATAGTGTACAAAAGTCTATTGATTGTTTTTATTGCTTCTTACAAAAGAGTCCTCTGTTCCCTGTATAAAAGGACTTGTTTTGCTTGTTAAATGGATTTTTTTTCCCGAATTGCTATGATTTCCACAGAGATGTAAGTGTGGCTGTCCATGGATCATCTGCATAAGATTTCCTGAAAAGTCTCTTACTTGGGAAGAAACTCAGTGGTCATGATTTTTGCAGAAGACTAACTCAACAGCTTCAGACACTTGAGAAAAGGAACTGGTGAGCCCAGCTTATTCCTTTTCCTCTAAGAGCACAAAGACTTACACAGAATCTTGACATTCACTTCAATCTGTTCTGAATAGCTACAACCAAGCTTCACGTTCCAGAGTTTCACTGCTCCCTTGCAGAGTCTCTGAAGAAGCATTTTCTTTCTTCATGCAAGAAATTTTTTCCTTCTATTGCACATTCTTTTGAAGTATCATGGCGAGTTCAAGTAACATTATAGTACTCTTATGACAGAACAAAACTCTGAGTATTTTTATATCTTTCCTTTTGCTTTTTTAAGCATAAAATAAACTTCCCTTTTTCTGGCCAATATATAGACCAAGATGTTTACTCAGGTATTTCTCTCCCAGATGGGATACCTTTTCTTTTAAGGTGTTAAAGAAAGCAACAACAATAAAACATGTTATAGATCCTGTAACTGTTTCCTCTTCTTGTTTCATTGAAGAAAGATTTTGCCTTAACCAGTGCTTACATAACTGCCATGTGAGTATCTATATGACTTTGGCCTCTGAATAATTTCTTTTTCAAATGGCTCATCCCATTACAATTTAATTTTCAATTTTCTTACCAAAATTAAAATTATGACAAAAAAAATCCTCAAAAAATTTTGTATGGGATCTAACACCACTTGGTTTGAAAGAAGTAGAAAAGACAGGTTAGATTTATGTACCATTTGCACTAATTAAAGGTGGTGATGTGTTTTGAGCTCTTAACCTATGGTGTAAGCAAAGGCCAGACTGTCTGCATGCTTAATTTGTGTCACATCCCTGAGAGTGCACACTATCACAAATAACTGGTAACTTCTTCAGAAAAGCTGCTTCTTTTTGTACAGTGCAATTCAATATAAAACACATAAGAAAAAGAGAGTTAAGAGTGGAGAGAACAAAATAAAAATCCAAGAAGTATGGCCCTTACCTCGGAGCCAGGAGCCCATGCCTCTGCTCCAATGCATATTGAAACATTTTTGCAAAGTTAGACAGCACTAACAGGAGAGACTGGAAAGGGCACAGCCTAAAATTGGTAGTTAGCAACTCAGTGTGGGGTAGACTTGGTACTGAACTCCACTGGCCCAAAAGTACAACACAACCCCAGGTAAAATCAACAACTATCATTTGGTGAATCAAATGAAATTTTTAATAGAACTCTTCACATTCAATCTGAATTCCCAAGAGGTTTGGGATTACCCCAATCCCATGCTTTTAGTGTTGAAACCACACAGTGCAAAATATGAGGTAAATCCAAGCCTGCCATTTGCATGCAGCCAAAGGAGTGACTGACTCAAGCTCTCAGACACCTCTTGTTCAATGCCACCTAAGAGGACACGACTGGGAAAATAATGCATCATATACAACAAAGAAGCCACACATTGCTGTTGATCCCAAGAGGATTTTCCAAAATACCTTCCATTTTACAAACATCAGCAGAAATGCATATCTAGAGGGAAGGAGGCATAAAAAGGAAGCTTACCTGGCTTTGAGAGGTGTTAGTCACACCCCATACTGTGGTGACCACTGACAAAGAGCCTGGAGGCTGGTTGGTATTTTGTTGCCAGGGAACAGAATCGTAAGGGAAAGACCCATCACTGCAAAAACAAATGGTCAGGAAAGTGAGATTTCAGAAGTTTAGACTGTGGCAAATTGCTGGTGGTGACAAAGGAATTAACGTCTGACATTACCTTAACTCTCCACTCTTCCTCCACTATTAGCTCAGTATTCTCAGAGGCATGAAGTTTCTTTAATAGCAATGTGATTGTATCAAACCACACAGAATGAATGAATTCCTTAACTATATTGAAGCACAGGGCTTTTACCATGAAAAGGTCTGTTAGCAGTGAAAGTCCAAGTAAGTTCAGGGGCAGAGTTTCAAACAAGGGCACTAAGTTACTCAGAAGCACGTATTTATTTTTGCAATTCATCTCAAACTCTTCAACAATCACTGCTTCAGCTGCCTTATATCAATTCAAACCAATCAAAGAACCAGACTGCAGCTCCACTGTCTGCAGTGGGTCCCCAAATGGCCAGAAAAGCCTTTAAAGCAATAGCAGTTCAACATCATTTTGAAAAGTAAATTGAAATTCAGATAGTGTTCTCCCACACGATGGATAAGCTGCATGCCAAAAACGGTATTAGCTAATCAGCATTCTAGAAAATCAACTGCAGATATACAACACATCTTTCAGATAAATATGTGGATGAGAGGATTGGGTTTTTCCATTAGCTTTGTCCACAGATACAAGCAAACATTTCTTACAGTTCTTTTCATACAAAAGCATTGGTGGTTTCAGAATGAGCCCAGGATAGATATGCACTTAGTGTAATTAATGAAATATCTGAAATCCCGTGAAAGTAACTATCAATCCTATGACCATAAAATACATTCCACTTGAAATTTACTCATTCTTGTACTATTAACTTGTAAATTAGATTTCAATTTGCATATATATACACATACACTCAGGTGATCTTTCCTCATCTAGACATATACCTATAAATGCCTTTTAACAGGTACGCATTGCTCCTTCATTTTCAAACACCATTGATTTGTATTTTATATCAAGAATTGCATTTTTGTCTTGACTATCAGCTAACACCAAAAATTCTCTCGAGGGCTAACTTGCCTAAAGAATCTATGCAGGCTCTACATGCACTCTATCAATGTGCTTCAAAGCCTGCTCACTCTGCCGTGACCCCTGACAGTGCTCCAGGCTTGGGCCACTCCTTCCTTTTGTGCTGGGAGCCAGAATCAAGGACTCCCTCTGTGTTCATTCTTCAGCCTGTTCATAACACCAAGTGTGAATCATTTAAGAACAGGAATTGCTCTGCACAAAGTGTGCACGTGTGTGATAAAAACTGCCTCTGTCCCAAGTAACAAAATAATGTAATAACAGCAGCAGCAGCTGTGTCAATGAAGTAGTGAATACCTTTCAAAAACAGCTAGGCAATTTCAAACAAATTCCACAATGCTCTGCCAACACACCAGCAATGTATTAGAACATAACTGTGAATTTTAACTGACCTATTCGCTTAAAAATACCCATATTCAATCAAGCAATAAAATCACACAAGAATTAAAAATAGAGAAAAGAATTATTTCCCCTAACAAATAATTAGAGAAAAGTAATGGTAAACCATAATTCTCTGTAAGATGCCTGACATGTCATGTTTACATTGACAGCATCCTTATGAACCGATGTGTGAATAAGGGCATTCTGAACACCTTGCAACCACTAAGTCCTGCTAGCCCATGTTTCTTTAAAATATTTTCTCTTAGAATCTTGCCCCTCTCACTCAGGGGCTCAGACAATGGCTTTCAGTAACTTTTACTTGCAAGTGACGCAATGCAAGTCCCTCCACCAGCATGGAGACAAATTATGACTAACCCAGAATTTGTGACTGCTATTAAGATTTCCTCTTTTATCCTGTTCTGAATGATGCCTCCTACTTTACTTCCTTCTCTGACTGTTTCTGATGATGTCTGCTCTGTGATTTGTTTGGATATTTATGGCACATATGAGTGTTCATGCACTTCAATGACTACAAAGAAGCTCTCTCCATGACATAAGCAGTGAAAGGACTCACTGCAGACATTCCTCTCTATTCCCCACTGATGTGCTGTGGACAGGCAATAAAACCTGAGGAGCAAGGCAAATATTTTGCAAGTGTATGAGTAAATAAGAAGGGTAATGACAGGCAGGAATCAAACCACAGAGTCACTAAAGATTCTTCTAATGCAAATATGCCGTACAGTTTGTAAACAGACTCCAACTTTGAGCAAGTAATGCTTCAGCCTGCTGTTAAGTTATAATTATTGCTTCACTTTCTTTGCCTCCTAAGCATGTTTCTCGTACCCGTTTCTCTCCTTTACAGTATGCAGAAGGGATTTCATATATCATTCCTCCATAGTTTTCAGTGGTAGAGTCACATCATTTGTTCAGTGGAAGGCTACACTGGGTTCTCAAATGCTATATAATCACTTTATCCTAATTATAAATATAGAGTAAATCACTCATTTTTACTGTATTACAGTTAAAATGGGTGACACCTCAAGAAACCATATTGTTGACAAATAATAAAGCCTCCAGTACCACACAAAAAAGCCAGAAAAAGAGACACCAGCTATAGGTTTGTTGAGAAATATTCCTCGTGCCACATTGAGCCACATGACTACCACATTATTCAACACAGGACCTAGTGGTTAAATCTCAAACACTACTAATAACAAGAATTCTAGCAGCACTGAGATAGTGATAGATGTGCATCGCAGAACATGAGCTTAAACAGCCGAATATCCACTTACTGTCCTAAACCTCCTCCCTCAAGTTTCACCTTAGTCACCCCATGAGAAATCCAAGGCAATCTCATGGTTTGCATTTCCCAGCATGTACTCTGGCCCATCACCAATTACATTCATGTCTGAGTACAACTTTTGCCATACTGGATACAATACCCACCCTTTCTCCAGACATGAAGATTTCCTTGGTTTCAAGCAATAAGATGCTGAAACTCGTGCCACTCAACTAGAGGATTATTTGTCCCTCCACTCTGCTCTTTCAACTTCCATTTCTGTCCCTAAAACTACCCAAAGGAATATTCCCACCATCAAAGGAAAATCCATGTAAGTACTGTAATGAAACATGACCAATCCAATTCTCATTTGCAAAGAGCAGTGGTTTCCCCCTGTTATTATACAGAGCTGTGAATTATCCTGAAATTCCTTTCTTTAAACTTGAAAATGGCAGCCAATAAAGAAAGAAGCTTCAACCTCTCCAGCCAAAGCGAAATGCTGTCCATGACATTGTTCCTGTTGAACTGTACAAGGGTAATTAAGTCTCTCACTGCACCCTGGAGGGCAGTGAGTCAGTTTGGACTCAGCTGGAGCCCACTAAAAGAGTATTGACTAAATTTACAATAGTGCTAATGAACCTATACATACTACTGGTAAGCATTAAAGGCCAAACAGCAGAGGAAGCCACAGAGCAAAAAGGAAGAGATGGAGGGAAATTACTTCTCAAAGTAATGTTTCGCTGCTCTGAAGTAGCAAAAATGCTATCAAGCAATAAGGAAGGATTTCTTAGCTACTGGCAAAGGTACTGAACCCACCAGCAATATAACACTCATGTTGAAGAAGTACACTGGTAATTGGGTCTAAAAAGCTTCTCTTAATCCCAGTACTAGGCAGATATCCAATCTCTAGGAAAAGCTACAGACTTCATGTCAGATGGAGACTGATAGTTAATTCTAATAAAAATTGCTTAATAACAAGTGACATTTGTAGAATAAATTAATACAAGTGAATTACTGTAGTTTATACATTATTTGTGGCATTATTTGCTGTGTTTTAAATATGTTTATGTTGTCACTAAAGCAATTGTATATGTATCTGATACTCTGTTTACATGTCTTCATTCCTTGAGGAAGGAAAGATTCAGATGGTTTAGTGAAGCATGCATCCCTAGAGCATGGGCACTTTACATATTGTGGAGGAGAGAGAAAACTGGAATTACACATTCCTGGTGATTTTCCACATCACTTGTTGCGAGGGCCAGGTGTCTAAAATACTACCTTCATAAAGCATCTACCTCTGTTTCAAACACTGTAAATCTACCAACTACTGCACCAGATGTTGACTTTCCAAAAAAGCCTTCTCAGTCCAACCACTGACAATGAAATTTCCCACAGCTGGGCCTTCAATGGCTACTTTCTGCTGCTTACCCTCAAGCCAGCTCTGCAGTTTCACAGGGGTCTTTAACATCTCTGAAGTGCAGTCACCCCACCTGAAGGGTAGCTGACACAGAGAATTCACACACACCTTTAAATCTACCAACTCTATCCGAACTTTCTCTGTTGACACCAAGATGAGCAGGTAATTGCCACTGGAACACTGACTGTCATTTCTCCCACATCATCTTTTGTCACCCATGGACACCTTGAGAGGAGAGCATCTCATGACAAGGTGTGAGGTGTCAGAGAACGACAGAGGCCGAACACATCTTTGCAATAACACATGGCCAAAAATCACAACAGGTGAAATACAACCCAAAACTGGGGCTGCTGATCTGTTCCTGCTTGATGGCAGCTCTCTGTGTCTGCACCTTGCTCTGTCTCTGGGCAGATGTGTGTTTAGGGTGCTCAGCACCCCTTGCCTGTATTCTTGGTGGGAGCCTCTAGGTGACACTACTTTAATACAAACGAAACCATAAATTTCCAAACAAGGCTCCTTGCTCCCCTCTTTCCACCCTACTACCTGATGCATCTGCAGTGGAAAAGTATCACAAATCTCACAATCAGAACAGGCAAGAAAGCCCCAGATAACTGAAGCATCAAGACATGAATTTCATGTCTGGGTTGTCTACAAGTTAGGCAGCTCAGCTTCTTTCATTCAGGTTTAGTTTTTATTTGGATTTCTTGAAAGAACACCACTCCTGTAGCTTTATTTATTAATATGGACTCAGTTTGCAAGCCTTCTCGATTAGGGCACCAGCAGGAACCTAACACTAGAAACTGGGAAAAAAGACTGGGGAAAAAAAAGTAGCTTAAGTCCTTTCTAGAACATTTTAGTATTTCATACCAAAAAGGCTGTTCAAATTCAGTATTTGCACCATACCATGCAAACCTAACAACTCAATAAGCTAGTAATCCCTGACCACCTATTCAGAAATTACAGATCAAATGTATTTTTTTTTTCCTTTTGGTCAAAGTTCCACTGAAAATATTCCTTAAGTATTAATTCGAGAAAACTCCACTGTGACAACTGAAACCCAGATTTTTTTTTCACTTACTGGCAATCAAAACATTTTGGAGATCTGTTTTTATTTTCTTTGTGAAAATTTTAGTATATTTAGAAGGAAACAACTGACTTGTCATTTTTCATTGATATTCTTTTCCAAAGAAACAAAGCCAGCACCTCCCCACCTGAGCTACATGCACTATCTTCATGCACCTACAGTGCTTGGCCAATGTGTTTCAACTTGAACACCTAACATGGGTTCATAATCTAGGTGACAGTTACTATGAACATTACCATTCAGAAAAACAAACCACAAATTTAGCTGAGTTATCCCCTGGCCTTTTGTGCCACGCTTTCTGAGGCTCTGCAAACCACTCTATGCAATTTGTTGTCTGTTCACACAGAGGAATGTAGCAGAGCCAGGAGACACCGATGTGGAAAGAACATGAAGACCACTTACAGTCAGCAAGGATATACAATGACATATTGTAAAGGAAACACAGAGTAAGTACCTCTGTACATCACACATGGTGTACAGAACCAAACTAAAAGCTGATGTTGTGTGCAGGTACCTGAAACTTTTTACATTCAGGATGAGGAAAGCAAGAGGGTGGTATAGTCAGACTGTATACTAATAACTGACTTCAGATGGCCAGCAAGAATTAGCTTTTGATTGATGCCATCTATGTGATTCACACCTTCCTCAAATACATTCCTCTATTTTACATTATTATCTGAAGATGTTTACATTGTATTGGCATAAATTAAGGCACCATCCTGCATTTCACTAAGCAAACACCTAAAACACAATCCCATCCAAACCACTGGGTGTTTTTATGTAATGTTAAAACGAAAAAAGCCAATTTGGAACTATTCTACAAGACTTTATTTCCCTCTACCTCTTAATGGTGTGACTACAAACATCCAGATTTTACAAAGAAAATACACAGTTCCAAAAAATATCCCATTATGATTTCTCAAGTCTGTTGATTCCCTCCACTCTTTCCAACTAGATGAGTATGTTCCCTAACCCTTGGGAAAGCTTTGATTCTCCCAACTCCAAATGCAAAGCAGATCCATACCTAGTCCTTGCCTATCATGAAAGAATTACCTCAAGTGTTGTATCGGATGTTGCCAGTACATCAGTACTGGATGTTGCCTGTACCATGAAAAGGAAGACTGAAAACAGTTATAAATTTCTTAATTCACTGTAAGAAGAAGCAGGCTGTTTTCTGGCAAACTGTATGAGAACACAGAAGCACTCTGAACCCCTTCTAGGTGAGCAGATGCAGGGGAAGCAGTCAAAAGGTGAAGGCAACAAGCCATTTATCAGCTCAGTGGTTTGGATGGCACCTGCTGCTAGCAGGTGGCTATCAGCCCCTGCCTCTGCTCTTTTAAATATCCACACACACATTTATAATAACCATTCATGCAGCCACACACATATGCACAATACAGGCGTTTGCGTGGAGACTGAGAGAGCAAAACCGAGTTCAGCAGGTGATACAAAGTACCTCTGCAAGCTGAAAGCCCTTAACTTTTTCTTTATATTTGTGACAAGGCCTGTGAGGCCTGCATGACTTATGACTGCACAAGGCGGGAATGCTGCCTTCCATTTCACACCGGGTTGCTACAGATCGGGCTGTGACACGCTCACTGCTGTGCTTCCTGGCGCCTTACTCTACACCAGTGTCATCACTTAGAGCCATGCCTGCAAGTCTCATGCTGCTCAGCAAGAGTTACTGCATCTGATTTTAACTCCTGAAATTAGAAAAATGCATTAGGCCAAATAATTCGATTAATTTGTAAGTTTTTGAACCTGCAAAAACCCACATCTCCCCTGCATGCACACACAGTCCTGCTTCACTACAGATTTCATAGATGTCCACGCACATGTGTGTGCACACACAAAGATACAGAGATAACGCAACTCATTTCTGTCCATGTGGAATAAACGATCACAGCTATGCAGGTAAGAAACAAAAATGCTACTGAGACCCACTCCTGCCTCTAAGAAGCAGGAGGGGTTACATTGTCTGACATGGGGACTACAGCATCCATCTGATAAAAGGAAAAAGATTAAACCATCACACCCAGCTCTATTGTCACACAAGTAGACCATGCAATGCATTACTACAGCCCAGATTACAGTTACAAAATCCACCGGTAACAGCCCTGCTATTAACATGCCACCTGTTACCTTTTTCAAAATGCTGAAATTATCTTATGATCGTTTTCAGCTTGACAAATGCAGTTTAATCTTTATTGCATCTCACAGCACAGACCTGCTTCATCCATGTCTTATTTATCTCACGTGTGTCGGAATGCAACCCCGAGCCCTCAGTCCCCCCCTGCCACCAGGCATTCCTTCTGCTCTGCTTTATCAATATACCTGGGTTTCCATATCCGACTGCTCCTTTACAATAAAAAACACACCCACCCAGTATTCTACCATTGCCTGTTGCCTTGGTAATCCAAATGCCTGGGTACTCGCTGATTATCGGCGAATGAGACTCGCATTGTTCACACCGCAGCGCGTCTGCTATGTTAATGTGAGATAATGGCAGCCAGAAGACTCCTTTTGTTCCCAGCTTTGCTGTTTATTCATAGTGCCTGGAGGTCAGCGACTGCTACAACAACCGGGGAAGGAACCGCTGAGAGCGTGAGCAGATTCCACTTCTGCTTTTGCCTCTGAGACAGGGGGAAACACGAGCAGCCCCGCACCGCGAGAAGGGCACCGGGAGCTCTGCAGTCTGACTCACGCAAGGTGTAGCAGGCGGCTCGGAGGAAGATGTGATGGACTTGCACTTCCGAGATTTTAGATGAAGCTGATTTACGCTCCCCGACAACAGAAAAAAACCCGCTTTCTTCGAGAGGCACGGCGGGAAGGGAGGGAGAGAGGGAGGAGGGGGCAGCACAGCACCGCCGCAACTTACGGGAAGCGAGCCGGGCTGGGGGCTCCGGGGCTGGCCGGGGAGCAGGGACAGNCTGAGAAGCGTCTCCCCGAGCCGTCTCCGCGCTCTGCCTGCCTGTCAGAGTAGTTTGGAAATGCTGTTGGTGACACAGGGACACGGGCAAACAAACAGTCACATCGCATCTCCCCTGACGCGTTAAGTGGGAACGGAGAGCACGAGCAGGCTGTGGTACCTTCCCCGCATTCCCAGCTTGGTGGAGACGAGGACATTCAAGACGGTGCCCCGGCTGGTGCGCTGCTCCTTAGCCCCGGAACAGCCCTTTCATGGGAAGAAATCACCAATTCCTGCTAAAGGCACTGCCAGTATCTCATTAATGTCACCGACCCATCTGCCCAGGTTGCTGATGCGCTCTGTCTGCCGAGCAGGCTTTGTTGTCATAGCTAGTGAAAACCAGCCAGGAGTGTCTTAGCTGGAATTGCTAACCCTTTTTTTTTTTTTTTTTAGGGAAACCATTAGAAAAGCCCTCCACCACTGCAAATAGTAATGACTATTTCCTTTTCTTCTCACTGCGATTCTGAGAGATTTGAGAATCTAAGTGTACGGGAATAGCAGGAATACAACAATTGACAAAATTGAGCACCGGGAATTCACTCCTTTTGTAATCTATTTACAGAGAATTCCTGTGGAGGGTGACATTTTCATCTAAGTGAATGAATAACAGATACACGTAAAGAAAAAGCATCAAGAAAAATATCAAGTCTTAGACAAAATATACATCTGTGATCCTGCTGTCCAAAAATCGTTTAAAAAGACAAGATATTTGCCGCAATTTATGTCAGTAATTTCGACGTGCCAGACTGTGAGCTCCCTCCCTGCTCAGAAGCCATGTCACCTCCTGGCAGGCAGGCTGGAGCGATGCTCACAGCGTGCGTTCCCAGAGAACAGCCACTCACACTGAACTCACCCTGTGCTGGCCCTCCCCCAGCCCTTCTGTGCCCGCTCAACCTCTCAGGTGGACCCGATGCTGGGCAGGTTGAAGGGCACTGAGTTGGTTCTGATGTTCCCTATGCAAAAGTGTTCAATCCAGCTAAAAGACTCCCAATGATTTTAATTAGTTTTGCAACAAAGGGCTAGGGGAAGTATAGCTTTCAGTGTCACCGCACGCTTGTCGTGCTGACAGTCAAAATGGTTAAAAACCAGGGGTGCTGCCACGGTTAAAGGATTTTTAACTCTCCTGCCACCAGAAATCAGTTGGTTTCATTGAGAACAAGTGACAGAAGGTACCTTTCCAATATGCTTGAAGACGAAAATCATGTACACTCAGCATGTATCACCTGCTTTTGAGAGCAGACCTCATGCATAGAGCCATGATACCCCTGCAACAGTCACTAAACATCAATCACAATTGATCAGACATTTTCAGGAATTAGTTGTTCAATATGGCCCAAGCATGAGAATGATACTTGTCTATTCAAAGCTGTTGCCATATTTATTTTAAAAACTAACATAGCAGCACAAAGCCTGAGAAGATCAGATTTTGCCTCAGTTAGCAGACATACCTTAAATAATATTTGCCTAGTGTTTACTTACAAAAATATCAGCTGGCACTTTTTAATTAAAAAAAAAATCACAAACACACACCATAAGACTATAACAACTACAGGAAAAATATAGAGCATATAGCCACTTACATGTACTTATCAGGGAAAAAACCCCATAAAATTATAGTAGTCCTGCTACATATTAGTTTTATTACAACAGCACTCATTTTGACTCATCAATCAATACAGAAGACCTGTTTTCACATCTGTGTAAGGCGCTGTATACACAAGAAAAGATGATCTCTATCCTATACCTTTTAGCAAGTATGTAAAGAATACATACTTGAAAACAAGTTACCCATTATTGTTTCCTGTTACCACAAGAACTGACCACAAACTTATCTAAGATGAAATGCAGATTTTTCACATGAAAACATTCCATATTTAATTATTAACAGCTAGTGGTTACACTTATCAGTTTTCAAGGAGAAGGTACTCATAATTTTCTTTTAGCTTCAACAGGCTCAAGGTTTTCTTCCACCTCCTCCCCATTAAGTGTACATGATAAAATTAGTATCAGTAGTTTCACCTAGAGGACAAGATGGACAAACAACTCTTGGGACAATACTTTGGAGCAATTAGTAATTCGTGTTATCTTTGCAATGCTTAGAGCATAAGCAGACTATCCTGAAGAAATTTTCTGGTTTTTTTTTTTTCTTTAAGAAATGACACTTCTGCAGAAACATGTCTTGATTCTGAATTCTTCCCTATTCTCTCCTGATGGTAAATATTAACATTTCTTGACAGAAAGGAAACCAGAAAAAACAGCAAAGCTACTTTTGCAGAATCAGATGTAATACAGGTTTCTTTACTGGGTATATTCTTTTATATTAGGATTTACCATCTGTTCAGTCCCTAATTATATTTATTTCACAACTCCATAACCAGAAAGATGAAAAGGTTTTGAAACAATTTTATCTTTTACCTCAAGAGTTATGAATTCTTTTGCAAAGTTTGTCCCTGCATGCCAGAGCCACATGACATAATGGAGCAACCCCTACCTCAGACTGATGTATCAAACATGCACAGTGTGCTTGTTTGCACAAAAGTGTGTATATGCTGCACCTGACCTCATCCAGACATTTTTACAGTGGCTGTCACTGTTGGTCAAAACTGCCTGTGATGCAAAATTGAAAAGGCAGCAGTCTTTACAGAACTTCTGACAATGTTTGTACTAGTATGCTATAACCAGTTCACTCCTGATTGTTAACAATGCAAGAGCCAGTCCTAACCACTTAGTAAAAGTTTAGACAGAATTACCATTCTTTTCCAAGAGCTCCTATGAAAGTTTGAAAGTTCAGCTCTTAGTCAAGTTTAAATTGGAAGAAAAAAAGGACAAAACAAGCATTAAAAACAATCACTCTTGTAAAGCAAGTCTAGCCATGAAAAAGGTATTTATGATTGCCTGAACATAAAACATTAATGGTAATAAATAACACATCTACTGTAAGATTGAATTAATGCTTCATTTCATCTACTGTCCAATTTTCTCTAAACCTTTGGCACTAAGTAATTTGTGATAAAAATAACATTATCTTCATATTTTTCATCAATCATGCCTGTCCTATAGAGGCATTACCACCCTTTGGTCATTAACTGTGAGACAGCTGGCAATTAATACATAAGACCAAAATTTGCAGCAAGAGTGAAGACAGTAAGAACCCTACAGATGCTCATGACAACACACTAAACTGCAACTAACAGCTGTCTATTTCTAGGTGGTTTTGTTGACAAATAAGCTTTATTACAAGCTGTGCAAGAAATGAGAAGCCTCCCAGAGCTTTCCTGAGTCAGACAGACCTGAAAATGAACTAGGGTACAATTCCTGCTGGGATTGATTGGAACTGTAGCCATTTCAACCAAGATTCAATCTGGTACACTTGTAGAGGTCCACCACTTAGTGCAATAAATTGTTAAGTAGGAACTTCATCAAAGCATTGGAAGGTGTAAAATGACAATAATTTTTACTTACATAACAGGATTTGCCAAAGACCTTAAATTAATTCAAAAATCAGCCACCTTGAGTAGTATCTGTTTGTCAGATTGGAAAACTACAACACAAATAATTACCCTGCAAGCTAGAAAGCATGAAATTTCACTCCTGTGCAGAAGGGCTAGCCCGAAGTCAAGTTCCCCATAAAGCTCCTTAAGTTCCCCATAAATCCATTAAGTAGGACTTTAATTACAAGTTATACAGGATTAAGAAGGTGGGTAGGCCCTATACTGGTCCTTCAATACAGAAGTAAAGTTCACTCACATTAATCAATAAAAAGGTCTAAGGTGAAAATAAATAAAAATCTCACATTCAAGTTTGAGCTGACTATTAGACTGCAAAGACTTTAAAAACCCCTAAGACTGGGAGGTTCTTTTTGACAACCCAGTGCTCATTCTGTTCACAAAACATAGGAGTTTGCAATCCAACCAACTGTCCTACATTAGATAGTAGGTATTTAGCTGATTTTTTTTTTCTATATGCAACACTTCATCATTCTTTTAATGAAAAACTAAATTTAGAAAGAAATTAGCACAATACAGTCCCTACTCTGAAAGCATTTGTTACATGTGTGCACACCCTCATATGGCTTACATCCTGCTCTCTGTAAGTGCATTTAACCAACAGTAACACTATGAAAGCCCTCCTTGATCAGTCTACTTCACTTTTCTCTCATAGCTCAATTAACTTTTAAAAATCAAAGATTGTCCTTAAAAACAAGCCAGACCTGAATTACTTCTAGTGTAAGTGCCCATAGTTTATTAAATATGAATCCTTAGATTTAGATTCTTGTGATACATTATTGAGTCACAATTTATTTTAAATAGCTGAGCCCTGTTTCAACTTTGAGACTACGCAGCTGTGTTTCTGTAGTGCCAGCTACATCAGGATTCTAGTCCCCTGACTAGAGTTCTGGGTAATTTTGTTGCTAGCAAAAGGAACAGCAGAAAAGGCTCTGTGTGGGGCACTCAAGATCGTCTGATGACAGGGAAGGATTTAATTGTGTGTCTAATGATAATCAGCAGCTCACATGTATCTACACTGCCTTTGTTAAGTAAGGTTCTTGCATATGCTCTAGGTTGTTCTAATTTAATATCTTGTTCTTCTACAAAACTTGAAGTAGCTAACTACATTAATTGTTTCATGAAATACAAAGCATACTTTTTTTTTGTTTGAATTAACAGAAAAGTCTTGTGGATTAGAGATAAGATACTGTGAACTTTAATACTAAGCTTTTGACCCAAATGTAATCTAATGTAAATACAAATGGTGCTTCATCAACAGCTTCATCACTTACTGTAGTTAATACTGTACTTAATGGCTTTTCATCTTTTGTTTAATTAAAACAAATAGAAAACTCAATTCTTCTTCACCCCATACTTCACTACTGTCTTACAGACTAATTACAAAACATCCATGAAAATAAACAGTTCCAGGTGGAGACAGAAGTTGGAGAGCCACAGGATGTCTCATTCTAATGTACCACCTTTAGAGAGATTTTGAGCAGTTATGGTTAAATTATAGACAGCAGCATGCACCAAAGCAGTGATGCAAGTACTCCAAATCCCAAAGTGGCTGCTGCAGCTATTGTGTATGAGAAGTTATGCCACAGAAATTCTGTTTTTAGAGAGGCATTTCACAGGTAAAGATCAGTAATTTAGAAATTGCTCCCAGTGTCTTCCCCACTAGAGCATTTCAAGGGCAATACTCGAAAGAAATATGCAGAACTGCCTAATACTGGGCAGGCTGCTCTACTCCAGGCAGAATATTGGATAACTCAGTACTGCTGGAAATGCTGGTATTTAGGTTTAGCAGAAGAAAGTATTTCCTTTTTGACATGTGACAGTTTCAGTGGAAAATTGCCACGAAAGAAGTGAGTTGTGCCTATCTTATCTATTATCTAGTAATGTAGCACACAGCCCCTGCGAGATAATCTTACTTTATAGACTCTAGAGGAACACAGGCTAAAAGGTCAAATGAGAATCAGGCATCTAAAAACTACAAAACTACACCTAAGAGAGCACATACACTGCACCACATTCTCTGCAGACTGGCCACTAATTCTACTTTGTCTTCTGAAAAGCTTCTCCCAAGTGTAAAATTATTTTAAAACATTAAGTTTTCAGTGGTTTTTTTTGGTTTAGTGTGTTTACAATCAGTCATTTCATAAGCAACTAAAAAAGAGGAAATCTAGGTACTCTGAAAAGCCAGTGATGATATATTAATTATACTTCAAAAAAAGGACTTTATTTATTCTCAAGGGCTAAAATAAAAGGCATAGTTATTGCATGATTTTCCCATAAATGCAACAAAAATAATGAAAAACTATCCAACCCAAACCCCAAAAGTTGTTTTCAGACAAATTTGCATATGCAAATGTACTGGTACAAAGATGCCCCTAAGCTCCATTCTAACACAAAAGTTCAAGTTAGTTAGGCTATCATGGAACTTAGGTACAGGGAATTTAGACTCATTACACTCTCATAGTCCTTTACTAACAAAAAACCTCTACACCAAAACAAATTTATACTCTGTGATTTCTTTTATGGGATGCTGAGGTGAAGAAAGCCTTGGGAAAAAACTTCCAGAAACATAAAGCATGGAATGAATGCTCAATCCTTTCTCCAGTTTTTGCTTTGACCTAGGTTGTGCAGGCAAGAAATACAAATAGTGCTCCTCTACATAATTTGGTAATCAAAGGCTGCACGTCATCTTCTTACAGTGTCCTTTAACGTCCATGTTTTCTCTAAATTAACACAAGTGCTGTGTGATCCTCACCTGATACAAGACTGTATGGGACATCCTCTGACCTATGGCTACACCACAGTACAATTGCTTTGCATGCAATACCTTTCCAATAATGGTGAAAACACAGAACATTGGTGAAACGTTTTCAACGTCAAGAAAAGCCAGTTGTGTTTAAATAAACATCAGGCAAGTGTCTGATGAGAGACATGATGTACAAATTTATCTCTAGGGCATAACTTGAAGCTTGAAAGCACACCCACTTGATCTGAGCACAGATCTGAACACAGAAGTTGTCACCGAAGGGGTGTTGGGGACAGACAAAGGTGGCACAGAGACTCCATCATCAGAAGGCATGAAAAGCACTTTATTATTAGAAATCTACAGTTCTTATAGAAGCAATGGTGGACCTAAGACCTGATTGGCCTTCAGGAATCTTCTCTCGCCTATTGGTCAAGAAGGGACAACTTCTCTTAAACATCTTTGACAAACAGAGATTGCCTGCCAGGTGCAGAGATTGAGATAAGAATTGTTTTAATTCTTTCTCTGAGCTTTCTCACAGGTTCCCAGGAAACCCTGGGACAGCTATGTCTCTCTGTGTTCAGAAGATATGTGATTACTACAAGAAGTGCCAATTCACTATGCATGGGGCAACAGCAAAGGGAAAATCTGAGTTTCTTTAGTGTTTGCTGTAATTACAGATACCCCCTTATCCGCAGTGCTGAGCAGTGCACGACACAGTGTCGCTCCCCCCAGCAGTGGTAACAAGCATTTCAGGGGACAGATCTGTCACACAACACGCTGTCCAGACTGCACTGCTGCAGGCTGGGCCTGGACTCACCTGTGAGAGAGGGTGGGTTTCATGGAGCTCATGGAGTTCATGGGGGGTTGCATGGGGAGCTTCCCGGGAGGATCGTTCTGCCGGCTTTTCTGGTGGCGAAGCAGCAAGAGCCGTCCCAGCTCCTCACACCACGATGACAGCAGTGCTGTGCAAACAGAAGAAATGACAGTGAGCACACATATGAGGAACCAGCACAGCCCAGTGCAGGTGCAAGCCACTGTCACAGGAGTCATGAGCCAAACAGACAAACACCAGGAGTGCAAAGCTGGTCCATGAACCACCACTCACACTGTTATCCTATCAAAATGAATCTGTAATTGCCCTATGCTATCATTAGAACATTTTTACCCAAGTTACAAACATTCTGCACAGCCCAGGAGGCACAAGAGAACTTGTTGAGCAGCACAGAGATGAAGAATGGATGGAGCAAAAGGACATGGAATAGCTGTTACAAGTGAAGTAAGATGCAGAATAATTCACTTCACACTAACAGAAACATAACAAAAACATAGAGAAAACATCATTTACAGAGGGGAGCAAAGAAAAAAAGATCTCTTTTCAGTTCAGCTGGTTTTTTTATAAGATTAATTAGAGAGAAACCCATGTGCAAAAATTAATTTCCAAAACTGTTATGAGCTACCAGTCTTGAATAGATAAACAGGAGAATGATGTATGGATACAAAGTTAGGCACTTAAATCTATATTTGACCCAGCACAACCCCTAAATGTGTATTTCCATTATGTGCCTAATCTTGTAGTCAATGAGGGCAATTCTGTGCTTACAGGAAAATCACGCTTATGAACTATGAAGATGCAGGTTTCTCAGAGGGAACAAGAGCTTGCAACTCCTTCTGAAGACATGAAAGGGGTCATTATTCCTGAAAATGTGGCCTCTCCCTTATGCACCCACACTCAGAAAAGGCCAGGGCCTGTTATAGAAACCACCTACTCTGCAGTAAGCAGAGCCCCAGAAAGTGACTGCACTGCTCTGATGAGTGCACCCAGCCAAGACACCCCACCAAAGCCTCCAGCAACATCCACCCGAGCCTCAGAGCTGCCTATTTAATTCAAACATCAGAAGTGGCTCTGGTAAAAAGTCAGCCAGGTATGAGGACACAGTGAGGAGTTTAACTGGAACAAAGTGCAGACTAATTGAAAAATCCTGCAGTGGAAAGAAATCAACTTCTCAAGTGGAAGTGCTTGGGCTTTTTTCTTCTTTAAAGGATGCTTTACAAAACCCTTGGAACTAAAAAATGCTTCATGTTTAATTTTTAACTAAATGCCTTCCTGAGGTGTTGCAAACTGAACACAAACCAACAGATTATATGGGTGGGTGAGAACCAGAAGACAACTGAAAAGCCAAGCTGCCATAGCGGTTTAGAGAATTAAGAGCTCTAGATGTAATTTCAGGCTTGCTCGTTTAAAAGAGACAAGTGCAGAATCCTCTAAAATCGAGCCTCCTGTTTTCATGTCTTAATTTTCTAATGGTTGTCTCTTCACCAAATAATATAATCATAAACAGTAGCTAACTATCATTTCAGGGTACACCATCTTCTTTTCCTGTTAGCTACTCACATGTACTGTTAACACAGAACAGATTCCAAAGAGACTAACTGTAAAGTCCTATTTGTGGGGCAGAAAAAGGAACCTGCTTTACCAAAAACACACACAAGTATGGTTTTTCAGTACAAGAAACAATTGGATTGTCTCAAGTTAAATGGCCACACAAGAAAAATACTTATTGCCTGGACCATTGCTGTGAATTAATCACACATTTGCACAAATTAGAGGTAGCAATTTTATTGCATTTATCAAGCAGAAGGTCAAGAGCGGTGTTTAGGGAGGCATTTTAGAGCTCTACTGTGACAAAAGGGGGACATCGTTTCTTTATGTAACTAAATATGGTCACTGGGAAATTGTCAGCCTCACACGTAGCCAACAAAAAGCATTCCCTGAAGCTCTGTGAAATGTTCCAGCAACGAGTGTCAGTCTAAGCTGCTTCTCTATTAGCCAAAGGAATCTGTCAACAAGCATTTGATCAAATTATACTCACCTTTTATCCCTGGCATATCATTACTAATGTGCCAGTGACAAAAGCCCCCTCCCCCGTCCCAGGCGCCTGGAGATACAAATTCCTGCCTCGCAGGGTTTCTTCCCTTGGCCACAGCCACTTGAGCTCGGGAAAGGCGAACAAAGTGTTCTGCCGAGCACTTAACGCAGCCATCACGGAGTAATAGTGGATGAGTAATAGTGGATGCTGAGCACTTCCACAGCCAAGTGTAATTACTACAGAATCATCCATCTTAGACGAGGCTGTGATGGGAGAAGGGAGGTGCTCCTTCTGCACACCTATGTGCACTTGACAAGTAAGATAAAAAGCAACAACCCAATGGATCTGAGGGCATGAATCTGCAAACAAAAGCCAAACCTGCTTGGGAAAAAAAAGAGCAGCGTAACTCCTGGAAAAAGAATATGTCAATGAGAGCATTGCTTTGGTGAGGTGAAGATAAGAAAACATCTTAATGAGATGTTGCTATTACCAATATCCAGTAAGCAGATTTATAAAGGGAAAATGTAAACCATCAAAGAACAAAGAGGTCCTCAAGATAAGCTGGATGGTTTTATTCTACAAGTTATCTGGAGAGGACTCATGTTTTTAGAAACTAAGAGACTGCAGGTAAAAAACCTAGCAAATTTACTCATCCCTATCACAGCACTCATTATGGTTCAACCTTTCCTCCCTCGGGACATTTCAACTCATGTACCATGTATAATAATCACTCTCTTCCCTGTGTTGGTACTTGCGCATGGAATGAAAACAAAGCTGTTCGTAGCCACCTCAGGAGTTACCAGTTCCCCTCTGACCTGCTCTGTCCTCCCTCTAAAGGAGTCTGCTCTCTTCTGCTGGAAAGCACAGGGCAGCTTCCCATCTCTCCTGCCCCATCCACCTCCACTGCTCTGCTCTCTGCTCGGTAAGATGAATATATACCCTGCCAACACACATCTGGTACAGCTGGCTTCTGGAGAACATCACTTCCTGGGCTATTCAAGCAAGATAAAACAAACTCAAAATGAATTTACAGATTACACTATTCATCTTTAGTGTACTTAGTTACTGCTTTTTATGCTGACAGTACTAGGCGTATCTCAACTCGTTTGCACTCAAAGCACGAGAATTTCAGTATCATACTATAATGAACAGATAAAGCAGCAAGCACAAAGGACAGCTACAGATGGTGCCAACAGTCAGTCTCACCCTCTCCTAGCACAGCCAAGCAGCTGCTTTTTCTCCCCCTCGGCCCCTCCTCCTTGTACAACAGGAGCACAGATTTTGCAGATGGACCATCCACACCGTCTCTCTCTCGCAGCCCCTTGCTGCGGCAGTTTAATGATCGGATTTAAATCGTATTCCTCTGCTGCATTGCTACAAATGTCCCTTGCATACAATGATGTGCCTCTCCTGCTTAAGTTGAACTCAACTGTTGCAATGAGAGGAAAGGAAGATTCCTTACATGTGCACACAGCCCCCAAGAAGCCCTGTACACAGCCCAGGTGTAAAATACAACCTGGTTAATACAACAAAATTGACATTTTCTTTCCCTGTTCAGTCATAGAGGGCTCTGCTAGCTCATGCAAAAAGATACAGAATAATGGCAATCAAATAACGTACTGACAGTTTAAGTGTATTCACACATTTATTTGGCTTAAAGGGACACTCTCTGGGATGATTGGTGCAATATTTGACCTACTTTTCTCCATCTGCAAAACCTGTATCATTCTTAATGGGATTGCGTTTTACTTTTAGCACTGATATATTTCCATAGGAATAAATCAATAGCGATTTGCTAATGATGACTGCATTAAGAAACCAACACAGACATGAGCAGCCTCAGCTTTTGCATTTGTGAAAAGCAGAAATACAGATTTAAAAATAAGAGAAATTTCTATTACAACTAGCCCAAGGGGTATTCCTAAGGAAGCAAGAGGAAAAAAAATAAGTTCAGAGATATTCAGCTTGCTGCTACCCAGTCCCATTTTTGTTTTTCTATTCTTTGAAGAGGACCAGACATCACAAGAGTGTGTCTCAGCACAGAATGTGACTGACCTCTCCCTAAAACACTCATAAATACTCCCAGGCACCCAAAGTTGGCAACACTTTATGTCCTACTGGATGTGTCCAATGGTTTAAAATTCTTTTATTGAAAAATTCGTAAGACATGCCAATGTATCCACATTGGGATCCTGGAGACAAGGAGGGGAAAGAAGGCTGGAAGGCAATTTTTTTTTTCCCCCAGTCAGCCCAAGTCACATTTTAAGCATTTCTCTGCAACCACAGAGCTAAGCTTTGCTTGAAAGAGAAAGGAAGCAATTGTTATTTAATCCCCTGCCTCGAGGAGCCAAGTCTTTAAGAACATGCCAAATATCACAAGATTTGCGACACAATTATTAGGACCGGCCACATCCCCTGGTACTGCTCCTTTCCTGTAAGGGCCCTTTTGTGCCGAAAACCTGCCAGGCAGTACAGAAAGAAAGGCCTCCACTGCTCAGTCCGTGGCACCTTTCCATCCCTCACAGCCATGGCTGCCCATCACCCAGCAGTAGCATCACAACTGCTTTCTAAGTGCTGGGGCCTTTCCATTAGGAAAATCAAGGAGCTTGAGCTGGGCGAAGCCACAGATCATGCCCAAGCTGCTTGTACCACTTAATACTTCTTGACAACAAATGATGTTGGCATACCTGCAAATATTACACAATGGATGCTGATGATGCAGGTCAAATGCCATTTTATAGCCACAGCACAGAAGATTTGTACAGCCCTTTTTGGGCCAGGCACCAGAAAAAGGAAAGAAACCAGGGTATGCAGTCAGTGCTACCCCCCAGAGGCACTGCTGCATTTCAGCAGCTGCACCCACCCCGGCACTGGGAGCTGCAGTCTCTGGCACTGCAAAGTGCCACAGTAAGCACCTCTGAGTGCAGGAGCTGCAGCTCCCTAGAAAGCAAAATACAGAGAAGCACAGTGCTAATCTATTTACCTATTATGATACCCTAGTATTAGTTACAGCTTATCACCTCAGTAAATCGCTGCCTCTTGTTAGGGAACGTGCTTAAAGGTGCAGCAAACTGTTATTTACAGGCAGACACTATATTTACAGCCACAAAGACAGGTGAGGAGGGGATAGGACAACAGCTCAGTAATTTCAATGCCTTCTGCTTCCCGGGAGACTGCTGGAAGAGCACAATAGGATTACTGCTTCCTTGCTGCAGTTAAGCTGCAGTAGATAGTTCAATAGGCAGACTGGCAGACCCGTATTTCTTATTCGCTGCAATGAAAATATTAGGAAAAAAGGAGGAGTTTGATTTGGAGAACTATCTGTTCAGCACCATCTCACTAGATTGGTTTCATGTCTCAGAAGGAAACGCATTTGGCTGAAAAGATATTTACAGCGTAAGTAAGAAAATACATCATTTTCACCAATCATATCCATTAATTTTATATTGCTTTTAGAAACAACTTTGTATTTTTTTAAATGGTGAATTCCAGATAAGTAGAATACAGAGCTACTGAGTGCTTTCTGCTCTCTCCTCTACAGACTGCAATCTAAATACAGTTTTTATAAAGCATCCAGTGAGGTAATTTGGTGGGGAGGAAAGGGAAGCAGCAATGAGAAGAGAATGAGAGGAGTGGAAATAACTATTGTCTTGGTTATTTAGAGGAGTTATTCTTTCTACATAGAAAGATGGAGACTATATCACATTTGGAAAAATACACTGAAAATGTTAACTACCTTAAGCTGAATGTGCTGACAGTATTAGAAAAATAAGGTCAATCGCATTAAAAGGATGGAATCTTTGCAATTTTGTGAAACTGAAAATCAGATGTTTTCCATGTGTTTTAAAAGCCATTTTGCTTTTAAAGAGCTAGGAAATGGAGAGAGGGAGAAAGCAGTCATGTCAAACTATTTCAAGGATGGATTTCCCTGCAGCTCTCCTCCTCACATACCCCAGCAGAGCCTGGCAATGGCTGGCTCACCTGTCGGACAGGGCAGCAAAGCAAGGCCACAAACCCAGGATGTAACAGTCCATTAGCAGAGATTTGTGTTTGTCCCTCCTCTCAAGGTACTGCTCCGTGGCCTAACCCTGAGAGAGATGAGCCCTACCCCATCATTACACCAGAGCTTCTGCTTGGTGTCTGCCTCGGCACTGACAGCACAAAAGGAGCATACACAAAGCTAATTACAAAGCAGAAGTACTAATTTCTCAGCAGTCTGGCTGTTCAACATGGACTCAAAGCAGTTCCCAGGGAGTCCATCCCTCCTCCCAGGCCTATCTCTTCAGCTGCCAGCAGATGCCCACTTGGCACACAGCAGCCCACGGCACAGAGCCAGTGCTTACTCCCAGGTGTTTGCTGCCACCTCATCCCGGGAGGCTTGCACCCCAGCTGGCTGCTTTTTTGGAGCACCTGAATATTGTGACTGTTCTTCTCCATGAGGCAAAATCAGTGATGTTAGCTGAGAAATCCAAGGAAGTTGGATTAAACAGACTAATTTTATCTAAAAAGTGCCAACACAAACCTGCTCCCTGTAGGGAGGAGAAGCCCCTTCAAAGGCACACAGATTTAAAAAAAGTCCTCATCATAGCAACTGCACAGTAAATTGCATGGAACTGAATTGCCCAGCAGAGCAAGGGGGCAGCTGGCTCAGATCCTCATTTGGGAGGCATGAACTCCCCTGCTAATGACAACAGGAACACAAAGTTGACAGCCGCAGTTCAACACTGTGGAACATGGACATGATACACATTCCTAACCCTAATATCTAAGCAATGCCTTTTATCAAGAATGCCTCCTTCATTACTATAGCTACAGCTGTGTCCTGCAGAAATATACAGCTTTGCCCCAGTAGGATTGATAATGCAATTATGTATTACAATTAAAAAACAAAAAAACATGCAGGTTTGCAGGAAAATAGATAATGAAGGGAACACCTAATTAAACTGAATGTAGTATCACATTCATTAACAGAGGTTTTATTCAATAAAACTCTTACTGCAAACCTGAGAGTTATTCAGCATGTGCTTTCAGGACTGCTGCATGAGACTCACACCCTGTACAAAGTCTGGTCTTGAATATGGGTCCAGCTTGCCTTGGCATATTTTCAATTCTTCACAAATACCTCTCAAGACACATATATATGTAGGCTTCCCCAAAGGCTCTTGCCAACTGGAACAGTATATGCTGGAGACACAGATTTGAATACTGCCATCCTCACCCCATGCCTGCAGTGGAACTGGGATTCCCTAATTTCCTTCTACACTTGCCAAAACTTGGCAGAGGACCTTACCAGATTCACTACATTAACTTTGAAGTAATACATCACAAAACACAGCAACAATGGCTCAATTTGGCAAGCACAAAACACTCTGTACAGATCCAGATAAAATATGTAAGCATCTCATTTAGGCTTAGCTCTGCCCAAGCTGCTACATCTGAAAACACAGCCCATTATATAAAGAGAAGGCAACACTGGTGAAAGGCTACCAGCAAGTGAATCTTGGATAAGGCTTTTCAAGGGAATGCACTCCAATAGCATTAGACTGCTTGTTTTCTTACTCATCCAATTGTTGGTTTCACTGCTTAGACTTCAAACAACAGCATCTTTCATTACTGCTGTATGCTTTTGTTTTGTAATGCCAGTTCTAGTCATCAACAGATTTCATACATAATCCAGACATCTGAAAAATGAGACTGACACACTTGAACCCATCTTTGTTTACAGACAAAGCAGCGACCTACAGGTGAGAGGCTCAGTTTCATTTAATCCATCCTCAGCCCTCCAATTACTACTGTAAACAACTCCTGAGCTAACACCACCACTAACATCTAAAAGTGCTAGGAAAAAACCCAAGAGATGAATTTAACAAGAGCTGGAACACAAGGAAACCATGCACAATCAGTACAACGATGGAAGTCTGGAAGGGGGGAAAACTGGTGTCTATCATTAAAAGAAAGAAAGGAATAACTGCTGAATTGGAGGTTCAGCTTCCGATCATGGAAACCTAACCCAAATTATTCAAAAGGACCAAGAAGAAAGTAAAAAATTAATAACAACCAAAATTGACTTTTCAGAAACAAATCATGCCTTACCTCTCCCCTTTCTTTATGCTAGCAGACAACAGACTTGAGTGCAGATCCATTTGATTTTAGTCAGGCTTTAGTGCTGCTAACATGTCATTCTCATAAATAAACAAGGGAAATTAAGTCTAGCTGAACACAACACAAAATGGCAGGAAACTCAAGGCTTACCAAACTATTAAACCAACAGTGACTAACAGAAATGAGCATTACCAGACTCCTCAGAGGGCCAGTGAAGGCAGTAGCTGAGCTGGGCTGCCAAAGCACACCCAACCAGCCTCCTTGGCTGCGTGAGTGGGACCCAAGCCTGGGAGATGCACAGCTCCTTCTCTCTACCCCACCACAACGTACAGCCACAGAAGGGTGAGAAAAGTAATCAGAATGATTAGGAAAAACCCTATCAATACATCCTGCAATAAATGATTACATGTATTAGGGCTTTTGGTGGGTTTGGTTTGAGCTTTGTTTTTTACAAGAGGGAAGACTGACAGAGGTATTCTGCTTTACTGAGTAACAAAGCATTAACTATATCCACAGCAGAAACACCAATATAGAGAGATAAAACAGACACAGGTTAGATATTAGGAGCATGCTAATGCTTTTTAATACCCTAAGGGGTAAGGTGAGGAATTTCCATAAATGGGGATGCAGAAGAAGGGTCAGATACAGATCTGGGGAGAATGGGTTCTTCAGCTAAGGGGGCATGGCATAGATGACTTTTTGAAGTCTTTTAGAATCAAATGAAATCTGTGCTTGTGAACAGAGGAAATTCAACCAGTCTGCATTGCAAAAGCATTTAAATCTGGCTTGTATCCACAATTATCCCAAAAAGACATCTTAGCTACAGTGTGGGGAGCTCCTGTAGAGACTGCTGAAGTGGCCATCCAGCTACATGGCTTACTGGCTAAGTTTTAAAGATGAAAGAAACTGAGAGCAGGTGATGTGCTGAAGGTCACACCATTTGTGACAGAACAGAGTCCCAGAACAGAGAGGATCATACACCTTCCTCTCTTTGCAAGGAAAAACCACAACCACCACATCAAGGGGTTACTTGCTCTGTGCCCGCAGTCTCTGTGCCTGCCATGGAACATTTTCAAACAACAACTGTAAAACATCTGGAGAGGCTTTCAAGGAGGGGAAAAAAAATTACAAAAACCACACAACCAAAATTTATAGCAGAATCGTGTTTCCAAAGTTAACACTGCACAGCCAGAACTCAGAAGGACCAAAAGCTATTTTAGGAACTTTAGGTTTTTTTGTTCTGCGGTCTTGCTTTTTGCTTTAACTTTACATTATTTTATATTTTTTACAGGAAAAGAATGTTTTATCAGGTGTCCTTAGATTTTTTTTTTTTAATTTTTGTATGACTAGTGTAATACAAACTTTGCCAACTTCTCTATAACTGCTGAAGGAAAAAAAATGCTTGCTTTCAAAGTTGGGTCTTACAGGACCATTTTTCATACTATCCAAACTGGAAAAGAACTAAGCTAGAAGTACTCTAGCCCTATTCTTCCACTCACTCCTCATTCTGAAAGAAATATTACAACTAGATAAAATAATCTCTAAGTGCTGAACATGAAAACAGTTAAGGACAGCAGGAAAGAGAAACTCAGCCTGAAGCAGTTTTTAGCTTAAATGACTCCTGCTTGAACAATACAGGGCAGACAGACGTGTGCATGCACTGCAGTTTCAAGGCAGCAATGCTTCCCATCCCACTGCCCACTTGATGAGGTACTTTTCTAACAGAGTCATTACTTCTCATTTTTCCCTCTGAGTTCCACCAACCCCACAAACCTTGTCATCTTCCTTTACTAGCAACCTGCTCTGCTCCTCTGGTACTAATCACCTTTTCTTGAGAACTGCCTAATTAATTAACATTCAATTAATATACCAAAGTCAAATACTAAATAATTGTTCCCAAGCTGCACTGGGAACTTGGTAACTAATCTGAGCAAGAGAAGGGCCTCTGTATCCCTAAAGTTCCATTTCCTCTAGCTGTATCTTCTGGGCTAATGGATGTTTTGCACCTGAAACATGGTCATATTGCAGCAGCAGACCTTGTGAGCCATGGATGCTCTTGTTAAGGCATTCTGATACCCCTAAAGACTCCACATACACTAGGTTAATTTTATTCATTACCAATAAAGCAAAAGTAGTAAATCATCTACGCTCTGTTACAATTAGGGCCACATAGAAAACTCAAGCCGGCGTAAAATAAGAAACATCTAAACAACCCTACCCCGAATTCAGGTTATTGATACAAAGTGTTCAGCAGCAGTACCGCCTTGAGGCAGCCCCATCTTCTGCTGTCTGTGCCCATGCTCTGCTGCAGCCTGCACACTCCCAGCTGTGCTGAAGCATTTCTTTGTGCGACCATCCTGTGAACCCCACCAGCTTTTTCCTTGTATTCTTTTTTTTTTTTTAACCTTCTTTTTCCTTGTCTCTCTTCCTTAAAATTATTTTCCCCCCAGACGTGTATTTGATTTTTCCCTAGCCACATGAAATGCCCGCTGTGGCTCAGAGCGTGGCCCCAGCACCAAGGCTCTGGTGCTCTGTGGGGGCAGGAGCGGGCGGCTGCTCCCTGGCACAGGCGCTGCCCCAGGACAGGGCTCGAGTGCACAGGAGCAGCCTCAGCTCAACCAGCTGAGCGACAGACACACACGGGGCTGCAGCAAGAGGCTTTTATTCAAAAGCCTAACTACGAGCATTGGTTTCAGACAGATTAGAAATTGCTGTTTCCTCGTCTTCAGGGGCATGTTTGTTGTTTTACATAGGTAGAAAGAGGTTATCTATGGAAGAGCGGAGAGGTGTAAAAATGAACGTGGCTAATTGCTTTTTACAAGCATCTAGGGAAGAAGCCAGTAGAAATCACAGCACAGACTGATTTTTCAATATCCTTCGTTTCGCTGTATGAAAATAAAAAAGAACTGGGAGAGAGGGAAAGGGTTATTTGTGAACACCTCTTTTTCTGGACATTTGCAGGACAGCAGCCTGCCTAAATTCTCACAGAGGACACCTGGCTGCCTCTCCTTGCACACAAGTGCTATAATTTCAGGACTGGAGTGCTGTAAGATAATGTCATCACTACTCCTGCCATCTATAAATAACTGCATTTGGATCTAGCCGAGTCACGTGGAAAAGCTGGCCAGCAACACATACATGTATGTGAGCGTGCCTTTGGAAACCCAAATAATTCTAATAATATTGCACGGAATAAGCTTTAGCTTTCCAAATTTAGCTCTGCTCCATGCACTCACTGCGGCTCACAGAGGACTGCTATTATTTCCTTTTTAAAATACTGTTCTCCCTTTGCAAGCTGCTGACTAGGGCATTAGCGGGGTAAAAAAAAAATAAAAAAAAAAGCGTGTACAAGCGTCTCTTGTGCTGCTGCGCAGACGGACTGCTCAGAGAGAGACGAGAATCAATTGCTCCGGCAGCTCGGCGAACCCGCCCGCCCCTCTCATTGACATCTTCCCTCAGCCCCTGAAAAGGCGCATGGGCCCGGGCGCGGCGGCGAGCAGCGGTGGGCGGGTGCGAACGGCAGCCAGACAGCACAGCACGGATGCCTCTCGCTGGAGCGGCTCCTGGCCCAGCCCAGCACGGATGCCACTCGCTGGAGCGGCTCCTGGCCCAGCCCAGCACGGATGCCTCTCGCTGGAGCGGCTCCTGGCCCAGCCCAGCACGGATGCCACTCGCTGGAGCGGCTCTTGGCCCGGCCCAGCACGGATGCCACTCGCTGGAGCGGCTCCTGGCCCGGCCCAGCACGGATGCCACTCGCTGGAGCGGCTCCTGGCCCGGCCCAGCACGGATGCCACTCGCTGGAGCGGCTCCTGGCCCGGCCCAGCACGGATGCCACTCGCTGGAGCGGCTCCTGATGCTGCGCCGAGCCTGCTCTGCCTCCCGGGAACGGGGCGGGCTGGGGCGGCAGAGGAAGTAACACGCCCCTAATCACACAAGGAACCAGATTTTAGCACCGATTTTCTACAGCAAATCTGTCAGAGCAGTGCAAAAAGGATGATTTTAAAAATAAAACTAATTTTTGGATGCCTAAACAATCCCACGGCAGTAGTAACAAACACAAATAGGAAACCATTTCAAATGAGTTGTATGAAGCTCCTCGGGGCATTTTCTGGGAAAATGACTGGAATACAACCTGACACGACCAACAGAGCCTGCAGTTTAAGCAAGGCTGTAATACCCACAAGACATTATCGGGGTAAGATTTTCATCTTTGGAAGCTAAAACTGAGGAGAGCACGTACTGAGGAGGAGAAGAAAAAGGAAGAGAGAGGGCAGCAAGGGACACCGAGTATTTCCCAAGACTTCAAGCACCACTAATTCTGCAGAGCATTTCCCAGCGACAGAGATTCCGTGTCACTGCCTGTAGAAAAGCAGCAGTTTGTAAAAAAAGCACTGAGCAAACATCCTGTCTAAATAGCAACCACGTCTATTTCATGCTCCCAGAACATCTGTAAGGAAGAATCACAATCAGAATGGACACCAGAACATCAAATATTACTGTACAACACACACTAAGATGCTGTGCATGCAGATGGAGAATAAAATTCTACCTTCTTGGTCAAAATAATTTTGGATTAGCTCCTGCTCCTACTGAAGTTGGCTGAAAATATTGTAATTTTAGTGGTCTGAAGCTCAATCTCTTAGGTTACATTTACACAACCTCTACCAATATGATCTTTTCTCCTTCAATACACCATTTCAAGCATACGATACAAAATGTAACTTCTCCTTTATACATTAAGAAGTATTTCCATGTTAGCCTAGCAGACGATATTTTTAATTTTACTTATGTAAGCTAAGAAATGTGGGAAAGCGGCTACAATAGAGGATAAAATCCAAGAGAAATTAGAGCTAAAGATAAGACAATATGTTAAAGATAAGGTTTCTGAAAGGTTACAGATATGTTATTGCATACAGACTGTGCCTGGCTACTTAATGTCTGGGGCCTATACAAATGGCCTTTCACAAACACATAAGGACTGGCTCCTTCCATAAGGAACTTGAAAGAAATGCAATGAAATTTCAGAACCAAGATGTCATGGACAAAAAATTCTCACGGAAATTATCACAGGAATGTTTTCTGAAAGGAGCTGGTTGAATGGAAGAACAAATTTGCAGTCAAGTATTATGGAATTTTCTCTAAGGGGAATAGACTGTGGTAATTTTGAAAAAGTAAGGGTGGAGGAAGAGATGAGGAGAACCCTCAAGAGTACCAGAAGCTCAGGGAACAAGAGCAAAGGGAACAAGGACCAGACCTGAGGTTGCTGTCTGCTTAATGAGAAGAGAGAAGGTAATTAGATGGGCTCCAAGAAGGTGGAATTTTATCATGTACCCACACATCCCCCTCTTGCTGCATTCTTTTCATCCTGTATTTTACTTTGAGAACAAGTTTCTACTACATTTTCTTCCTGATTAGAGGTTTTCCATGTAAGAAAGGCCTCCAAAAGCCAAATCATCTAAATTTGGCCCAATTCAAATAAGATTTTTATGCAATACCCATCTAATCTTGCCTACTGCAATATAAAACAATCTGCATTAGCCATCGGCAGTTTGATGCTGTGAAAACTAGGAATTACAACACTTAAAAATATGTCATAGTGTTGAGAACATCTCTTTTGTTCTTTGTTGGATTTCTCATGGATTGTTAAGATCATTTCAGGATACCAGCTCCAGTTCCACTGGCTGTCAAGAAGCAAAAGAAACAAAATAAAAAGGCAGGCATTGCAGCTTGACTGTGGTGTTGGCCAAAACAAAATGGTAAAAAACCCTATTTTTTAACTTCCTACACAACATAGTTGTTCTCTCTCTGTCTCCTGAGTCATATCTGCTCATGTTACCAAGAAAGCCCCACAGAGCCAACATCACTAGGGAAGAACAAGATGTATTTTCAACAAGACTGTTAGCTGATTCCAGTTGCTGCAAAACCTTTATTTTCAGAAATTATCAAAGAAGCAGAAGAAACACTCTGAATTTCAGCTTCCAGCTACTATAATTCATGAACTAGGGATATTTGGTATTGAAAGGTAACAGCAGATATTGTCTGTCTTTATAAGAAGGTAACTTTTGAAAGACAGCAGTGTTTCCTTCTACTTTTAGAAGTACTTACAGTCATTAGGCCAGAAATATTGTTGGTATTTCCACAATGTCCACAAAAATCCTATGTGTCAACACTAGTACAAAACATTTTAAAGGTAGCAATAATAATTTTAATACTAAAAAAAAGGAAAAAGAACAGGACAGAATACTTTCAAATTGTAAAATGCTTCAGTTTTCGAGAAGCAGTATTCACTTCTAAATATACAATATTTATATTGTATAATATAAATAATCTAATAATATACTAGCATGCACATGCTAGTAATTATCTGTATCAGTTATTGTATAGCAGCATTCCACATCAGATGTTTCTCTAATGCAGAGTTGAGCACTACCAAGTGATCAAGTCCACGCATTCTAAAAGATATACATGTAAACAAAGTACTTCTTTTATCTGCAAGTCACTGATAAACACTAGCTAATCCTCACCTAATCCTGAGAAGAGAACATCATCCCAGCTTCACAGAGGGGGAATCTAAGGCAGTGAACTAATCCTTTGGGGAAAATACTCAGGTTAGAATGCCAGGGAGACTAGTTACTGGTGAGGGACACTGAGGTACTGACTGGTAGGGCTATGTGAAAATTTCTGTCCCTTCTGACACATTTCTGCTGCCAAGACTATTTCCACTCCCTGAGGAACCTCTCAGGGTAAATGTTGACAAAAAGACCAGGAAGGAGAGAGTGAGTTTGAACATCAACACAGAAACAGGATTTTCCCATCTATACATCAGGGTGTCTTGAATGGAGAGAGGAACTTCTCTGGAGGAGGATAATGCCAGTCAATAAGGACATACATTCACAGTCATTCACAGCATCCTGAAGAGGAGAGGACCAATGCACTCAACATCAGATGAGGGATTAAAGGCTCTTTTCCTAGCCCGGATGCAGACCACTAGACCATGCTAATCTGACAGGAGGAGTTCCTGCAAGGCAGCTGAAAAAAAGCACAGATTCAGGTAGCAGAAAATAAAACAGGCATTCTAAAACCTCACTGCAAATTCTTGCCCAAGCAAACACACCACTGAATGCTCGAGAATAAATAACAACAAAGTGGCAAAGGCTAAAAATCTTCAATTTTAAGTGGACTTCCATGCACATGCATGTCCTGGGAAAGTGTTTGGCTCTGCAGCCTATCTGACACCTGGAGCAGTGACCACAGGCAGCTCCAGCACCAGGCCATCAACCTGAGCCAGATCATTAAACAGAGAGAAGAGGGTTCAAAGCTGAAACCTACCATCAAGCAATCAAAGCTTTAAAGTGAAATAGTCTAGTTCACTGCAGTATTTATAAAAGGTAGTATCTCAAAGCTTTCATGGAGCACAGACTTAAGCCCCTGCTATTACAGACTGGAATAAACTAGTAGAGAAGGTACATTTAAGAAAGCCTTGTAAAGCAAAAATGTATTTCATCCTGGAAAAATCTAACAATCAAAAAGGATAGCAGAACACAACATGGGTAAGCCAAAATGAACAGCTTGGTAAGATAAAAGGGATGTATTAAAAAAGGCATGAAGACTTCATAAGAGAAGACTGGAAGAATGTTACATGATTTACAGCAAACATTACTACAGGTAGCATGATGAAACAAATGACAACTTTCTGTCAGACAGGTTCTTGACTAACAAGTTTCTGCAGATAGACATTGATTAAAGAAGAACCAGCAAAATCCATGATCTGGACCCTTGTGGAGTGAGGTGAGGGAGAAAGTGCAGGCACTGCACTAATGAGCAGTAACAAAAGAGCAATTAACAAAGACAGTTGGAATCTCTTGCAACCGCTGTGTTACAGACATTCTATGACTGGAAGTCATAAGGTCTTTACCAGAGACCTCTTTTAGTAAACATAAGGAACTACAGTGGATGAAACCAATGGTCTCTTGAGTTCATGAGTATTTTCATCTATCCAAGGCAACAGAAAAAGTATTTCCAATATGCTTACTTCATCAGATGCACCTTACAGGGGTCAGAGAAGCCCCTTCCAGTGTTTGGACAGGCAACATCAGCTGAGAAACTTTAAATAATAATCTTGCACACTTGTAGAACTGAAAACACAGCAATCTCAATCCTAACATACATGCAGAAAAGTTATAATTAACTCCAGATTCTAACCAAACCTTTAAAAAATAGGAAACATTCCTTTTTTAGACACAAGCTCCCAGAAATGTTTCACTGAACATGAGATCTTTCAACATCTTTATCCAATCTGATGATACACTGTTTTGTTGGGGTTTTTTTCAATGTTTTGGGAAGTTGTATTTAATTCAGATAAAAATTGGCTATCTAATTATCACTACTGTTACTACAGAGAGGAACAAGTGGCATAGATATCCCTTAGACAAATGTAACCAAAGTGCAAAAAAAGCAGCATTAAATAGTAAGGTGAAAAAAACTAAAGTATTAATCTGCTCCACTCTTTAGAGCAGAGAATGTCTCTTGAAAGATGTTTGCAGAGTGCTTAGCACAACAGGCAGTCTGATTTAGATATGAGCACTAACCAAATAGTAATAACTAATAACAGCAAATACTTTAACCTCAATAACACAGTTCTTCTGTACCTGGTATTAAAGTAATGGTGGAAAGAATGAGGATCATACAAGAAACTGCCCAATGAAATATTAAGAGTCATAGTACCCATATCTGGTGAAATAATTTAGCATTTTAAATTATTATCAAAAATACTATGTTATCATCTGCTGGCTTATGACTTGCACCATGGGGACTTCTCAGTTTTGTGTTTACCTTGTTCAGTTTAAACTCCATATTAAGAAACGTTTTGGTTATTAATAGTAAAGTACACTCAGAACAAGGCATAAGAAACTACTGACAATGGCTACAAGAAAAAGGTTAGTTGGTGGTTAGCTTGCTTAAAACAGGATAAATACAAGTAGATAAGGCAAAGACTTAACAAAAAACAATGTGCAAGAAACAAAAGAGCAAACAGAAGAAAGGATGGACACAGTACGTGAGGGCCTGGTTCCCATGCACTAAAACCCCTGACAGGGATGGACACAAGGAGCTGGAGGTCACTGCTTAACTTGTGTTTGGAAACAGTGCACAAGGCAGACCAGACCTGCAGATCAGCTCAGGAAGGAACAGGAGAAAAAGGAAGGAAAACTGGGGGGCAGGGGGGGAAAGCTTGTGGGGGCAGCTGGAAGTGAAACAGTCTCATGTTTCATGAGCTCTCCCATTATTCCCTTGCACACCTGCCATGTCCCAGTTTAAGAACAACTTGTCTACCAAGGACCAGAAAAAAATGAGCTCCCAACAGGCACTGGAGAATGCTCAATTCCCAGCTTGCTAGCCCCTGCAGCAGGCTGGAGAAAGCTGTGAGTCAACTCAGGAGTGAAAGCAACAACTCAGAAGACTAACTGCCCAACTCCTAAGATTTTATTTTAATTAGCCCATGGTATTTTTACATGCACACAAATTATCTACAGTGATTTCTTCCATACAAAGAGTGATTACATTGGGGTTTTTTTATGATTTATAACTAACCCAAATTTTCAGTTCCAAACAAACTCAAGTTTAACTTGTGATGACTGAACTTGGGAAAATTTATGTATAAAAATACTGAAACACTTTGGATATTTGACCAAAAGTGATGATACGAGCCTGGCTCCCCCTTACTCTCAGCAGTCCCTGTAGTTCAGAAAGCAGATGGATCCTATTTAGATTTAATTGAGACTTCAGTAACTGTAAGACAAGGCAGAATACAGAGATGCCTGAGCTAACCCTGACTGCCTGTGTAACCACAGGAGCCAGAGCCCCAGGCAGGGATGTGAGGTGTGCCCACCTCAAACCAGGTAGCTCAAGGAGCAGACAGGGAGGTGATGGAATAAATGGCACCACAAATATTTAATCTTTAGAGAAATAATTGACATAACGTTTCATAACATTATGTTATTCAAGTGAATTCCAACATCTCTATTGCTCACAATATGATTTCAGGTTTTACAGCTTGCTAGAAAAATGAACTGCGAAGAATAATAAAAAAAAATCTTGTAACTGAACATTTAAGCTGTGTATTACTCCACTGTCTGTAAATTAGTATTCCATTTTGAACAGCTACAGCAAAATCAGTTGCAGTCAATTTAAATTAGATCAGTTCAGAATGATCCACTTCAGCAATCTCTCAGCTTCCATACTTTTTCAGGTGGGAAGTGCCACACACTTTTGAGAGCAGAACATACAAACATCCCAACAGGAAGCACAGGGCAAGGGGTGCAATGGAGGAAATGCTGTGATTTTTCTGATAGATACACTATGCAGCTGAAATCTAAAGCTCTGTGACTAGACACTGATAATATGACTGATTTCAGTGTCCCTGTGACTGGCAGGGACAGACCAAAGAGGTCTGGCCCCACTGCTGCTGCCTGGGTTTTGCCTGCTCAGCTGGGAAGTCCAGCCGGCGCCTGAACACGCTGGTGAGCAGTCAAAGCTGGGAGCAGTTCAAACATGGGCACACACGAGGAGATCTTCTGAGATTGTCTCTTCTAAAGCCAAAGAGGTCCCTTGGGAGTCCTTTACAAACCACAGTTATTCAGCTGCATATCAGCTTAGCCAACACTGGGTGGATTTTTGTTGCTTTTTGTGTTTTTTTTTAATGACAAAAGAATCTTGATGACTTTGCTACTCAAAGGCCACCATCTTGCCAACTGGGAAACACTCCACTCTCGAAGGAAAAGATCAATAGTTTTTCTTCTTCATAAATGATGTCCTAGCCTGCTCTCTGAAGTACATATATAGTTTTAAATACACACACATACATTCCTTTTTTCCTTCCTCTTTTCTTCCTTTCCTTCTTTTTTCCCCTTCAGTTTTAGATGCCTACTTTGTTAAATTTCAGCCTGAATTGTAAGAAACCAACAAAAGCATAAGTCCCAAAACGAGTCTCACGATTAGTATGATGAACTCTAACAATCCTTCCCTTATTAGAAATATACCTAAAATTTAGCTCCAATGTACTGATCCATGTAGGACTATTTAAAAAATGCTCTGACAAGCACTTTAATTCCACAAAGACTGAGTGGTAAAATTATCTTTGTAACTGCTGAAATAAGTTTGGTGCTACAATACTGGTTAGAGCATACGACATAAAGATTATTTTCTTTTTTACTTTTGCTGGTGATGCTGCCAAAGAGACACTTCTTAAACCAAAGAGATAATCCATAAACCAAGTGCAAGAGGGATCCGTTCATTTTTATATTTTTTTTAAGTTACCTCAACTTGTTGAACTGCAGTTTTCACTTTTAACTAGATACTATAGTTTTTCATGAGACATCTGATTTTTACAGCTCTGAAGACTGGACTTTGCAATACAGATGTCTTGAGAAATGATCAGGAAAGGTTATAACAAGCACTTGTTTTAATAGTCATTGGAACACCCTGTAGTTAAAAACAGAATACATCAGAAATTTTTTATAATGGCCAATAAATTTTGTCCTCTCATTAGATTTTACTGCACGTGTGTATTTAAAGTAAAAAAAGACAAATTCTCTCAAAACCTGCAACGAAATTGGATTATTCTCACATGAAAGGCAGGTAGGCAAAGCCACAAAGGTACCAACTGATATCTGGAATAAGTTGTAAGAGGAAACACAGCTGAAGCCAATCAAGGTAGTACCCTAAACTAGATTTCCACTGGCTTCAGAAGTAGAAGTTGCCATATTTCAAAGATAGGTCCTGAGGCCACAGAAGCCCCTATACTCAGAAGAGGTGAGCATGTGTATTGTATTTATTATATTTATCCTTAATTAAGGATAAAACTAATTTCATGGCATTATTTGCAAGGTGCAGCAAAAAGTAAAAAATAAGAGTCTGAAATCTGAATTTGATTCACCTTCTGACTTTCTCTGCAAGCATGAGGCAGTTTCTCAGTAGAAAGATGAGATGCAAGAGAACAAAATTTCTCCTAAAACAGAGACGCTCAGCTAGAGAGGCTCAATAGAGCCTTGCTGTCCAGAAAGATGATCTGCAGTACCATCACAGACAAGGCTAACTGGACACTGGATGTTTGACTCAAAACCTCAGATTACTTTGAAGCAATCCATCATTATATTTTTAAAATAATAAAAAAAATAGAATAAGAAAAGTGTGCCTTGGAGAAAAGCCAGTTGTAGCAAGAGTTGCTTTGTCTGTGAGTCCAAAAATACAGCTTCACTCACTCACAAGAGAAACTATTAATGGACAGAAAGAACACTGCATAATTTGAAGGTCTTTGCAGGGTTCCCCCTCTCCACCCAAGACTCCCTTTTCCTCAAAACAGCATGAGCCAGACAGAGCTTTTTGCCCCCCTACCAGTCTAGAATATTTTAGGTCTTGTGTGAGTGAATCCTAAAGAACTGGGACACAAAGTTCAGTTTAACCAATGGCCAAACAGGAAAGCACTCATTACACATTTAAAAGCATCCTTTGTGCAAATGACTACAGTAGAGCATGATGGATCAAAATAAGAAAAAAAAAAAAGAAAAAAAAAAATCCACACAGGCAACATGGCCAGTCCATCTATCCAGCCCAGTACAAGCAGCAGGCAGACAATACTGCCTCCTTCAGCTGCTTTCCCAAACTGACCTTGACTGTGAAACCCCATCTTTATAAAAACAGAGTGCAGGGGCAGACAGCTCACTTGCACTAGAATGTCAACAATGTCAAATTATTTTGTCTGCAAGGCTTTTATTGCTGACATGAAATTTGAGTCTTATGAACAAGATATTTGAAAAGCTTGTTCAAGGAGAGGTGGACCAATTAATATCTGTTAATTTCAGCAGTTACAGCACCAGATCAGAGCTCCATGAGTTTTGTTTACCACGTGCCTTACAATTACAGAGGATGTGGGTTAATTGCACTCTGCACTGGCAACAGAAACAAGAAGTACTGTCCTTCTTCATAGTGCTGAGTTCAGCCCATTGCTTTCTTGAACAGTGAAACACCTGAGGTGTGCAGAGTCCCAGTTTAAAGGGTTTCAAATCCCCTGAAAACACTGAGCTGACCATCCGAGAGGCAAACCAGCACAGATCTTTGAAGGTGCCCATGAAGACAGGCTGAAGTGAAGCTTGTTCATGGAACTCAACTGCCCTTTTGAAGAGCCTTGGACAAAGCCCCTGGCAACAGACTCTCCAGAAGACTTGGTGGTCATGGGATCTGCAGCAAACTGCACAGTCACCCCCTTGCTCAACAGAAACACAGACAGAACCAAGAGTCCTGAATATGGCAAACAGCTACCAGGCAACGGGGAATCAAAATCACAGAGAAAATGAAAGATGTTTAATGCATTCATCCAGTCTCTGGAAAGAGTTTAAAAGTAACATGACAGAGTTGCAGATGGCTCATTTCTAGATTAAAAAAAGACAACATGGGGAACAAAAAAAAAAAGGGTATGGACAAGCAGATGCCACACTACATTTTGTTTTGATGAAAATGACCATTTGTACAAGGTTAAAATATGAGTGGGTTTTAAATCTGTACAACCTTTCAGGATAAGGTCACAGCACTGTAAAAAATACTCAAAATAATCTATTTATGATAATGAATAGAAACTTGGGACATAAGAAGTAAACAACAATAGTACTTTAATTACTGCTACTGAAGTCAAAGACTCATTGTTCAATGAAATAATAGTATGGTTTTGGTTTCTCTGTCTTAAAAAACTAAGCAAGCAATTATAAGATTCAGAGATCAGCAAACACAACTGAAGACACCTGACTGAGTAAATGGTAAAAAACTGCATTAGTGCTGAACACCAAGTGTCATGGAAAAGTTACACTTGACAGAAAGGTTTCAAAATTATGTTACTAGTATTCAAAAAAGACTACATGATTTTTTACTACTGCTAGTTTTTTTCCTTCACACAGTCAAGTGCATTGAAATCCCCATTACAAATATTTATGAAGCCAAGAACAGAGTGAAACTCAAAGTAAAATTAAGCATTTATATGTACACACGCTCATTGACATTGGAAAATATAAATGACATAAATGGACATTAAACAATAGGTCTTGTTCTTAGAAGTATAGCAAGTTTCATACATTTGTCACATGTGACATCTAAAATCAGAAGTGCAAGAAAATAAAGTAATTTTTTGAAATGTAGGTTACTAACTTCAAAAAAGACCTAGCAATTATTCTTACCTAATGCTTCTATTCATTGTTTACCTCTCCAATGAAAGCAACAAACATAAACTTCATGTATTAGTTAAAAATGAAACAGACTTAGCTTAAAAAAGAGTGACAAACTGGAAAATCAGGATTAGCAAACTAAAGGCCAGAAAATAAGAACTGAATCATACAAGTCTGATGCCTATATAAAGCACTGGAGCAGTGCATTTTAAATCAATCTGTTCATTCCAGGCAATATGTATAGTGGGACAATTATTTGTTTTCTTTTCTCCAATGTTTAGTCACCATAAAAACCCTCTACATGAAAACAGCTTGTGCTTTACAGTTCTAATGAAGCTCATAAAAAATTAACAGAATGTGAAGAAGGAAACATGATGATGCATAGAGATCATATGGCCAAAAGACAAGTATGTGCAGGTCACATTGGTAATATGCTTATCTTACGTTTGCATCTAAGGCAGCATTTGAAACCTAAAGGCTGGATTATAGAATGCATATCAGGAGTTGTTAGCTATCATGTCTAAAATGCACATGAATTGCACAGAATGTATTCAAGTTTCTATATTAGAATATAGAAATGGAATGGGAGAAAAAAGTACAAGAAAATGAACTCCCCTGGTGAAATCTTGAGTGTGCTCAGAAGAATGGCAAACATCAATTGCTGCGAGGATGGGATTAAAAATTCTTTCATTTACTTTTCTAGGGCCATGCATGTCGATCTTGCCCTCTCCATCACAAAACAACAAGCCTTTGGTTCCTGGGGAGAGTGGAAGTTCCAGCCCTGTGTCAGGCTGGCAGCCCCACATGCAAACACTCCCCACGGTGGGCATCAGAACTCCAGCACGCCACTCACCCATGGCAGCTCATCAAGGAGGAGATAGCAGTGAAGAGCTTATTGCAGTCCTTTACCCTGGAAAACTGAGTGACTTATAAAGCAGAGAATCCTGCAGTAAATTTGCTAGAGAGTCTTCTCAGCTCACCTGGGATTTCTCTATACTCTCCCAGCAAACTTACATAGGGTTGCTCTTTCAAAATCATGTTGAATTGGGCAAGTAGAACTATTTTCTGTCTTCCTAGCAACAAATGCTAAGGTTGCTAAGGTTTGCTTAGGCTAAATTGCATTCTAATGTCTTATTTATGATATACTATTTCCTCCTGATACCTTAAGAAGAAGTGCAAATACACAAGCAGCAGCAACAAATCAGATTAAAAACAGTATTGGAGAATGCAGTTCAGAACTGTGTTTGATTCATAAATCCTTAGCTTACGCTATCAATGAGGGAATCAAACTCTGATAAGCAACTCTAAAAGGGCTTTTTTAAGGTTCCTCATTTATCCTCTTTAATCTTTAGACTGTCTGTTCTAAAACACATGATGAGAACAGGAAACCATTGTGAATTAATGTTCATTAGCACCAAAGGTTGGGGAAGAAAGAAATCATGTGCAGGTAGCAAATAATGAGAATCCCATTCATGTTTAAGAGCTGTGTTTGTTCATAACTAGATGTGGTAGATTGCTGACAAGGAAAAGGAAGATGATCAGACATAATAGTAGGCATTGTTTTCAAAGATGCCCTTCTCTAAAAAAACAATAACCTTGTAGACTTCACTATTCAGGATGAAATTGAAAACAAAGAATTCCTCCCTGACAGGGGAAACTTCATCTCTCCACTGTATACACTGACACACTCCTGGTATCTTTCTGAATGAAGTATGTGCAACTCAACAATATATCCTGCTCTAAACTGTCTACATGGTTATATTTCCAGCTGCCATTTCTCTGTAATTTAATGCTAATTCCGTCATGTTTATATTTGATGCTTTTAATACTATTGTTTTCTAAGGCATTTCAAAAATGTATTTACCTCTATGAGTCTGTACTGACGAAATTAAATTAAGCAAAACAAAAACAGTTGCATGGGCCTCTCTGCTGTCGACACTGACTAGACTGTCTACAAAACCAATCTGCAACACTCCTCAAGCATATTAGTAAGCAACAGGCAAGTTGCTAAGCTCAAAAAGGATGTAATTACAAACACTAATGAGTCATAAGAAGACAGATAGAAACTAAAATTGTAAGTTGATTAAAGATATCCTTCCACTGACAGGAACAGTGAAAGCAACTGTAAGGCACGTACTAATCCAGTTCTACCATAAACTGGTTAAGACTACTGGTGTCAAGATCAATCATTTGAGTCTTGTTCCAAATCATTCTTCTGCTTTATGCCCTTTTGCTACTCACATCTGTCCTAACTATTATATACCTGTTTATTTAAAGAAGAAGAACATATGGCACTAGAGACATGGAGACAGCAAATGCAGACTAATGGGTGCAGCTGTCACACAGCAAAGGCAGGCAGGTACATTCACCCATCTGCCTTCACACACACAGCAAAGACCAGAACATTGGCCACCCCCTTCCCTGAGCAGGACAGAAATCTTGAAAACCTGCTCTCAACACTGAGACAAAATGCTGGCATCTCATTGTACGTCAATTCTTCATAGGTTTTGTTAGCTGAACTTTTCAAAGTAAGTCACAAACACTCTTGGCAAGTATAAGCTTGTAAGGCAGAAAGCACATCTGAACTTCACTATTGCTACTAAACACTTTATTTTCCCCTCACTTGTACCTTGTATCTTTAACTTAAGGAGTTCTTCCTCAGCCTGGCTAACATCAGATTCAGGAATAACAAAATTGGCATTTTGTTATTCCTGTGCTCATGGACTTCAGCTATCCTGCTTAGGTTTTGGATGTTATGACACTTTATTCAGCTGCCTTTATTCTGAAATTGGTTTACTAGCAGCAGCTTTAGTTATGCAGCCCAAAACGAGCACACACCATATTTCTTGCTGCCAGACAACCTTTCTGCAGAGAGAAAACACAGTGTCTCTGGGGGAAGGAGTGCAGGGAGAGCCATGGCAGTAAAGCAGTGTGCAGGGATCAGGATCACTATGCTGGCTACTTGCAACAGCATGTCCCAGTCCTGAGTACATTTCACCCTGAGCTTTTTCTAGGACTGCAGCTGTAAAGTTTTGCCTGAACTTAAATTCTCCCACTTTCCCTGTTCCAATGAAAATAGAAACTTTTAATAGTCATTAATAGAAATTAAAGAATTCGGCTTGTGATTTACAGCTGAATTCTACAATTACTGAAACCAAATCAAATTACTGGATTGTTTTTACTCTAAATTGTTATTTCAATGAAGCAGCATGCAGATGAAAACACTATTCATTTTCAAATGGAAAAACTACCTACAGCACTATAATCAAAGTGATCTGCACAGTGGCCTCCTCCCTGCATGCTCACGGTGCACAGGAACAGGTGAGAACTGGCATGTTACACTTCTGAGTTCAGCACAGGCTTCCTCAGGTAGGGAAAGGACACTGCTCTGCAAACAGGCTGCACACAGGAACCAATTTTAGCCCCACCTTGGGTAACACATTGGTTTCACTGAACTGTAACATCAACACTCAACTCCTGCTGGATTAACAAGATTTTTAGAGAGGCTAAACACGAAATTCCACACAAACAATTATCAAATGCTAGAAAGAAATAACTACTACACCTAAAGTGCTAGAATATGGAGAGGTGTCTCATGTTATTGTCATTTGATTCAAATACTAGTCTACTTGTCAAAACCTAAAAGATAAGGGGAAAAAACCCAAAAAACAAACACATTTCTACAGGAGCAAATCAACACGGAAAAAGAAGCAATACTATCTTTGAACAGATCTTTCAAACACAGTTACAGACCATTTGGCTGGGAAAAAAGGACCACATCAGTTTTTTGGACCACACAATCATTTTAATTCATTTACAAAAAGCTTACAGATGTGGCTTAGACAGGAGTTGCTCAAGTTGAAAATATGCCTTGCTCTGGCAAGTCTCAGTTTTTTCCCAAAGGGTAGGTCACTGCATAGAAGGACAAATAAAACCCAACCAAGCAGCCTTGGGAATACATGAAAAAACACTTTTCACTCAGAGCTAGAATTGAATATTTTTATACTGAAACCAGGCTAAACTGCTTCTTCAGGAAATTATCAAAGGCAGCATAGCTGAGGTTGCTGAAAGAACAAGAGGGGTTGGGATGCATTTTGATCAACAGTTTTGGGCAACTGCAAATTCACGGAATATGGAACATGTTGCTATCAATAAAGTCAAATCCACTTAAATTGAGTTCATAATTTCTTTGATAGTCCTTTGAACCTGAAACTCAAGATGAAACTTCGGATGGGATCCTGGACTGAAACCTATGAATTACATACAGGTCTGCACCAGACTGATCCTAAAAACCCCTCTCAAGGAGTAAAGCCATATTTACGTATTTCCAGAATGCTGAGAAGACTCTCTTGAGTGAATGAATAACATTTTGGTGTAGTTCAAATGCCTACCAGTCTTTTTGACAGCCAGCCTTTCTTTCTCCCTACAAAATTTGTAGATTAGGCAGGTTTACCATTATTCATGGATGATACATGACAAAGAAAATGAAGCTATGGGCAAGGGGACTGTTTCAGAGAGATACACTGAAGTACAGGAGAGATTCTTTGGAAATAAATCTGTTAGAACACACACCTTGACAAACCTTCTAAGTTACCATTTTTATGGTAACTACACTGACTAACAGAACACACAATCCCAGTCTGTATGCACAGTATCAGATAGCAACAAAGCAATGTCCAGAAAACAGCACCCAGTGAGAACTCTGGAAAGTTCAAATAGGCAGTAAGAGATAGCTACTTCCAGGAGCATGGTTCTTGCCTCTTCCATTCCTTGGGACCATTTCAATAGATATTCTGCCAGCACAACACCCCTCAAAAAGTTTGATATGCGTGCCCATTGTAAATATGGTTTGTATCAGCAAAGAAAAGTGATCTGGCTAGTTTATAGCTTATACTGATTCCTTGAGTGAAACAAGCAGCATCAGCAAAACACCACTTTTATTGTAGAACGATACCTACTCCAGCATTTTTGCCTGTATTGTGTGTTGTAAATAACCACAGTCCTTAATGGCATTTCCATGCACACACAAGTTCTACGTGCAGATCGTGCTCCAGGTGATTTCATCCTCACTCCACAAAACCCCTTGTCATTTATACCTTAATGTCTTTCTTCCAGGTTTCAGAGAAATCACTGAAATCAAGTAATAAACTATCTCCCAAAAGGTACATGCCTTTCACATCATGTAAAATGGAAAATGTGGAGAGCAGATAAGTTCTCAGAGCTCAGTCTATAAAAAGGGAAGCAGATGCAGTTCTGTACAAAAATGTGAAGGAATAGTGTAAGGTAGGCAGAAGTTACCAGTCTGATGGCTAATTTCTAGCAGTCAAAGTTTAACTTGAATTTATGTTAGTAATTCCATAACTATCAGAGAATTGTTGATGTGGTAGCCTTTTCTTCCCCTGCGTTTTTCCTCTTTTCCCTGCTTATTTACAGGTGTGTTAAATCAGAACACAGGTCTCTTCTATTTCCTACACAGATGGAGCTATCTTCCTGCTTTTAAGAGGGAAATTACCATTACTGGAGGAAATCTGATTATGGATTATTTCACTGCTTGAGTCACTACTTGGATGTAGATGTTACTAGTCATGCAGTATGAAACACAATCTTCAATCTCTAGTGTAATTATGAAGAAAAAGGAGAGTTAAGGACAGACCACAAATATCTTGATCATCAATTAAATCTGCAAGAGAAGCTTCTGGAGACAGCCACTCAGATTTTTTTTTCCCCCCTTGGATCCTCTGATTCATGCAAAATTGATCTCAAAACAGATTACAAAAACAATGAAAATACATATGGGAAAACTCAGCTGTAGACTCCAGTTTTAGATGGTGACAACTGGTAACATTTCTTTAAAATGCCTCAGTCTGTTAACAATCTAACTCTGAAGAAGACTGTGAAAAATTTGCCAAATACTACGAGTGAAACTGTACAGCAGCTTGAAATGGCATTTATTAGAAGGGTGTTTCACGGTGGTTCCATTGATAGGAAATTGAGAGCCACAATCACCCTTCAGTTTTAAAGGTAACAAGCACTATTTAGAGTGAGATTTTTGAAAAATGATCAGCTGTTTGACATGCTTTGAGAAGATCAACAAATACAGAGACATTTCAGTGAGAAGACAATGAATAATAAATATTACTTTCACACTAAGACATTAACTTCCATATTGCAGTCAGACATTTTGACAAAGTACTGCACAAACACAGGCACAGAAGCAAAATGTTAGGGGAAAGTTCCATTATGTAAACACAGAGCAGAAAGAAGGCAGAACTGAGCTGCAGAGGGAATACTTGGGCTACTACTGAGGACTCCACTGAAACAAGAAATGTTGAACTCTCATACAGTATTGTTTTATGATCAGCCTCTACTTCATTCAAATAAATTCCCTCATTTCAATCTCCCTGATGCCTTATGCAATTTGTACATCCTTGAAACTGATGAGATGGCTGGAAAACCAAATGCTTGTTTCAAGTGAAGTGTCTGTCACCCGTTATTTTGCATGACTTGGCCAAAGTCTGAGTGTTCACAGGTACATGTGCTCTAACTACAGGAAACAAACAATTGAGAGGTAGGATGCTCCAAGTAAAGAAACCAGTAACAGAAACCATTGCAACTGGGAATCAACACTGAGGATTAAATAACCTAAATATTGACAGAGCTCCCATTCTTCAGTGCATCAGCTTTGCTTCACTTGACACTAAGAAGAACACAGCAGAGAATCAGGACTGGTGAATCTGGTCACTGTGGAAAGCTGCTTGTCTGACTGCACAAACTGTTTTTCTTATTGTTTATTAAAAATTTATTTAAAAATAGGCATCTGTCTTTGCAACCCAGCTAAACAAACCACAGTAAGCACTGACAGAAGACATTCATTGCTCCTCTTTTTTTTTTTTTTTTTTAACCCATTATCACACCTTTGCCATGACAGCAGAAGTAGCAACAGTTCTGGTACTTCCTCTTAGAACAGCTAGACAACCCTTAAAACATTCATTTCCCAGGAGGCAGAAGGAATCCCAAATTTTCATGAACAGGCACTTGCTGCCTGAGATGGGTCCTTCTCCCCTCCCTCCACTAAGAAACAATTGTAATCTACTTTGTACCTTTCCAAAATGCTGTGGACAATTATACTGAGAAAGAAAAGTCATTCATGTCTGACACTCATATCCCAATAGAAGCACAGAAAAAATACCTGCCTTGCCACGAGAACAGTGTTTTTGCATCTGCTAGCAACAACTGATGAGATCATTCACCAGACTGTCATGAAGTAAAAATATTAGCCATCAATATACTCAAGCTCTTGGATCAGAAGAGACAGCCCATCTCATGACACTCACCAGGGCTGACTGATGACAGATTTTATTCCTACATCTCCATTTCTTCTGCTTAGTAGGTGTCCTGGGAGGTTCTTGAGATTTGTATACCAAAAATAAAGAAAAAAGAGAAATGCACCTGTAGGAAGGTCAGGATTTCAGAGCATTCCAACTCATGATTTAGTATTGAGTGCAATTGCTCTAAAAACTGTAACAGGAGTTGCTTTTTAGGGGGATGGGTCCTATTTGTCCTCCTTATCCAGGAGGCCAATTTATTCCAGCATCTATCCCAATTAAAGTCACCTCAGAAAACCTAAACTATTTTTTAAAATTGATTTTATTTATGGAGCTAATGCCTGCATACAGTTTAGCAGCAGGAACCACATTTTTTTACCTTGCTTGATTATGCTATATGATAAGAATAAAAATGTAAAAAAAAAATCCAAAACTGCCACAATAAAAGGGCTTTTCCTTGCAAAAGAAATGGCTGCTGTGTGTTTCCCTCTATTCCTTATGTGGTAAGTCTCAAACAAGACAGCATTTCATTTGCTTCATTTTGGAATAGCATTTTATTAGCTTTATTCTCTTTCCTCGCCTTGCATCGCCCTGGTGGTGGTAAGAAACTGAGTCTGCATGGCACTAATTCAGAAGCCAAAGTTGCATCACTCCTCAAAAACAAAACAGTGTTTAAAATGTGCAGTAACTTAAAGAAATGGCTCACATACAAGCACTTCACAAAGGCAGGAATTGCTATGAAGTGAGGCTCAGGAAGCAGGCTCAGATAAGGTGACCTGCCAGACTTGGTCCCAGGCTGCATGCAACATGGTCAAACTGCCTCCTCTATGGCAGGTTTCAATTTCTGCAGGATATGATACATGTAGTATCTCTCTGCTAATTAACCTGCAGTGTTAATGACCACCAGGCACTGTGGTACAATCACAGGGTCACAACTAAAATGCTATAAAATTACTTTCAGCATTTCCACAGGTAATTGAAAACTAACTAGAAAAAAGGGAAACCATCTCAAAACCTCGTACTGTCCTCTGTTCAGATTAAAGCACAAAGGTGCTAAAAATGAGTAACTGCAGTGTTACTGACCTTCCTACACTCATTCTGCAGAGGACATTCATTTCCAGAGGTGTTGGTTCAGCACCTTCTGTGAGCAGTTTGTTGAGTCCAGCCTGCCTCAAAGCAAGCCTGACATTCCCTCCTGACTTGTGCCAGCCCTCAGTGCACACTGACTGACTAAGGCACATAACAAAGCATCCTTCTGCCCTTACTCAAAGGAACAAGTTCCCACAGAAATACCTGCAGACTTTAATCTACAAGTGCAAGAGAGTGAAAATAAATTTTAAAAAAAGGTTATCTGGGACACAACAGAAGAGACTCCTCATAAAGATGCCAAGGAAATGAATTTTTTTCCTCCCCTTGCCCTCCCTCAGTTTTAGAAGTATTAATAGGAAGTAAAAACAAGCAAGTAAAACCACTTCAAACAGGTCAAATGTGTGTTGAAGCAAAGGTAAGAAACCACTTAAAGCTCTCATAGGATTATAAGCCCCTTTGACAGGTCTGATAATTTTAAAGGCTTAATTCTATTACAGTATCTGGCAGCCTGCAAGGGCACATTTTACTAACCATAGGCCACCAGGTCATAATAGATGCTGACAGAAAACATTAAAGGTTAAGTAGGCTGTAAGACCATAAAAGATTTCAAGCTGCACAGTGCCAGCAATGTTAACTATGGAGCTGTTTGAGAGGAGAAAACAATGGTTGAGTCTTGCCCCCACCTGCAGTCCCAGGGAAACCTAGCAGAATCAGATGGCCAGGACAGCCAGCACAGGCCATGCTCCCACGACGTGAAAATCTTTTTGGCTGTGTCAAAGCCCAAATTTCCTATCTTAAAACTCAGAGTGCAAGATCAGATTAATGAAGCTGAAGAAAACACAGCCACACAATAGATTTCAGCAGTCCTCTTCATCTGGCAAACACAGTGAGCAGCTGCAGCTGGTGCAGTGGCTGTGCCACAGAGGAGCAGCAGGGCTGGAGCATCCTGGGTCAGGCAACCTGCAATGGCCTCTGTGCAGCAGTGGAGCACTCTGACTTGGAAAAGCAGTGCTCAGATTCTCACCGTGATGAAGATCTAAGAAAGCAGTTGAAACAATTTAACAAGAAACAGTAATTTTGCCTTCAATACCCCACAAAACTTACTCAAGCACTGCAATGTAACCACTGCAGGTGGCAATGCTCGCTTCAACTCCCCCTGAGAGTATTTATGTAACTTACACATGCAGTTAAAGCTCCAATATGTAATTTGGATTGCTCACTCTTGAGGGGTGTCTAGATACAGCAACAATGGCCATAATCACAGAGTTAATCTTATTTCAGCCACTAAATATGAAACCTAATATTTGACGTTCCAAACTAGCGGAAAGAAAGGTAATGCATAGATCATTGTCTGTGTGCATGGAAGAGGCTTCAAAACTGCTCTCTTCTGCATCCTGTCTTTCTACAAGGCACTATGAGAACATACACAAATGGATCTTCTGCTTTTCTATGCAAAAGAGCTCCCGTGAATGGCACCTATCTGGATAATAAATTGCCAACACCACAAACAATTAAATTAGAAGCAGTTCAAAATGTAAGGGGGTGGGAGCTGACTACTGACCAAATCTGACATACAAATAGCCTGCTAATTTGTCAGCAGGCCAAAATAAATGGAATGGGCTGGCTACAGGTGCAGGTAAACGCCTCAGAAATAGACATCAATAAATCATTTAGCTCTCTATTACATTTTAGATTACAGTCATTTAACAAGAAGAACATTTTTGCCTCTGCAACATGATTCATGAGTGCTTCAAGTGAGTCATTTAAAGTCAGCACTTTAAGATGGGACTCTAAAACGTCCATTTTTTGATCTCCTATAACCTACTCTTAACATATATTATACAAATATTATAAACTGTGTCTTCTATTCTGCTTATCACAAAATACAAAATCCAAGATTATGCGGTATTGCACACTAATGATCAATTCTCCAAAGTCCCAAACACTCTATGTGAGAGAATTAATCTCCTTGATATTTTTTGTAGATGTATAGACAAAGAGGAAGTTTGCTGAATGCCAGGCAAGCCAGACAGGCAACATCCTAGTTTTACTAGATGTATCTACATAGAAGGATAGAAAGAGTGGGTCATCACATATTATAAATATGTTCCTTGCAAGTAAAAATCACCTGGTCCTCATAATTTTCCATCTCAAGTACTTCAAAAAGCCAGCCTGTGAATAACTGCTCTACCTGCCCAAAGCCCATCTGTGGGGCTGTGCTTCTATCAAAATGTTACAAGGTGTCACTAACAGTAACAGACAGACTAAAGAAGGTCAGTCTTGTACTAAACCCAGAAACACAAAATACACAAGCACCATCTATGCTTCTATTTTGCAAATTTTAAAAGTATATTTGCAAGTTGTAAAGGTATTAAGTAAAAAAAATTAAATCTTCCATTACTAATGGACTAAGACCATATATAAACTTACATGAACATTTGTTTCTAACCTGATTCTACTGCAACTTTGCCCTAATGAAGTGTACGTCTTGAAAGACACAAATTACTTCAAGGACCTTCCAGGTAAATCAGCCCATTAAGGAAGTACAGTATTTCCACCCCAAGGAATAGTTAAAAAACATATTTAACCATTTGGAAAGTGGGCTGAAACAGGACAATTTAATTGTACTCGTCTATGTGCAAGACGATCTTTTTCTAAGTTTCTGCCAGACTAACCTCTCAATTGCCCTGCTGCTAGAAAAATAGTAGGAATGCAAAGGTGTATAGGAACATGAAGAACTGCTGGTTACTTCCAAAAATATGGTATTTTATTACACTTAGCATAGGGGGAGTTTTTACACACTTACAACTTCACATGACAGCCAGGCATATTGCCAACACGCATTATAAAGCCGAGCTATCAGCCAAATCAGGCCAGAACCCCAGTTCAGCACCACAGTTCACTAAGGTGCTCCCAAACTTACTGAAAAAGCAGCGTGACACAATTCTGCAGAGTATCTGTCTGAGCAGGAAATCTGGAGTAAAAACTACTAAATGAGAAGGCTGAAAAGCATCCGAGGCAGACCCCGCTAACAGAACCAGGGAGACCTTCAAGCTGCTCAAGGCAGTCAAATAACAGCCTGTGATCAATAGAAGCAAATACTGCTGGCAGATCAAGCAGGATCAAGACTACATAAGCCACTGCAATCTGTATGAATAAGTAAATCATGACAGGCTCCTCTGAAAGCCATGCTGTTAGGCTGATGCTTGAAAACCTTAACTTTCTAAAACAGTTGGATAGTGTCAGTAGATAAGACAGTAAAAGTACTGTTAACACCCTTCTTTCAAGTCTGGCCTGGTATATGGATAAGTAAGTGGCACTAAGTGGCACAACACTCCCTCCTCAGCATTTTTTCTTTTCCTACTACATACTAATGCAGAAATAAGGCTGTTAATAAATGTTAAGTATATTAAAGCCTAAAAGCAAACACCAGGTCAGTAAAACTGGTTAGCATAGCTAACTGAGAACTGAAGGGAGTCCTGTGACAAACTCTTTAAGTTGGCCCTGTTACCTTCTTAGGTTGACCATGAAAAGGTAGTCAGAAATAAGTAAAGGAGTGCTCTTTATGAGAATCCCAGTTCTTCCCATGTGCCCTAGTTCTGCTTCTACTGAAGCTCTACTCACTTTATTTGTAACTAAGATAGGTCAGAATAATTTTAAACATCCAGTACAGATAGTTTTAATGATAAGATCGTGAAAGAGTGAACCTCTCCAGGTACTGTAACAGTATATCTAACAAGCTTGTATTCACCAAGAATTGTGGGATTTTGTCTACTTCCAGGATGTCAACAGAGTCCAGCTTCAGTATATCCTGAAACTTAATTTAACAGATGTAAGGGTCACTGAGGAGGTATAAAACCCACAAACTACTAACAAAAAAAATCAGTTTGAGGATTACAAGTTTATAAACAAACATTAAGGGTTACTCATCAAAATGTTGAGAGGTGTACTTTAGTTGCAACAAACAAGAAAAATTAGGAGCTTAGCTGGCTGTCAGAACATTGTATTGGTACTAATAAAGACAATTGAGAACAAAATTAACTTTTTTTTTTTTTTTTTAATAGGTAAAACTGTCATTGGTTTCACTGGATTATTGTCAATAGAATGATCCCAAACAACCTAAGACTTGGGATTAGTAACACATTCCAGAGAATATTTAAGAATAATCCAGGTCAAGAACAGAAGAAATGTATAGTATTTATTAGAGGTGGGCTGAGTGGCAGCCTTCCACATTACTGAAGTAATTACTGTCCCAATGTCACTCATTTTTCTTTATAACTATACTTTGTCTTGATTTTAAGGAGGAAATTCTTCAAGTAACTTCCAATTAAAAATAGAAATAAAAACCTGTCTGTGATCTTTCTGGGTTTCTCGTTTCCTTCCCGAATTGTTGGTGAAAGCCAGACTAGCTGGCTGCTTTCTCCCTGATGATGACTGGATACACACTCTTCCCCATGCCTTGAAAGCTGTTACTGCCTTGCTTTACTGTGCATTGGTATGCTCTCACAATTAGTGAAACAGCCATTTCATTCGAAGGCTAGCTCGAATAATTTTACATGCTGGTTTAAAAGGCTTTCTTCAGAAACTTCCAATTGTTTTTAGTTACTTCTAAAACAACCCTCATTTTATATACCAAAGCACTGTTTTGCTTCAGTATTTTAGAAGAAGGTATACCCCACAGAATTTTGGTTCCTATCCTGTTGTTAAAAGAACCAAATGATATTAACTTAGTATATTCTTTCAAGTGTGTTAACTTTTGTTATTTTTAATTATTTTTTGTTTTGCTTACTTCAAAGAAACAACCACACAGTGAAACAGATGTCATGTCTACTGGTTTATTTCACAGAACTTTCTGGTTTCCTCTGGAAAGGCAATACAAGGAAAACAAACTCTAGGAAATGTAGTGGACACACAGTGGGGTCATTTGTTACATGACTTTTTTTTTTTTTTAACCCTCTGGATATGTCTCTGCTGTGCCCTGCAAGGTACCAGAAGTAGTGAAGCATCTGCTCAGCCTGCACAGCTCTCCACATGCACAGCAAGGCTTCTGAGACTTCAATTAGATCACCCAGCTCAGCTAGCACTGAACAACAATTCAGCAATAGCTGAGCAGCGCTGGGAGGAAGCCACTTTTCCCTGCCTTTTTTTTTTTTTTTTTCCTAGAGTAAAAACCTTGCTGTCCAGCTGCTTACAAGCAGTTTCATGGCAGTCTGTTAGGAGCAGCTTCTTCTGTTTGTTCCACCCGAGAGAAAAGTTGCCCTAGCCAGAGCAGCCTCGGAGGAAGGCATTTCCTTTGGCACTCTCTGTTCTCCAACGAGAGGAACCAAACCAGAGCACAGCTTCACTGAGATCTCTGGAACATAATTTAAACAATGTTTCACACGATAAGGTTTTGGGGTTATTTGTTTTCTGCTTGTTAGCTCCTTCCCTGATTAGCTCTTTTGATATTTTTAAATATAATCTACAGTCTATTTTTTTGTTATGAGAAAAAACAGTTACGGTTGTTTGCCATCCCATAGAGTGACAGCTTCCTGATGGCTTCACTGTAATGATTTTTGGTCACTGTTGATCAGCAACATCCCTTTTGCTGATGTAATGGTCATGAGAAAGCAGCCTTGCATTGTCACAGTCCCAGTGACAACTGAGGATAACGTGGGAACTTCTGTGTCCTCAGCTTACCTCGTGACATAGAAAAACACTATTCTCTTGTCTTAGTTACACATCTTGTAATTGCAGGGGCTTGGGGCATTGGATTCAGAGACTCTCTTGAACTAATTGCTGTACTAACTCTTATGGCAACAGCAAGCCTGCTTTGCCAGACTATTCTCTCTAAACTATCTCACTGTAATTAATACAGCACCTGTTACTACAACAACAAATTGTTTATTCATTGAGCCTAAGTACCCTCTATTTTTCTCTCATTGTGGTTTGCACGCTCTGCTTCTTTGCTTTGTAACCAATAGCTGTCCCCTGCCCACTAGATGTGGACAAGCTTTCTTGGATGTTCTTGGAGCACTCATCCAGCAGAAGGGTCCCAGGACTAAATGCTACTTTCAGCACAAGTAACACCAAGAGAGTGCATGTGTTTCACTGAAATATGAACACTGCAACATTTCAGCCAGGATCCCAGAGACGTTGACACGCACAGCTTTGACATTTGTACCCATTCTACTGTGATCTACACAAGATTAAAGCCTTACGCCTACGTTTCAAACCTCTCTTCTGATCAGTATTTTCAATTGCCAGCAAGAAATTGTACCTCGCTCATTCATGTGACTTCTTTACTAGTGAAATTTCACTGCATTTGCAGCCGTATTTCCCAGGGATTTTCTGATGGCTCCGCCAGAAAGGGGTAAAGGTGGGGTGGGTGGGAATCAAATCAATGCAAAGTAGTTTTTAAAATCAAACTTTGACCATAAATTTGATACCAAGCCTTTGGTAACACTCTTCTGTTCACTTAAACTGGAGCATTACTGAGTTCTACTGAAATAAATTTACATAAACCCAAACTTTTGTTTACATGTTCTATTGCACTTTAGCTGCCATCTCAATTTAAATGCTATGCAAAAAAAGGAACAAAATTCTGCTAAGCAGATTGGTGACAGCATGGGGAGACATGCTTCTGCTCAATTCAGAGGCACTTCCACTTTTATGCATGATTAGACGCTGATAATTACTTTATTACCAATATAGCTGTAATAAACTTCTAACTTGAACAAAAACTACAGGAAATATTAGGCAACGTAGAGCAATTTTAGCTGGATCTTAGTTTTATGCACTTCCATTTCCAAGTAGTGTTTCAGTCACGCTAATTGCTTTTCTTAGGTCACCCCAGCCTAATGACCTGGTTAGCTTAACCTGAGACATGACTTCTTGAAAGAAACTGTCTCCACAGTAACTTTTCATTCTAAAATCTACAGATTTGCAGAATGACCATTATCTTCTATGGTATTATGAGCCAAGATAAGTTGTTATAAATGTGGGTTCAATTTAATCAGATCACCCCATGAGATGTCTACAGAGAGCATTTATTTAATCAAAAGATGACAGTAAGGGATTTTTAACTGCATCTTACAATGGGCTCATCTGAAGTTAGGACAAGCAGTTTGTATGACTGAAGTCACAACTTGTTTTGACAGTGGCTTTAGTGGAGCCAGAATCACTGATGCTACTTGATGCAAAGTATATTTTATCTCACTCAGTGATTTTACCAATTCAAAGAGCTGTTATCTACAATAGCAACCTCTCTTCCCCCAACAGATCATGCTGTCAACATCTGAACTGCAAACACTGAAGCTCTGCATTTTGTTTTTATCATACATTGATACACGCTACTTTATTCAGTTTTTAGATACTATGTACATTAAGTCAACTAACTAAACTAAACAATAAAACCAACATCCCGAATTCCAGTCTGGCATCACTAGTTTGAAACTTTCTGAAAACTCCTTAAATCATATGCAAATTAAATAACCTTTTTAGTTTTTACACAGGACAAGAATTAAACAAGGCACTTGTTACTACTCAACATAAGGGGCAAAAAACTTGTCAACTGGAATAGCCGAGATTGTCATTGATACTAATACTACTTTGAGATCTTCTATGAAAGCACTTGCCACAGATGTGAGATCCGCACGGCAAGGTCTTTATAAAGACAGCAAAAATGAAATGGTGGCAGCAGTATTGTCACTGCTGTTTGCAGAACAGCTTGTCACGTTCTGACAGCGCCTGACAGGCTAAAGTTGCAGGAAAGGCCACGGATAATTGGTGTTGCCTTTCGGTTGTGCGCCTGCAGATGCAGTCAGCAGCCTTGCTGCCCAATGCCGTGGGCTGAGCCGCAGGATGCGGGCGGCGGGAGCCCCGCGCAGCAGCGGCGGGNAGGGAACGGGCCCCGCGTTGCCACGGCGGAGGGCGGGCTGTCGCGCCTCGGCGCTGCCGGAGGTGCCGCTCGGTAGGTACCGCGTCCCAGGGACCGCGGGGCCGGGCCGGGCAGGGCAGGGCAGGGCCCGCTGCCATCGCTGCCAGCCCCGCTGCCATCGCTCCCACAATGCTCACGGACACGGAGACGCTCACGCACACGGGCACGGGCGCTCCCGGGGCGGACACGCTCCCACACACGGCCCCGCTCCCGCAGCACGGCCGCCGCCCCCCCGGAACCAACTTACCCCCGAGTTACAGCCCATTCACAAGCCTGGGCTTCTCTGCCGCCCCTCCTCTGCGCGCCTGCCTCTGCTGCTGCAGAGAGGCCACATATGTCTGCAAACACTTCTAGGCAGAAACCAGCCAGTGCAGAACAAAGACAGCCGGGGTTGCCTTCATCTCAGCACAAGGCAGCCAGTAGCTATTTTCAAGCTTGTTCGCTCTCCCCCTCTGAGGGCACCCTGCTCTGTTTCTCCCTCTCTCTCTCTCTCCTCTTTGCCTGTCCAGCTACTGCACAACACGCATCAATTATTCATTGCTTGTCTCCCGGTTTCCAGGCAAAACCAATCACAGATGGAGTCTTGCTAATGGGCTCATGCCGTACTTGCCAACAGGCTATTTGTGCTCAAGCTACAACCCTCTAGAGACAATAAAGAGAATCAGGTTAAGCTTTAAAACTTCACACGTACGCGAACAGACCTAAAACGGCGGTAGACATGTAAGCATCCCTATGACATTGCTTAGGAGTACGTCTTCGGCATACAGCATGGCAGAAGGCTGCTGTAAATCTTCCGGAAGGGTTTTAAGAAAATCAAACACTCAGAAAAATCTCACCTCAGCTGCATGTTACTGATATTGATGGTTCTCTTTTCTGTCTCTAGTGATCCATGTCTTGCTTTCCCATTACACAGAGAGGTATGCCCTTTTCTCATTCTCGTGCACACACGCGCACACGCACACACACGCAGCCACAGCCACTTTGCCAGAAGGAAGAGAGAGAAAGAGAGGAGGAAAAAAAAAAACCACCCAGGCAGCTCACATTTCAAACTTGCAAGGAGGGGTGGTGCTTAAAACGCTAGGACAAAGCCTCTGTCTCTGGCACCCGGTCAAAATACTAAAATAAATCCCCTCCATCAATTAATTGGAAGCAACACTTGTTCGAGCCCGCGTAACAAGCCATTAAGGGCACCGGGGCTGAAAAGTCTTGAGATTTGGGCAATCTTGTACCCTTGCTTCCCCCCTACCCTGTTTGCTGAATGCTGTTGACTAAATCCATCAAACTAGTCATGCTAATTAGCGTCCAGGGCAGCCTGGGCGGCGGAGCAGCGCCCGGGGCGGGCGGCCCCGCGGCCGGGANGCGCTCCCGCCCGGCGGAGCGACAGGCGCCGTGTCTCCGCCGCCAGGGGAAACTGAGGCACTGCGGGCTGCCACCGGAACCGCTGTCACCTGCGGGGCGGCCCGGCCCGGGCAGGGTCCTTGGAATGTGTTTGCGAGTTCAGGTCTTCACCTTTGCCGGCCGCACACTGCTCCCAACACATCAGCCGTTCCCACGGCACTGCCAGTTCAGGGCTGCCCATGCAAGACTTTTAAACGTGTCCAGGTGTGCCTGCGATGGTCAGCGTTTCAACTCACAGTGCCGAAGGGGTGGGGGGGGAAAAAGGCAACAAACAATCAACCCCCAGGAAGCTAATCTGACAATTCTTTGCTGCCTCTCAAAGGGAAAACTGGCAGTTTAAGTTGTGGCCAGCCGAGCACCAGCCTTTTCCTGCCACCCTCCGCCACTTCCTTCCCCGCACAACCTGCACAAAGGCACCTCCACCTCTTAAAGGCGCACCCGGCCCCCTCGCAGCCGGCAGGTTCGAGCGAGAAACATACAAAATACAAACAATAAAAACAGGAGGACTTGAAAAAAATACTGTCTCTCCAGCAAAATTCCTTTCAGTTAAAAAATGGCCCCAGTTTCCCTTGCCATGCTTACAGTCACTTAACTGTGCTTCCCAAACACCTTAAGAGAGTTGGCAACATGACAGATCGGAGCAGCAAACTATCACAGATATCAAAGAGCAGCTCTTCTCTGAAAAATGATTCCACAAAAAAGCATTGTCAGATTTCATGTTCTCTTTTTTTTCCTCCCCCAGGGAATCCACTAGAAACAGGTAAGAGTAATGCATGCTCTCACTTAACTTCCACTGCTGATGTAGGATCTCAAGGTCAGCCTGTCAGACAGGGTTATTGCTTTCTCTCCACAGCCATCAGACCAAGCAGAACTGCAAACCAAACCCTCCACACTGTGCAGCCTCCGAGCTGCTCAAGTGTGGCTGAAGGAACACTTCACAACAACACGGCTGCTACAGGTGGCCCAGGACTCAGTGCTGGGCCAGTGTCCAAAGGGAACAGCCTGTACAGCCTGGGCAAACCTTCAGCTACATCCTCAGAGATGCAGGTGGACCCACGGGGCTGCTGAACAAACTCTTACACAAAATGTAGTTTCCATTGCAGTTGGTCAAATTTCAGATTCAGTCACGTGGAAGAAAAGTACAGAACCTTATACATCTTTTTCACTGCCTTTCAGAGTAGACAGAGGCTTTAAGGAGGTATAAATTATACAGCTAGACTGGCAGAATAGATATAGGAAGCACGAGTTTTAGGACTGTCAAAGGGTTCAGACTCAGTGGATGTGAATAAAATTGATAATTGCTCTAATGCTACATGAATTCTTGATAGAATGAACATTTCTGTACTTGTTTCAGGTTTTACTGCCTTCACAGAGTTTTCACACAATTCATAAGTCATCACGGTGTTTTGTTATATTTTGAAAAAACGCATAAAGCAGCAACAAGAACGTATCAGGTGGTCGTGAGGTCCCAGATACCGAGACTGGCTCCTTCCTCATACAAGTATCAATTAAGTTGTTTTCTGACAGTGGAAAGTAATTTTATTTTTTCTGTATAGAAAACACATTCCCCAGTATCCTATGTTTTTTTCTCTACCTACCATCATAAGTAGTATCTCTGCAATTAAATTGCTCTTTCTAGTGTAACAGTGTAAGTTTCTCTTTTAAAGCTGCCTGTCTTTCAGAGGAAGTGGTTTAGAGTAGACAAATCACTTATCTAAAAATTATGTACTTACTTCTCCTTTGACAAATCTTCAGCAGGTTTCTAATCCCACCCTGCCACTTGAAATATCACTTTCTGTGATGACATTTGAGTCACAGTTGTCAGAAGCATCAGGCTCTGTAGTCAAATGGATTAAATCACACTTCATAGCATGCAGTATTTTGAAGAAGGAGTGGTTTATCATTTGTAGAAATTAATCATAACAGTTTTTTCTCTAGGGCAAATTCCCAATCATTTTTAAAGATTACTATGTTTAAGCCCCTCTGACAGCAGTATGTCAAATTACATCACAAGGAAGGTTATCTCAGGCAATGAGAGCTATTAACACAACTCAGTGAAGACACGTACTACTGGGAGAAGCAGCCCTGTACTGGGAAGCACCTTTTTCACACAGGGGTGGCAGAGCAGGCTCTTTGGCTGTGCCTTGTGTGGCTCTGCTGAGGCCCTGGGGATCTCAGTGTCTGGGGGTGTGCCTGCTGTCCCAGCTCAGCCCCACAGGGGATGGGAGGCACGGCTAGGGAGAACTTTGAGTTCTACAGGGGGGAAAAGAGAAGACCCTTACTTGGACCACCTCTGGCTGATTAAGGAGAAGAGGTGGAAGATTTTCAGAGAAGTCCTGTTTATCCCAAAGTAGGAGGCAACGTTTGTCTATTTAGCATACGCTGTCAGTGCAAAACAGTATTACCCACAACTTCCCAAATCTCAATCCTGTCAGTCACTGCCTGGCACAGAAACACATCATGTCCTTATGCTACTGCTCTTTGCTCTCCATGCCAAGACACCTCTCTGAAGAGTGTATTTTTATGAAGTCAGAAGCCTGTCCTTAAGTTGTGACGATGCAACAGACATGTCCATGGAATGCAAATTTTTTATGGTGAACAAGGTAAAGATGTGAACACATTCATATGTTCAGGTGCCTTTGATTGCTCAACACGAACTGCATGATGCTTATCTTCAACTGCTTCAGCTGAGGCAGCCTTTGGGCGTAATTCTCACTTCTCTCCTGCCCTGCCCCTTTTTGGTGATATTGCAAAAACTTAATCAAACAGATCAACACGTGTAATAAAGATGCAGACCACCAACAACAAAAAGAGGAGAGACTGCAGAGGGGTGGAGAAAAATCACCCATTTGGATACTTCGGTATCAAGTAGACTGTACAGGAGGGACACCATCATGTTCTACTGTAATATCATTTTGAGAGGTATGCTGAGAAAAAAGCAGAGAAAGAAAGCATAAATGGGTAAGGAAAATCTCTTCAAGTAGCTGTAATAGCACTTATTGCCCACTGAGTCATAATATAATTCTTTAGCAATGCAAATTTTCTATGACCAAAGATTTAAAGGTTTATCTCAGGGGCCAATCTTTATTCATCTGAGTTTTGCTGCACTGCTGAACACAGCAGGGTAGTTCTTTACAATATTTGTGCAGAGCAGGTTATTTGCCCAAGAATTAGTTCCCTGGATATGTATATATTTTACTATTGATTCAAGGGATTCAAAAACTCTTTAGAAGGCTTACAATTATATAGCTGAAATACACAGAATACATGGATCAGTGGCCTTGTCGATTTTTCCTAATGTTTCACAGTAGGTTGAATCAGTTGAAGCTGTCATAAATCTAAGGGCTGCATCCCAGTAAAAAACTAACCATGTACTTGAAAAAACAAAAATTAAAATCCTTTGACTCTGCATCAAGTGTCTTTCATGCATAACCCATTTTTACATAATCAAATAAACTCCTTCCAACAAGAGGTGTGGAAGGAAAACCCAATATTTAAAAGCACAGTAAAAAAAAAAAGACCCTTTCACATGATTAAGTCCTATACTGTTTAAGTAAGAGATTACTACATTGCAAAGAATTCTTTGACTAAGGTACATACCCTTTGGTCACCTTCTGCATTAGGTTTTATAAAATAAAGATAGGGAAGTTATAAAAAATAGTAACACAGCATCTGCTTTTGTTCCTGCTGCCCATGACCACTGTTTGCTTGTAGGCCTTGGTAACTAAATGTTTTGATGAACCCTCTGATCTGAATCTGGAAACACCAAATGCTGTTCTGGATGCACACAGCAATTGGACCAAACCACTCAAAATCTTCTGAAAGCCTTTATGCCCTATTTAACTTTCAAGACCATGGACATGCTGATGTTCTTGTTACCCCATTACAAAACAGTAACTCCTTCAAGCCTCTGCAAAGACTCAGGATAGACCTTTAGGCATTCTGAAGAACAGTATCAATTTTCAAAATATTTGGAAATGGAGATCTACCTTCAGTCCATCTAATAACATTGCAATTTTCTAATCTCTATTTCCTTCATTCTTTCTTTTTATTTAATGTCTTTACCACGTGCAGAAAAACAAGATGATCTATAAAATTCCAATGCAAAAAACCACTCAGAAATACACAATGAAGCCATTCATTATATTTGTATCTTCGGTTCTCCTCACAGTGATACTTTTATAGAAAACTGTGAAGCAAAATTAACCAAAGCATGCAGAAATCAAGAACAAAGTACACTAAGGAAAAATCACATCTGTAATGCAGAAGGAGGCTTTCCAGACCTAAGGTATCACTGTAGTGAAGGCATCAGCTCTGAGCTGTCCCCAGCACTATTTCACACACAGCAGAGCCAATGCAGCTGCCCCCTCACAAGCTGACTTGTTCATCAGGCAATTTTAAAGGCAGATGCAACACACCCCACCTGTGATGCTCTGCCCTTATTTTAATGTATATATTTTGTTACAAATGCTAATGTAAGTTTTAAAATCTGCTTTTTATAACATGGCAGCTTCATTGTTTTTCTAACTTTTGGATGCTTCTAGTGGAATTCCTTGGTAAACTGGAGCATGGCACAAATGGCTTTCAGTGCCTCTTTTGATACTTGGGCTAGAGCTTATGACATCTCTAGCAAATGAGAAAGAAATCAAAATTAACTAAAGCCCTTTCCATTCAACATCCATTTTTTCAGCATGATCAAGTGGATTTCTAAAACATCCAGATTTTTCACTAAGTTTTGATAAAATATTTCTATACCACATCTTGCAAACTGCTTGACTGTCCTCATGTACTTTAGACATTTTTAGCCTTCTACCACTTCGGGGGAATATCTGATGAACTGTTCTTTAGATTTCAAACGAATCTTTCAGCATTCAAATGTTCTGCAAATTACTAAAAACTTTGTTAGAACAAAGCAAGACTTTCAAATGTAATGAGGACTACTACCTCTCTAAGAATGTTTTAGTATGCACTTCAATAAAACATTTTTTCTGCTGCTTTTCAAGATGGTTAAAATATATTCTCCCTAAAAATATTTGGTTTTACTGAGCATATAGCAGAAGCCCCACCTCTGGCAAGCTGTGGGTTAATTAGAGCTAAGCTTTCTCTCTCCCTGATTAATTGTTCAAGGGAATAAGAAGACAGCTCTGAAGACAGCAACTTAATCAGGTCTTACTGAAAGAAGATAGAAAACTATTAGAACAGCAGCTTGTGAGGCAATGGAGAAGTAATGGGATGCAAAAGAGTAAATGAAACTGAAGCTTGGAAAGTGGAAGCCCTGCTAGGGCTCCTGAACACTCCTTGGCATTGTAAGTCCAGACTGAACTGTTTTGACTCTTCACAATTACTTTCCAGAAACAGAGATGGTATGAATATTCCTCATTAAGATTACAAAAGAATAAGCCCTCCATGAATAGTCAATCCCAGTGACGATTTTCTTTTATCTTTTCCTTCTAAGCCTTCATATCCAATTGACACTTCACATCCTAGCCCCATCACAGCAGGGTGAGGAGCTGCTGCTCTGCTCTTCTGGCTCAGCTGGAGTTGTTTTCCCCTCTGCATGGGGACCCCTCCTGGTCCCATTTCACCGAGCTGCCTCTACTCCAAAAATAGGTGTGAGAGGAAATCTAGGCTATTTGCTTATATCCTTTTTATTATTACTTTTTAAAACCAATCCACTAATATATGAAAGGTATCAGTTGTGAGAAGGAATATGTGATACAAATATCCTGTGTGGGACATAAATGCAGTAAGAAAAGATGTAAAGAGAAGACATGGCCTTCATTACCCTCACAGTTTACTTTCTATACATAGGAAAGTTCATGACAAGTTTTTCTCTCTGCTATGAGTGAACTGTGAGAGCATTAAAATGAGAAAGTTGAGATGCAGTGGTTTTTTATTTTTATTTATTTTTTCAAAAACCTACGAAAACAACACCGAATGTCACTTTCTTCAAATCAGTTGTGGAGTGTAGAAAACCACTGAAAGTGCATTCAAATGTTTCATGATGCCATATCAAACATATGAGGGATTATAGAATAATCAAATAGATAAAAGTGCAAAGTTACAAATTAAAAGAAAAGTTACAAATTGGTGGCTATGCATCACTGTCTTGGAAAACTTCCATTCTGGAATACAAAGACATTCAACATTTGGAGGCTAGCTCATGCTTCTAGCTTTGTATTTAAACAACCCCATGTACCGTCATCCTACACTTTTTATATCAATGTGCCAGAAAGCCATACAGAGTTATTTTTAGAGGACTGGGAGATGAAGTACAGTTTAGCTTGCTAAGTAGCCTAATAAGGCAAAATGCTCTTGGTGAAGACCAAATGCAGTCACTGTCGCTCTTTCCCTCACACTCTAATCAATTTCTAAGAGCATCCCTTAATTTTTCCCACTTACTGAGGATTACTGTATTAGCAACAGGACAGAACTAGAGAGACAGAGGCATTCTTTATCATTTTCTCAGTTTTGATAATCAAAATGTGATTGAAGAAAAAATGAAATGGTCTGAAAAGAAAGTGGCTTTGCTCAGAGTTAAAGAAACCTCTTAGCAGACAATCATTTTAAGAGAAATAAAGCTTTACATCAGTTTTTGCTTTCAGAAACTGGCAAACTCGGCTCTCAGTCAACTCCAAATACTTCAAGGCCTCAAAGCTTCCAAGCATATATAAAGGACTCTCAGAGAGTATTGATTGGTATGCTTAAACACTAGAAAGAATCTTAAAACTAAAAAAGTTCCCAAATCTACTAGATTACTTACAATCTGAGAAAAATACTCATTTTGACATGTTAATGCTAGGAGGAAGGTGATGATTAATGCTAGAGGGGGGTGATTCTGTAACAATTTATGAGAACAGGATTAAACCCAGCAATTAACACAGGTTTCCATCTTTAGTAATTATTCATATACCTGTTCAGTTGATTGTAAGTCATAGCTCCAGGCTGTCTGCCTGCACTGCTAGGACACAGACAGCAACCTTTGCTAAATTGACTCCGCTGGCTACGCTCGTGCTGCAGGAGCTGTTTTCAAGGACAGATGTACAATGTTAGATGGGTAAAGAGAGGAGCAAATTAAAGATGGGTCTTCTGTCAGGAAAAGGACTGGAGAACTTGAGTCAGCATTTCTGTACATTAATAGGACCTTAGATTTTTAACCCTTCACTACTTAGATTTAACGAGAACTTTCCTTATTGTACAGATAGCATAATTGCATCTTCTCAAATAAAATAATGAAAATATAATAGTTAAGAACAAAATGCAAGGGCCCTCAAGATAAATAATCATATACCTACATATACAGAGGGATTCCATTAAGAGCATTCAGTCCTTAAACTGTGCTTCATTTTAAAGCATCATAGCTGGTGGGTTAAATAAGCTGAGTACAATAGAATATGAAGTTCCCAAAACATACTATTACCACACAAAAGTATCACTCACTTTGAGATCACCAATATATAGCTGGCACATTCCTACCAAATAGCTACACTCACCATTTTGGTTTTTTTTTTTACCATCTTCTGTATATTTCACTTTAAAGCAGTCTATATATTTCTTTAAAGGATGCTGAAAGTCTTCTAGGCCTGAGAAATATTTAGCAGTACAACCACAGAAGACAGCCCTGCTGCCAGCTCCTACCAAGCACGGACACAGCTCATGCTGGCAAGAGGCTGTGCCTTATATTGCCCTTACTGGGCTACCACTGAAATTAGATTTACAATTGAGGGTTTATGTGATACCACTAAAAGAGGACTTCTGGCATGCCTAAAAAACATATCCTGTTTTACCAGAGAATTTCTAGCATAGATCTAGCCTACTTTGAGTCTAAGAGCAAGTCTACACCTTGGAATATTCACACTTCAAGATCTTCTAATAACTACATCCATCTGTTAAATTATTTGCATTCTGATAGAATATGAAGCAATAGTATAGCAACGAAAATATACATAACCTGGAAAATATCCAACAGTATTTAACACTGTTTCTTACTTCTCTCCTGCAGCATCACATGGAAAGTTTCACAGAAGTTGTGCTTTTATGATGTACAGGCACCAGAACAGAATCTTGTCCCAAGAGATGCTTTGAAATACCTGCTCAAGTCTAGAATCCTTCCCTGTGAATGACAGGAACTACCCTCTTTTTAATCAATATGCATCAGCTGAGTCTCTCTGTCCACTGTTACCCTGGTGGGCTGACTGTCCACAGTCAAAAGGCTGAGTGTTAAGGATTAAGTATTTCACAGCAGAAGCTTTAAATGGGAAGTTTGATGGTGAGGTATTTTTAATGAGGCCTTCAAAGTAAAAATCAGGATAATGTTGCACGTTTCCTTAGGCCATAAATGTGGTTTCATATTTAAATCCACTGTTAAGTAAACATTACAGTTGAACATATTCTTTGGAAGCTTAACCAGACAACTGTATTTTAATCACTTAATTTCTTTTAATTACTTAAAGTACTTCGAGAACACACACAAGTATCTCCTCCAACTTCAAAACCTGAAGTGAAAGTTCAGGTGCAGTGAGACCAGCTTAAATGAGAGTACAATCTGGAGAAGATGAGAAAATGAAATTTTGGGTACTTCAACTTCAGAAAGCATAATTGGGTCTGATTTTCTAAAAGTGCTGAGTCTCCTGCTGCTACAAGCATCTTTAACAGATTTACAGCACATCCATGAACTGAGAAACCACAGGTCATTACCACAGCTTTTAACTTTTGGCCAAACAGTCAATGTCACCTCTTCAAACTATTTACTGACTAGTGCACCTTTATAATCAACATTTTGAATTCAAAAGTGCTGGCAGGTTATTTAAGTGAGGCTTGACACACTTTAGTGTTACTCTGCAGGCCACTTATCTGGGCCTGGAGGACCTGCTGTTGGAAAAATGCTGTGTGGGCTTTAAAATTTAAACTTATGTTAAAATTTTTTCTTAAAGGAGATGTAATATACTTTCATACCTACAAAGAAAAGCTAGTAGAGTGAAAGCAAACTGTTTTTACCAAAGTTAAGAAAAGTAAAGTTACAAAAGTTACATTTCTTTTTCCTTTAGGCAAGGCATTGTTAGACATATTTACAGAAATGAAATAGAAATGAATAGAAAAAAAGATTCTGCTTTTGCTTAAAGATGATTTCTGTGATGAAGTATTAGAAATGACAAACCTTCATGAAGCAGGGACTTTCGAGAAGGAAAGATGAAACTTCTACAGTGCCTCAGATCTCATCAAAACCATTTCTATTTTCTCATGTACAGGATATCCTCTCCAAATTGCCTTTCTCTTGCTTTGAATCACCTTTACCTCTCTGAAGACATTCTTCTGGGTGAAGGCCTATGATTTTAATATTTATAGCCCTGAGAAAATTAGGGTTTATAGTCCAGTACTATCTGCACTCTCATCTGCTGTATCTTTCTGGCATTTAATGGTAGCTCTTATCTCTACTGAAGGAGCCAAGTTTAGTGACCTGAGTCTCCTCACTTCAATCAGACCAGAATCATGGGGGTCTGCCATAAACTCCTGTATCAGAGTCAGAGAGGGGATATGGAAGCCAGCTTTACAAAGCCAGAGCAAAGTTAATGAGTAACTTTCAGTACCACTCCTCAACAGCTTCCTCATTTAGTAGAGAGAAATGACTATTTCAGCAAGCTGAGAAGGCTTATGTGCCTTCTAACTCTCTTGGAAATCTTGTCATGCTCCTGGGACTAAGGGGGAGGAAGACAGAGGCAAAGATAAAATCAGTTTGTCACTTTTTTTTATGGGCAGATGGGAGAGAGATAACCCTGGTTTCTCAATAACCCTCAATATGTCACTCCTGTGCTCCTACTCCCATTTCAGATATATGCCACTGACTGCAAACCCTGCTACACTATAAGCAAACTGTTGCAAATCTACAGCACAATTTTATTTTTCCACATAAGGAAAACAGCTTTTTCTTAGGTTCTCTATGAAAACAAAAAGGTTTCACTTCATTTTTGTTAGCAATTCCTCTATAGAAAAGACTTTAGAAAGTAGTGTACATGGGTGTAGGTGGTCACTCTTGCTTCAGTTTTTTTATTGGCTTCCAGGGAATGTCATATATGATAACACTTTTCACACAGTGCATGCCTATTGACCTGTACTCTCTCCTGTTGGCCTCCAGATTGAAGAAAAAAAAATCACATACACAAACATTCTTGTTTGTTTTTTTTTTAATGTTGCAACTTAAGTAAATTACTGAATACTTTTTTTAAAATAAAGCAACACAGCAATCAGGAAAAAAAAACCACCATGTATCCTTAAATTCAGAGCTATGTAAAAGCAAAAGCAGCAGACCCGTGCAAGTAGTTTCTATATTCTGGGAATAAACATGCAAATTCTGTCAGTTTATGATGAGAAATAAAGAAAACCAAACCAATGATCAACATTTCGGTTTAAGTATCACCAATGCTACAGGGAGAGATGAACTAAACTGAACATGTATGGGTCCTATGTAAGTAATTTTCTTATGACTAATCACTGGAATGACACTACTGCCCAGAGACACAAGGAGGATTAGAATATCACCATAACAGAAATGACCTGTACTATTTGTTAACTTTTAGCTTTAAAAGTACACTAAATTCTTAAGACTTTGATATTGCATTATACAACAGCAAGAATAATTCATGGGCATAAAAAAAAAAGGTCTAAATCCCTACAGAATGCCACAGGAAGGCAAGTAACAACCTTAAACCTACCAAAATGTGTAACACAATTTACATGATTCTGATAAAATATTTATATTGCTTTCAGACAAAGTATTGACTGAGAGATCTTATTTCATCAAAACCATGAAAACATTCTCTAAATAATTACATCGGATTAAAGAGCTGATATTTAAGCAACAATGCTCTTTCAGGGTACTCATCCTGCAGACAGAGGAATGCAAAGGTAAGGAAAAAAATCTGTGGGAAAACAACACTTCTGTAGTGTGCACAACACTCCTTAAGATGACACTGTCAGTCAGCTGCAATGCAAGCTAGCAAGTAAGCTCAAACATGGATTGTAAATCTGAAGGAAAATCCATACATTCTTTTAACTACCAGAGCAGCAAGTGGTGCTCTTGAGAGGAGCAACCAAGACAGGGGGAGCAGCCACCCCTGTTACCTCCTGGGAGGCAGCAGCAAGGAGAAGGAACAGCTTTCAAGACTGGGGTGTGCTTTGGGGAGGCAGTCACACTGGGGGTTCCTCCAAATTAAGCCAAATCTTCCCAAGCAACCTGGCACACTTTGCTTTCTGCATTTATAAATGAAAAAAAGACAAGAGACATAGAAAAGAAGGCATTTTTGCCCAGCATCTTATGAAATAAAAGTAGTACCCAACCCCAAGTAGAATTGCTTTTATTTACAAAGACAGTAAACAGAGAGGTAGAAAAGGAAAGAAGTCACTGTGTCGCCACTTGAGCCCTGCTTGGAAGGAATTCAACACATTAATGTAATCGATTACAGCAGTGCTTAACAGCAAATCCACTGCTCACCTGCTCTCCTCACCTCAGGGAACACACACTGTTGGTATATCACATAGGCAGAGGCTGAGGAGGTCACCGTGCTCTGGGGGCACTGAGCCAGGTACTGACACACAGCACTCAGTCCCCTGTGGCAAGACTGGGTCCTTTCTGTCACTGACTGCACTGCCCTGAACAGCCTCATAAAAACATGATCCTTACACTCAGATGCTTAGTTAAATTGGGTTCCTGACTGCTCTCAGACAAGACCTCACAGTGGTAAATTGTAATTAGTCTAAAAGCTCTTGTAACTGAGTTAACACCGTCCATTTCCACAGGAGGTGCCTCATTTTTAAGAACGCAATCTCAAATCCAGGAGAAGCTTCAAGACCATAAACAATAAATTCTTTATTTTCTCTCTCAAAAAAGGCACCAGGAGAAAAACAGTGGCATGACAAAGGCACTGGGGAGACTCAAGATAGCAGTTCCCAGTTCTCTGACATGAGAACTGGTTAACTCAGTTCCCACTTCTTCTTTTCCAAACCTTGCCTTCCTTTGCTCTCTTTCCTGTCTATCTCAGTAAAACTTATTCATAGGAAGGACCGTCAAAATGTGTGCAGAGTTTCTTAGCACAAATGGCACTGATCTCATATGAGACCTATGAGTGCATCTGTGAGTAACATCAACATTACAACTAGCAGTCAAGGCACCACAAAAACCACAGATTACGTCCTTTGAAAATTCTGCACTTTCTTCTTTGGTGACTGCAGCAGATGATGTCACCTCCTTAGGACAGAGAGGACATTGACTACAGCTGGTAGTCGGTGTAACAAATGTTTAGCTCACTAATAAACTCATTAAGGCAAGAACTAAGCCTTTCAATAACTTGTGTAAGAAGGTTCCATGTGGCAGCAGCACTGGCCACAGAGAGAAACAGACAACTTTCCCAGGCATTGTTCTGGGAAAGGCTGTGAGAAGACCAGAGACAAGAACGAGAAACAATTCTTAACTTGCTGCACCTGGTGTTGAGAACATGTGGAATGTGTTATGGAGATTTGTTTACCAAAGGGTGGTTTCTTATTAGGCATTGTGAGGGTGTTTTAATTAAAGGACCAATCAAGTCCGCTTGTAGTGAACTAGAGTATAAAAGTATGGGTTTCTTAATAAAGATTATTATTAGCCTTATGTAAATGCATGGAGTCTATGTCATTTATTACCCAGTCCTTGCTCGTTGTGCTTGCAGTAACATTATATATTTAAGAAGGCTTTGAGTGATATACTTCTTTCAAGAATGTGACTATAACAATTAAATTTCAAACTCTGTTCACTTGGCTAAGTGGCCTTTTGCTATGGTTTGGGTTGTGATAAGGCCTGGGTTATCTGGTTACCATCAGGAGCTGTTCAGCAGCACATACACAATGAGCACACTGGTCACAGCTCAGCTCTCATGTCTACGTGGCCAAATTTGGCATCTTGCACTCAGGGAATTTCATGCTTAGGGATTCTTTCACAAATGTTACATTTACTGAAAACGTTTCCCTTTACATTTGTCATTTAATGCTTAATCAGTAGGCTGTGTCCCTGAAACATTATCCCATAGGTGGAACTTGGGTTGTTTCTCACTGCTTTCCTCCACTGCCTCCCTCTGAAAAAACTCCTTAAAAACTTCTCCTTCACAGCTCTGACACAGCAAAGCCCATCATCCTTTCACCACCTGCTTGCACGCCTGCAGACTAAGATGCTACAAAAGGAGTAACAACCTATAGAATGATACTATCTAACAGCATACTACCTCAAAAACAAGCACACACGAACTCTTCTACGTATTTTAAGTTCATTTTCCACATAAGGGTTAATTTAGCCGTAAATTGATGAATTTCTATCAGCAAAGGCTTTTTTTTTGCCACTGCTTCCTTTTTATTGGTTTCTCCCCCATGGCACAAACCCATTATTTTTCTCTGACATCTTCAGGAATTAATTTCTTTTAATCTTTTGTTACCTTTACCTAATGTCATCAATATTCAATATTCTACCTCTGAAAACCAATTTTTTAAAAAATCTATTATTTTCTCCATTCCTCTCCCAGTTACAGTACTGTTATTACCATTTATTCACAGTCTCTTTTCTCTTGCATACATATACCCTGCAGACAGTCCAGAAAAAGACTCCTAGGCATTGATCAAAGAATGAGACTGGCTACATTAATCCTCATTTGATACAACAGACATACTGCACCAAGTTTTAAAAATAAGATAGGATAAGAATAAAAAATAAAATAAAATACAATAAAAGAAACGTTTTTCTAATATTCCCTCTAATTAAATAGTAAAGTCACCGTATCAGCTCACATCACTACTTTTGATCTAGAAAGACCCTAAGTGGACAGCAAATAACCCTTGGATGGTAGAGCAAGTGACAAAATTGAACAAAAGACACCCAAAATACTTACACAGAAGATGCAGGGCATTTTTAAATGTGCACTTAAAACCAGCACCCAGTCTCCCCCACGGAGTTCAATAGGCAGAGCAATTTCTCACTGTCTGTGCATTAAAAGCTCAGGCAAGGGAAAATGTTTCCATCATATCTACTAACAAAAACTGTTGCTACGTACATTGGCCTTTCAGACATATGTGGTCTTACACTTTGTCACTTTGGAGCAGCTGTTTAAATGGGAGGAAGTGATTTTAAACATCTGGAGACAACATCTGAGAAGGTGGATGAAGACCACACAGAGCCTTGAGGAAATTAGAAGTCTATGCAATTATGTCACTTCCTAGTATGAGTGTTTAGGAGAATTTAAAAAATAAACAACACCAGAAGTTTCAATAGAGAACCTTCAAAATCCTTCCTCTCTTCTCACTTGCTTTCCTGTGCCTTAGGAAATTATTGGTAACTGAGGAGATATAAAGTCCACTAAGCAAGATTTAACCAATAAGAGATACTGCATTCCTTGAAGGAAAAAAAACAGGGAAAACCCCCACCAATTTAGTATCAAGCCTTTAAACCCTTTGGGAAACTAAACAAAACCGAGTAAATATTTAAAATGTAAAACATTTCTCAGTTCTAGTGGGTCTCAGGTGTACTGCAACAACACCTTCAGCATATAGAACAGCAAAAGTCTTCCACCCAGAAGAGCCAGGGGACAGACTCCCCAGAACCCAATCTCCAGCTTGCAATGGCACTGCTGGTAATGACGCCCAGACCCGAGCAACTTGCTGCCTCCTGATTCCTAGTTACATCTTCCAGAAGCCAGGTTAGGTTCTTTACTTCACACAAGAGCCCAGACAGAAAAGAACATCCAGCTAAGGTTTTTCTGCTTGGAGAGATGATACACTGGGAAAAAATGAGGGGGACAAACAGATCAGTTCCCATCACTGTGAGTGGAGGTGGCCATGAAATTCAGTTTCATCAAACATTCAGCAAGACTTCCATTTTTCAAAACTGCTTTGCTTAAACACAGTATAATCTACAGAAATCAGTTACTACATCTCTGAAATTCTAATTTAAAACTACAAACCTTAACAAAATTAAAACCACGTTTAAATAAAAATACAAATTCAGCCTGGTTTTCTTACCCTTCCTTTCTAGAAGTCACTTCTTGTTGCACTGTACACAAGTTGGGATTTTGCACTATCAAATATGTAAAAATAAACATTACTTTGCTAGGAAGATTACTGATTGAGAATTTTAAATTTAATTAAGATCAAGTCAACAAAATGGTAATGGTTCAGCTCATGCTGAGTTTATAAAACAAGAGGAAAATCACAAGGTTTCACAAAAATTATATGACCAGTAAGTATTTCTCTAAATTGACAGAATCAACCTCTAAAAGTCTTCCTCAAGTGGATGCCAGACCTGAGAGCAGAGAACTGCTACATAAAAATCACTCTAAGTAGAATTAGTAAACCAATGGTGTCTAGGACTATTGAAAGACCTTGTCACAATTTTCATCTCATAAAACTGCTGGAGTAGCTCCATGGCAGAAGTGAAAGACTTGGAAGAGGCCAGTATGGTGTGTTGTGCCATCACACATTCACTCATAGCTGACATGATTTGGCTTGACAGTAAAAAAAATATCTTTATTTGAATTAAGCTACAGACTATGGCTTTATGGAAAAAAAAAAGGCAGCTCAAAAGAGCAAGATGCTGTTTCATAACATGCACTGGGGAGGATACAACTCTGCTGTTTTCAAGTCCCCTGGTCTTAAGCCTTCAGTGGAAGGTATTTGTTCACCTGGAACAGCAGGGAATGCACACCTGACTGACAGCTTCATGAAGGGTTTCTGGATTACAAGATTGTCTGGAAATTTCTGTGTACAAATCAATGTATTCAAATCACCAAACACACACACCAAAACCAAACACCATTTCAAAGTACTGCAGTGTCTTCATTCCAGTAGAACTGGAACATGGTTTTCCTCTCCACAGAATGAACTCTAACACAAGTAGCAAGATTTCCAAGAAAAAAATACTGCTAAAAGCTCCATGAAAAACTTCTATTTCTGTCATGCATTAAAATGTTACCTTAGCTTTTAGTATGTATTTTTTAATTAAAAAAATTAAATTAATTAGTTGCTATTAATCAGCAGTCAAAGACAGAGAAACAAGCATGCTCTCTCATCTCAAATGAGTTATGATGGTACCCTTAAAGCTGACTCAGGAATTGTAGTTGTTTCAAGAAACAAAATAGCAAAAGATTCAGTCTTTGGCAGCTTTTAAACCATCTGTTCCACACTATTTTAATCGCTTCTGCTCAGTACAGAGATTACGGGTTTCAGTTCATTTGTGATGGAAAAACAAAGAATGCTGCATTCTTCCAGCATGTGGGGGGAAATCCAGAATCCTCCCAACTACCCTGAAACTGGGGTATATGAGGAAAGTATAAGGTTTACTGGGTTGCATGCTGGAGTGTGATAAAATCACCCTCCCCCTCCATGTGGGATTCCTCCTGTGCTTCCAAGCAAACACGAATTGGAATGTGCCACGCTGACCTGAAAAAAGGGGGATGTGGGGAAGGAGCTCTTATTAGCCACTTTATTTTGGCAAAACAATTAGTATCATTCTTTCCAATGAAGAACCCAAAAGTTCCCATAGCTATTTGTTGTGGGAAACTGCTTATTAATGTGAAGAATGTGTTTCCTCTGCTAAGAAGCTACAGACCTACAATGACCTCCTTGTAACACTAGAAGCTCAGTAGGGTAGAAGCAGTAGGTGGGTTAGAAGGGATGAGCCTATCTTCTCTGTAACACAGTGACTTCTTGTCCCCTCTCCCCATCCCTGAAAGAAGAGCAAACAGTTCTCCAAGATGACAAGCAAGCACAGGAGTCTGGTCCCAGAGCTCACTCAAAGCAGCTCTTCAGCTGAAAGTCTGCTCTGTGCAGGTGACTGGATTAACAGAGCACTTGTGCTTACCTGCCCAAACTATACAAATGACTGCTCCCCTATAACATCTGCATCTTCCCCAAGAACTGTGAAGTGTGATGCTTCCACTGTGTGGTCTTAGTATTTTGAAGGGGATCTGACACAGCTCTGTGCTGCAGCTGAAATGGCATGTCAGTTCCTTCTCAGGGCACTGGAGGGGTCCTCCCCAACATCCAAAGGGAATGTGGTCTTCTTGAAAACATCAAAAAGACTTATCCAGACCTAAAATGATTTAGGCTGTGATTTGATTAAGATGTAGGTAGCTGAACAGATTTAATAAGAGGGAACTTGAACTCCACCTAAACATGTTAGCTTGCCCAAGCTCAATGCCCCACTGAAAAGGTTTCTTCTATTGTAAAAATTAATTTTTAGTATTCTCATGATCAGTAACTCCCATATGTTACAATTTTATACTGATATTAAATGAGAAAATCAACTACATGAAGGTCAGCATGAATTCAGCTAAACAGGACTGGTGCATTTGTTCTGCATGGTCTTGGATGACTGACAGTGTTGGCTGGAGAATAAATAAATGCATTATGCAATTTTTTATTTTCCTTACTAGTTTTCAACCAGTCCAATGTAAATTCACATTTACTGTCTTTTACAGTCATCAAAATGTATTCATAAAATGCTTGATTTCTGTATATATACAAAACATGCTCAAAAATAAACATAAAATCAACAGTTTACCTTGAGTATAAAAGAGAAAGCATTTATTATGGTGCAGAATACACCCCCAATGCTTGTAGTTAAGACTATAATAACTCTTCACTATGTAAATCAGGGAGATAGAAAAGATCCCCTGGTTTACATAGCTTGTGCAGTCACTTTCCATTGCTGAAGGATCCTCTAGGTGGATTAGTCATCTCTGATCTCAGCAGACTCAGATTAAGCTGTAGGTTTCCACAGGAAACATTTTCTATACTACAGCAAACAAAAACACAATGAGTTACTTTCCTTCCTCTTTTTTAACCTTGTTTTCCCAATTTGAGGCCTTTAGCATTTATTCCATCTGGATATCCAGCTACTAAAACCCTGTAAAAATCGAGACCTGTGTGAATATCATATACCCACAGAGGGTGCCGGTCTGAACCAGAAAGGGATTGTAGAGTTCTATTTTTAGGACAGAAATGTCACAGTCAATAGTGTGGCACATATCCTGCTTCACTCTGCCCTGGAGGTAACAGCTTTAAAGGTCAGAAAGCAATGCTTTCTTGAGATACCCCACTCCAGCTTCTCCAATAAGAATGTGTGATTTCCCTTTTGAATCTGAAAGTTATTTACCCGTAGTGGTAAGACTTCAAACTGCTCACACCCTGCCCACACGTGCACTTTGGACAGTTGTTTCCCCTTATGACAGGAGTCTTTCTTAGAGTCCATAGGATGCTTCCTGCTCTTGCTCTCTGCAATGCAAGTACGAAAGACAAGATCGACCTGTCCCCTACCTGCCACTCCCAAACAGAAAAATAGAAGGAAAAGAATGAAGCATGGCAAATGCTCCTCAAAAAACTCTTCTCCGTGGCTGGCATGAGTGCTTTCTCTCTTCAACTGATTGTTTTTAAACCACCTCAAATGCTGGTATTTGAGACCCTTCCAAACAAAGATTTCAAAGCCCTCATGTTTCAAGAGGCTGCAGGGTTGGCTGTAACAGCCTCCTGCTACTGCCCTGTGAAGCACCTAGGGAAACAGGAGTGGAAATCCAGATAGAAGGCTGTGAAGAAGAGAGAAAACAAGTCTTTACTGAAACCCCAGCTGTGACTCAAGACCTTCAGTAACATGATCCAATCACAATTAAATCTGCCCACTTAGGTGATTTTATTATACATTCTACTGTAACCTGTTATGCATTTAGACAACTTCTATGTATAAAATGACTGTGTCCCACTTTGATCCTTGTTATCATGATGAAGAGACATAGTTGGGCACTTACATCATGCTTGTATGCAAAATATGGAGATATGGGAAAAAAACCTAAGAAAATCTGTGAAGAAATATAGTGGTTTAAATTAAATCATCATCTTAGAGAGACACACTGGATGCAATCAAAGAATAATGGACATAAAAAGATGGTCAAAAAAATCCACCATTCAGGCTTGAACTTTTCTTCTACTTTGCTAGCAGACATGATGTCCAGCAAGACAGACAATTTATACTGCATTAATGAGAAGGCTGCTTGCCTGATGGGCTGCTTCCTTCCTCTAACTCCACTCACACACTGTCAGCAGCTGCAGTAGCTGCTCCAGCTCTTTAGAGTTGATACTCTTGGCCTGTGGCAGGATGCTGAGCTGCTGGGCCAGAGAAAAGGATCATGTGGGAGACCCAACACAGGAAAGCTGATGCTTTGTCACTGACAATAGCCCAGTTCTCTCCTCCATAGCTGCTCCCTCTCTCCTGACTTTACCTCACCTAGCAAGGGGAACCAAGTCAAACTGAAGCTCTGGCTTGACTCGAGACACCAGTGAGCCCACTGCTCCAGACTGTGAACACAGCTGCCAACTGGCACAAGTGAACCACACCATACAGACAAATGCTGACCACACAGTCACCCATTGCCTGCACAGTCAATGGAACACTCTTCCAAATGCAATAGCTTTCAGTCACTACTGGCAAAACTGGTGTCACTAGGAAGGAAAGTGATTTTTCATTATTTTTTTAAACCACAAAGATATGAATACATAAATGAATACATGTCATTTTCTGGTGTCTAAATGAAGATCTAATTTAAGCTTTAGACTCATGCACCAGGTAAAAGGGATTAGTAGGCAATGTACACATTAACAAAACATTGAATATCTTTTAAAACACAAGTCTAGATTTATTTGGCACTTACCTGCTTTTCTCTTTTGAGCTTATTCTGTTGATGACTCAATTAGCTTCCTTTGCAGACCCTAAGTCCCCATGGCATGAGTTTTACCAAGCAGAAGAAATCTGATCTTTTGCAGTGCACTTCCTTGATTAATCCCTTGCCACTATATCAGGGCAACTCTACTGTGTTACTTAGGCAGGGACCAGAGTTAAAAGCTCACAACCAGCCCCAGCTCTTATACACAACGTGGCTGAAACTCCCATGTGTGCTTCTGTGCAAGAAGTATCATGTTGTCCTTCATATTCCTACAGGGGAAATTCTTAGTAGGCCCTTAATGATCCAAGGACAACAAATAATAGCTTATTTTTTTATGACATCATAAACTAAAATAATCTGTGAAATCAACGAAGTCAAAAGTGCTCCTGCATGTCAGGCACTCTTCATTTAACACTTCTGTCTACACGTTTTCTTCATTTTTTTGTTATGAAAATGAATTAGTAATTTGCCTTTCAGACACTGGACAAAAGGATTAATGTCATAGAAATGGCATCAGAAAACTACAAAGCTAGAAAGATTACTGTGCTGGGCATAGTCCTGCCATACTACAGAACACACTACATGGAGGAAAGATGCCTTAAAAATACTAGAGATTCAGCTGTTGGGTTTGGGCATTGCTAGCAGACACTCCAAGAAACTTTAGCATGTTGACACATTCCTTCACTACCAGGAATAATACCACTCAAATAAAATGCCAGCAGGCAAACCTCAGAAGAACTGGTGGAAGAGAGGGGGAGTTCAAACTCCTTCCCACCCATAAAAATCATGCTTTGGACCAGCAATGCTGTCCTGTTATTCATTGGCTCAAAAATACTGATTCAGCAAAGAATTTAAGCATGTGCCTAAATTTAAGCAGTTTAATTAACTTTGACGTCAGTGAGCCTACTTCTGTGCTTATAATTAGATATGTGCTTGCTGAAGCAGAGCCCATCTGAATAGAATCTTGTTGATTTTAATTTGGCCCTTTGTCTTTGCCCCTCATTTATTCTTTGCAGTGACTGAAGGATTAGTGCTAAGGTTCTGGTTCAGGAATGCATTTGAACAACTCATCTTCACTCATGACATGCAAAAAGAAGCTAAGCATGTTTCAAAAAATAAGCATAGACCTAAGTGGTTCCAGAATAATGATAATTTCATGGCTGAAGAACATGTGGTGGTCCAGTCCTTCTTTTTGTTAGTCAGATTTTTTTTTTTTTACAAAACTTATTTTCCATAAAGAGTTAAAAGTAGTGTTCCACACATTACAAATGAAAATTTACAAGGAAGCAGCTACTTCACAGAGAAATTAAACTTATACAGGAATCCTTTTGCAACGTTGTTAGGTCTTGCAATGTAGAAGAACCTGCTGTAAATGTGTCATTTGTTCATTTGAATGATGGCCTTTGGGTCCCAAAATCTGGGATATTTTAAGGTCATGTAAAAACAGTCACAAAATAATAAAGAATTAAATTAATTTAAAAAAACAAAAGAAATAAACAAAACCAAACCAACCAACCAAAAAAAACCAAACTACAAACAAAAACAAACAAACAAACAAAACCAACCAAAAACCAAACCAAAAGCAATACCAAAACTGCATGGAGAATGAAGAGAACATGAACACCATGGATCCAGTTATCAGAAATAATGGTTTATGTCCCTGAGGTAAAAAGACTGTGAGGGACCTCCACAGCACACTAGAGCAAAACAGCAAGATCAAAGATTCAGCTCCTGCCAGGCATTTCTGCTAAACACCTCTAGAGGAAAATCTGATGTCTTTTAACATGCCCACGAACTGGATTCAGCATACAGATAGCATCTTTAACAAGCCTTTTAACTCAGCTGTTCTGGCCCATTCTGCTGTGTTTACGGCCTTTTAAAACCTGGAATACATGACAGCCATTATTAACTGCAGGCATTCCACAATTAAAGGTGGATTTAGAAGGATACAGGAGTGCAGGGGGAAGAGGAAAACAGAAGGAAAACCAAGAATTGAGTTCAGTACGAAAAACACTGCAGGAAGAGTTACTCAAACAAGGAGCCCCGAGGAGTACTTGTGCTGAAGGCACTGCCATCCATCACAGGCATCACTGCCATCCTCATCTACAGAGCCTCCTGCAGGGCTCCCTGATGCTCTGGACCACAGCCAGGGTGGGACTGGGCTGCACCACCCGCAGAACCACTGCCAGGTGCCTGAGCTCTGCAAGGGCCAAGGATTTGTCATGCACTGCTTTGCATTAACTGTACTGATAATTACATAGCTAAAATACCAACGGGTCTTTGAAAAACATCTATCTGAAATCCCACTGATTTCGTGATTTTTCAGAAACCCTACCCACAAGCGTGTGCATGCAGCAAGATGGCTCATCCTTCATTTACTCAAAATCTGTTGTCACATACCTAAATTTTTGCTGGAAAAAAAGTTTAAAAAGGTCCAGGCTCAAATTAAAACTAAAGAGAAAGCTGACAATATAAAGAAATCAACTATGTATCTACTTCATGAGTGTATGTGGAGACACGAGCATAGAATAAGAATGTCCCAGTTGGATTATTAAAGCAACATGCTCTAAGTGACAACTGTCAGTTCTTTTAAAACCTACTATCAATTTCTTCAAAGCCATTTAGTTTGTTAAGATAGGGTGACATATTGGGATTGAAGGAGAAGTAGAAAAACCCCATCTAGCTAGTAATTTTTGGTTTGGGGGTATTATTTGCTTATTAACTTGCACATGCCACAAGGAGAACCTGCAGATATCACAAAACTTCATTATCCCATCCCCATTACTTTGGATTTTGAATTAGCACATGATCAGGCTTCCCTGGACACAAATATATTTTTTTCATTCTAAAATTTATATTTTTATCCTAAGGTCCAGCCTCTCCCACAGTAACTCATTTGTCTAGAATTTGCCAACTTTACAGGCAGAACAGGCATTTGCTGTCCATTTCCTTTGCTCCCACAGTGTGACCTCACCCTTCTTTGCTCTCCTTCTTTTTGCTGCATCAGTAAAAGGAATAAAACTATTTCAGCTCTGTCATCTCTACTCTTCTAGTGCTTTAAAAACATACAAACAGCTGCCAATAGAATGGGCACTGTTTATTGTGTGGGACAGATGATGTTTTGTCTGGGCACACTGAAAACACTGAATCTACAGTGTCCCACCATCCTGTACACAGCAATAGAGGCTTTTTCTCCAGGAAGAGGCTTAAGAGTTCATCACTAACAAATAATTTTCTATGCATGGAACCTTTAAAAGTAACTCCAAAATTGCTATGTAAGACAGCTATTTCTGCACACACGAATTTTCTCAAGCATAGTTTTATTTTTTCAATCTCTCTGCAACCTTTTTAGCTTTATTGACCTCATGATAAGTAGAGTTTTGGACAGAGATGAAAGCCAGATAAAAACATCACCTATTGCAAATAAATACAACATAACAATGATGCAGTATAGACTTTTTTTTTCACCTTTGTAGACTAAATGGCACCTGCAGAATAAAATTTCATTTCATTGGGCAACGTATCTAATTCTTATCATACTATTCCAAGTTTCCAGTATGCTTTCAAACCACAGTCCAAATATATTTACTTTACAATGGATAAACATATATGGTCATAGTCCTACCATATTTTTAGTTTAGTTTTGTTGTCTTCTTCTCTCTACAAAACTCCCCTCCAGGGTGATTTGTATCACACTGACACTTTTCAGCCATGTATCAGTGTTAGCTTTTTGAAGACAATTCTTAGAGGTCACCACCCTTCTACAGAGTTTAGGATTATAGGATTGACTAAATTTAAGATTTAATTAAATAAGGGGGAAATACATTTCCCCTCCTCCCTAGATTTGAAAATAAAACCCAACCCAGGGTTGGAAATTCTGTCTCTTCCACTCAATCTCAGTGAAAGCATACATTTGGCACTGATGTACCAAGATGTGAATTCTACTAGAACAAGAAAATACGAGGAACACACAAGAGACTTTCAACTGCAGAAGCCTGGCAGTCTGTAGTGCTGACTGAACCAAAGGGACTGTGCCAAGCCAGACATGGAAGTTAGGATTTCCCCTCTGCTTTTCTAACATTACCTTCAGTGTTTGCTACAACACATATTGCAATCAAAGGAAAAGAAAAATTGCTGAAATGTCTCTGCACACATAGCTGTTCCAAAGGGATACTGAATACCATTCTGCTGTCCTTCAAAAGGATTGAGGTCTGTTTGAAGCATAGCTCCCAGCAAGGATTCCACAGGAAGACGGGCTCCTGGACTCTGCTCAGCTGACTTCTTTGCCCTGACACATGGTTTGGGTTCTCATACAAGCAGTAAAGTCACAAACTGTTTGAATTTTGGTGTGTGTCAGAGATATCTCAGAATATCATTGGCAATTAATCACCAAAGGATCCCACTGAGCCTCCAGCAGTGGAGCGATGATCCACCAGCTTTGTATCACTGGCTTGAGAACTTTGCTCTCAGACATTACTCTTGTTTCTCATCCCAGCTTTCTGTCCCTTTACAGGCAGTGAATGACTCTGCCTGGGGCTGATCCTGCTGACACAGAAAAGGAGCACAACACTTCCTTCCACCCTTCTATCAAGATTGTCTAGAAGGCAGATCAGTGCCCAGACCCTGTAGCAGCATATGCCACAGCACACACCACAGTCCAGACGGCCACGATACACAGAGTATCACCAAACAATATCAGAAAGCTTCAACCATACACAGTAACACCATACCACATCAGAAGGCTACAAATATCTGCCCTTCTTTCCTTTAGCCCAACCTTTTACACCCCTCCTGTTCATGCCCTGCCCCTGTGTGCCCTCTGCTCCCTTTGGTGCTTGGTCAGTGCCCCTGGGCACTCCATGGCTCATTGCTGTCAGTGCTGCTCACCTGCTTCTCACAGCTGTGTCCATTGGGGATGAGGCTGGGTCACAGCCCCACTCACAATCACCACAAACTGTGTGCCTACAAGACCCCACACCAAGCACACAGCTTCACACAAGGCTCTTGGTGTAACCCAGTGGCTCAGAGACAGGGGCTCCTTGCCTGACAGCTGTCACACTGTGCTGCCACTGCCCTGGCTGAGGAGCTTCTGCCTTCTTGATCACTGCCAGTTGGGAGCAATGATTGTCTACAAAGAATCAAATGAACACTGAATTTCCTCTAATCAAAGACTCTGTCTTTACCTATTAATTTTTCTACACACTGAAAGAAATAAAAAGTATCTCTCTGTTTTGCAACTTTTTTTTTCTTCCATTTTTGACAGTTGCTAGACCAAAACGTCAGTCTCGCTCTTCTCCAGCTCATCCTAGGTACTGAATGTGTAATTAGCTAAACTGCATAAAATTTTAAATCAGAATTTAAAATCAGTTTGCTGTCCTGTAAGACATGCTAGATTTTGTAACAGGACAGAGAAAGGAGGCTTGCCCAGTTTTGGCTCTAACAAAGACCTACCCACGTCTTTGCTTTTGTTCTCAAGACAGCACAACACTGACACAATTCCAGTACCTGGCTGCTTTTGCTTTGGTCAAGGCAGTTACTGTAGCTGCTGCTTACTATTTCAAACACATTTGGTTGTAACACTAGGAAACCTCCAAAGGAAAATCCCTTTACTACCTGCAATGGTATGTAGCTTTTCAAGGACCACTAGGTCTACTACAACATTCCTACTGGGAGACAGCAACTGTTATAAATTTCTGGTAATTAACCTCTCACAATCTTATTTTAGACCAGCAGCGCTTCATTTTTCACACTGGAAACTTAGAGGTCTCTCTGGTTCTTTGCCTTAATTGAAATTGCTTCTGCAGTAAATACACTAAATAATTTCATTTTGTTTTTTCTGTGATGGAAAGACAGTATCTTCCAGAGTGAGCAAGATTAATGTCTTTTGGGTCTGACCAGGCAGTCATAAGGGAAACTATCACACATGAAACAAATACCCTGCTTTGTACACAGATGTTCACTGTTCAATTTATTTCCTCAGGAGCAGCTCCTGTTCAGCTTTCTGTTATTGAGTTCAGAGCCAAGTCAGTCATATTTGCCTTAAAAATGTTTAAATTTATGTTTCCCTTGAGAACTTGCTTTAGAAGATGCACATTTTAAACCATTCTGTGAACCTGAAACTAAGGATCGATGTCTGTGTCTGCAGGCTTGAATCTACAGAGCCCTAAGCAGGGCTTTGGAAAACAACAGCATAGGCAAGCAGGATTTAAAAATCTGTAACTTTTTCTATCCACTGAAATTAGTAGCCCCAGCGCACCTTAAGTGCAGGCATTTCTCAAATAAGGAATGTATTGAAGGGGGTTGAATTAATCATTAGTTTGATCACACATTTCATAGGAGCAGATGTTCTGCATGAAATACTACTGCTTTAAGTTTTGCTGAGTGTGAATCTCAGAAGCTGAGTAGGCACTCAGTTCATACAAAACACGAAGAAAAGTTGTTTTTTTGTAACAGTGCACACAAGAAATACATCCAGCAGCAAAGCAGAGATGCAACTGAGATACCTACTAGACAGGTAAGAGTCAAAGAGATTTCCTTAGGACTCCACAATATCCAGGCATCTCAATGCTTGATCATGTTATCCTTCCATCACATTAGGAAATCTCATATATGAGCTTCAGCCCCAAAAACAACTGCAGCTAAGGGAAGTCTTTTAGTAGAGGCACACTCCCCATCATGTATTCATTTGTTGGGCTTGACATGCAGACTTTCCTAAAAGCCTGGTTTAGGTCATAGAAATGAGAGTCAAACCAACTTAATTTTCTAGTTAGAGACACACCTTTCAGAGTTTATTATTGTTAAGCTATTAAACTTCATGAGGAAAATCTTATTTCTTCCATATATTCCTCAAGTCAGCTGTTACTGATATCTGCCACAAAGCATGATTGACCTTACATGGAAGTGTCAGAAATAAAGTCTGGATTTATTGGTACATTAACAGAAGGGTCTCACAATGAGAGGTATTGTTGCATTTTCATCAGAATACCAAAAAATAAAAAGGGAATTATTTACCCTGGCATCCAGAAAACCTGCAGATGAAAGCAAATCTGATGGTTTTCTCTACATGTTTTACTGGAAGTAAAAGCAGGTAGAGGCAAAAACAATCCATAAAAAGGAAACAATCCAAAAGCCTCATCAAACATGAACATACTGACTCCTACTGAACTTCTCAGAAAAACAGCATGTTAAAAGGAACAATATGCATTTCTTTGGGAACATATTGCTTAAGAATTCTCTTCAAATAAATTTTCCTTCATTCTGTGGTCTTTCTCCTTGAATCCCCTCACCTGAAGTTGCACAAAGACTAATACAAATTACAACTATCTATGATGATGAATCCTTATGATTTTTTGTTTATTCTTCACTGAAATGAATGTATTGTACCACACAGAACTTTTGCAAATACTGTGCTATCAGCACACTTTAACAGGTGTGCTTAAATAGGAGCATTAGAAAAGATGAAATAAAACCATTTTTTCAAAACTTCTTAGTATGGAAATCTCTCTTTTTAAAGAGAAATACTACATATAACATCTTATCTACTAATCATTGTGTTTCTCAGAGTATCATGTCTAGAGTATTCAGAGCAGGAACTTTTTTTAACAGGCTGACTCCATGCTGGAGTCAAGCCTGGAGGAATTAGGGATGGATCTGAAAATGTAAGCAGTGAAATCTGAATTGTATTTAGGAAGTGAACTTGCTGTTCTTGGAGCTTGATGATCTGATCTGTTCACACAGTTCATGCTTTCGTGGTTCAGCCCTCCAGCAGCACAAAAGCTCCCATTCCCCATGGAAGTTGCTATGCTACTGTTCTCATAGCTGGACTCCTCACCAGCTGCTCTGAATGCCTCCAAGATACACAGGCTAATAAGAGAGCACTGGCAGTGAGGTACATTTGGATGCACTGCAGCTCAAAAGGGAACAAGTCGGGACTGCTTGCTGTAAGCTGAGAAAAGGTAATTTGTAAAGGGCAAATGCCATTCTTAAGAGTTTGCTTTCTTCTCTCCCATGAATATATGCAGGCTTTCACAACTGCCTCCCCTCTTACTTGCCATTTGTGACTTACCTCATCCTCAAAGGGAAGTTACTCAAAACAACACAAAATGAAAAATCAAAATTCACACCCAGACCTAGATCTAAGCTGTCTCTAGCACCAAATCTTCAGCTGTTCTCAGCACATATGGAATCCCTGAATCAGAAGACAGAAAACACTGATAGAGATCAACAGAAGTCTTCTCTGGGGAATGCCACTTCCAGTCCAAGTGAAAGTGTGTTGCACACTTTAGGAAGAGACTCTTCTCAGGAATTGCATGATGACTTAATGCACTACACATTCAAATCTGCTGCAAAGAGAGCATTCAGGTCTCAAGAAAATCCAAGACACAGACTAAGAACACAGGAGAGCAAGTTTGTTGCTGTAGTTGAGTGTCCACAATTTCTTTAAGTGCTATAGTAAAGGCATTAGAGCAAAAATGTTCCAACCTGGCAAGAGTTTTACTGTGACATCTCAAAGTCAGAATTGGTACCATGGTAACAAGGACCAGTGAAATGTCTAAAAGAACAGGCCAAATATACCACCTGGTATTTTGGCTAGTCAGAATAAAGAAGCAGCAGCTCAGCCATGCAACCTCCTCTATAAACATAGGTGTTCAAGTGTACAGCAGAACAGTGAATGCCAAAAAGAAAGTGAATTTTCACCAAAACAATACCTATCTACATTGATATGTCATGAGGTCCTCAAGCTCCCAGTAAAAATGAAGAGGAGTTGCCTAGCTACTAGGAGGATAATGAAAATCTGACACAAGTATGATCATGTTTCCTATGAGCAGAAGGCAGATCAAATGCACGAGGAGCAGACCTTTCAGAGGAAGGGAACAAGAACAACCCCAACAAATAAGGCCCAGTGGGGAAAGGCTTCTCATTCTGCAGGCTTTTCTTAACCTCAAAATGTTTGAGAGCTGACTACTGACATGTCTGCTACGTGTCAAGCCAACTTGACAGAGGCTCAAGATAAAGGATATAATTGCCAAAACTGCAGGTCTTGCAGAAATTTGTTCTGAGTGAACTCATGGGTGGGACAAATGGGCCAAGTCCAGTGTGCCTTTTCTGCAGCCAACATAAATGTGGCTGTCAGAGAGCACATACATGAACTAATGCTGCTTGCCACAGCAGCTCTACTGACTGCTTCCTCTTGCTCAAGGGAAGTTGCCAACTTCGTTAAGAGAAACTAATAAAACTAACCTCATACTCTAAATGAATTAATTACTCATTTATTTGTAGTATCCATACTATAAATCATTAGGAAAGAAAGACTTAGTTGCAACAAAGGTGCATCCTGCCAATATATGTTCCAGAACAGAACTGTTTTATCTGTATGACAACAAAGTGTCCCAGCTGAAACCATAGCTCTGCTGCACTGCATAACTACCTACAGAGGAAGAGGTAGGTTCTGTACTGCATGATACTGAATTTATTTAAATGAGATAAATAAAAGTGAGATGGAAGGCATATTATTATCCTTGCTTCAAAAATATAGAACTACAAAACCGAGAACAAAGCAGACAAGGGCACGCAGTGAGAAGCTGTGCTAAGAGCAGGGAAGTGAACTTAGAGATCACTCGAAATGCAGTCAGTCTTCAATACCAAAAGCTGTTTCAGAAGGCAACAGCTAAAAGAAAATAATACCTTTATTTTAATGAGAATTGTCAAATGGATGGTTTTAGGACACCAACTCTAACTACCAATGGATTAGGTATCTGCATGGAAATGTAGTAGAAATTTAGGACAACACAGATAAAAGGTTCTTAACCAGCTTCCAGCTACATCAAGAACCACATTACACAATTTCATGCGCTGAATTTTATCTTTAAAAAGGCTCTTTCACTTTTCCATTTTCCTTTACTCTGCTCCATCCCTCTTCACTGTCATTCTAGCTGAAGATATTTTTTAAATGCAACTGCCCTAATAATTCTGAATTCCCCACTTATTTCAGTGTTTTATTCTATTTACAGCAGCATGTTTTTGTGTCAATACTGTACTGTAGCATAATAGCTCTTCTTGTTCTGAGTTGTTCATTTGTTAGTACTTACATACATTTTATAACTCTTCTCAGCTTTCCTTTCACAAACAACCCAAGCTTTTACTCTGCTCTCATAAAGCTGCTTACTTATTCTTATCAGCCACTTTCCTAAGTGCAGATACAGCATCTGTATTTCTTCTCCAGTCATATAAGACCATTTTGACTTGACTTGCTGGAAATCTTTGGTGTGAGGCATGAGACTGACAATTTATATGCTGTTTCTTTCTTAACACAGGCCTGTCAATCACTTGGTCCCTTCAAGCTGGAGGGATGCCATCAGCCTTGGCTGGAGTAATTTCTATTCCATACTTGTAATCCTTTTAGCCACCTCGCTTTGCCTTGTCTCCACAGATAATGTGAGCATTATTACTGGAAACTTAGTAAAAATGTTAATCTAGCCCCATGGTCCCCCATGATCTAGAGGTTATCCTTACTTTCTACCTTTTTATTCATTCACATTGTGGCATCATTTCTTTTCTCCTTTTATATAATACCTGGAAGTATTATTTGATATTACACCAAAATACTCTTTGTCCAATTTCTACTATTGCTTTGAAAATGTATCCTGAGACCTACCTTAGGTCTCAGTATTATGTCCAGTAATGTTTTAACACCTCCATTTGCCAGCACTCTCACTGCAAATACCTTTGTTAACCCAGGGTCCAACTGAATTACAGCTTTGGCATTCTACTCACAAGAACAGCCCTATTATATCACAGCTTCAGTACAATGACTGAAGCTAAAGAAATTAAAAAAACCCACCCATAATATAGAGTCCACAAATACTATGAAGTCTTAGTGCATACTTCATATAAAATCAAGATTATTAAGTAATACTGCTCTTGAAAAATAAAATCAGAAGCACACCAAGCACAGCCTAAGGGACTGAAAGCAAAGTGATATCTAAAAAGGGTTGCTATTTCTGCTATCAAACAGCAAACCCTCAGCTGCCTGTCCAAGCTATCACAGCATTTGTTTGCTGTAGCTGCTCAGTACTGCTAAAGTACCTTTCATGCACAGTCCTGCCCTCAGGCTTCTTCCTTCCTCTCTCTATTTACAGAGATACTGAACACTGTCCTTTTCTGACAAAGCTCCCTGTATGATCTCATCCTGTCGTCCCCTTGTCTGGCCTCAGCTTGGCCTCCTGACAAAAGCAAAACTAGAAAAGTAGCTACAAGAGCAATGAAGTTCAGTAGCTCGATAAAGTATCTTAAAAAAAAAATTCAGAACAGAAAATTGTTCTCTCGCTTTCTCTTCCACTCTCCCCCTTTTTTTTTTTAATAAACACTTTAATTGATGAACTCTACTTTGTTTTAACAGTTAAAACAAAGCTACCAAATTACTTAAAATCCTCTACAGGAAGGACAAAAGCATCAGATATGCTCAGAAAAAGTCCAAGCAAACAATTCAGAGAGAAGGACTTCAGGTTTGAGGAAGAAAAGCCAGAATACATAAACACCTATGCTCTCACATACTAAGAGCAATCCAGGTAAGTGCAGTCTGGAAGCAAATGAGCAGGCAGCCAACCTGCTGGGCCATTCCCTATAGGTGTCACAACAAGGCAAAGGAATCTGCAGTGGAAGGTCTGGGGAGCAGCTGTCACCAAAAGAGACACATATATTTTTAAAGGCTTTGTCATTTGTCTTTAGGGTGGGAAATGCTGTGTTTGACCTCCTGCTGAGGCAGCTGCCCTGTTGCAGCAGCATGGGCTAGAAGAATAAAAAGCAGCAGCTCTTATTTCAGGTACAAACACCAGAAAGCAGAGACAAAAGGCACAGTCATTAAATCGTCATTTCTATTTAAAAACACACATGGTAACTTATTAATACTTTTCATGCTGCATGAACCTCCCCCCTAGGCATTCTCCAAAACAATTTGTATTAGCTAATTGCTAACTCTCTCAATGACCAAGTAAAACAACACCAAAAAGCACATCAAACACTGTCTCAAACAATCCTGGATGGGAGAAGCCAAGGAACCGACAGCTCTTGGTCTGGTGCCCTGCCCTTCCCCAGCTGAGGCTGTGCCACCTGAAAAGCTGCCCTGCCCAGCTGCAGCCTCCTATCCCTCCCTGCTTCCCCCCATGCCTGCCTGGACTCTGATCTGCCATCTGCACCTCCTTTCCATCTTAGCAGGGAGCCACCACCAGAACAGCTCAAACCAGCTGGGATAAAACATCGTGAGGCCATTTCCAAGAACCAAGGGGTGGTTTTCCCATAGAGTTGAGCCAATTTGGCAGCTGGATGCTCTGCCCCCTAGCCTCAGGTTCCAGCCCACTTCCATCAGGGATAAGTGAGATCCCCAGGCGCTGCCATAGGGACCCTGACTCTCCTGGGGCCCCGCAGAGACACAGCTCAAGGAGCAAACAGAAAAAAAGCCATACTAGCAAAAGCTCTTCTGCCAGAGAGGCCCCTGAACAAGCTTAGGGTGGGAATGGCTGGGGAACAGGAGCAGCACTACTGATTGCACTGGGCCAGCCACCACTGCCAGGCCACTCCAGGCTCCCAGCCTGCCGGACATCAGCCAACAAGCCTTGTCCCACGCTGGAAGGAGGTGCTAACAATGGATGGCCCTTGAAAGGATTTGGTGCAATTATTTTCCCCAATGTTCACCTACTCAAATATGTTTTAATTAGAAAGTCTTTTTTTCTCCTAGCATTTAAGAATGTCAGACACTTAACAACATGGATTAAAAATGCTTCCAGAGCGATCCCATCGGCAGCATTAAATTCATACTTGGAGGAATGAATGCAAACCATTGTAAATTCCCCTTAAGCCTGGAGGAAGGGAAAACCAAATTCTTATCCATTAAAATTAATGCCATTTGATATCTACATCAGGGGATTTCTGCAGGAATGTGACTGGAAGAAGTGTTGAAGGTGTCTTTCATTAGATGCAGAAGAAAACAGAAGGAGTTTCTCAAAACAACCCGCAAGCATCCCTGACAACAACTTAAGCAAATCATAAAAGGCAGCTTTCAATGAAACACACTCTCTACAAGAGAAGCAAAGCACAATCTCAACATTTTTATACAAAATAAATGAAGGAGCAGAGCCACGGCTGTATGAGAAATCAGCAAATGTTAATGCACTCTGATGTGGAAAATAACACTTTAAAAAAAGTCTATATGTTCTGAAATGACCTCACATTTGTAATCCCAGTCTGTCAATCTTTCAGAGCTGCCTATTCAATTATGAATAGTAGCTCTCAGAGCTCGTATGTGAATCCTTAGGGTAGGGACTACATGTGACATTTCACAAAATATGTTATGGTATGCCCCAAAATATGAGTATTTAACACAGATAATAAGAGCACAAAAAGTACAGTGTAGATGGGCATGATGAAACCCCAGGTAGACCTGGTGGAACAACTCTACACACAGCAAAACTAAAGTAGTTGTGAAACTAAAGATCATTGAAAAGAAATTACTTCTATATACAACTGAGAAATAGGAAGCAAAGCAAAGGACTGAGAAGGGTTTTAGAAGATACTGAAAGAAAAGCATGTGATTTACCAGCTTTCCCAGAATTCTATCAATTAAAAAGGGAAAGACTGAACTCTGTACAGAGAGCTAAGTTAAAAAGAAACCTCACATATATTCCTCAAAAAAGTAATTACTAGTAGAAATCAAACACTGACATTGGGCTTTTCTAAACCATGATGACTGACCAGCAGTTTTCAAGACTACTCCCTCAGTGAGCCATAAAGGAAAAGGACTGTAACATCTGACTCTCAACCTCACCTCCTGTAACACACTGATAGAGAAACACATCAGGAAGAATTAGTAAGAGAGGTGGAATAGCTATATTTTTAAAGAAAATTTCATGCTGTCATAGCTGGAAAGCCTCCCTTGATAAGCTTTAAAAAAAAAACAACCAAACAAATAACCAAGAAGAGATGTGATAGTTAACTAATGGATAAACTTAATAGAAAGAAAAAAGAGACATTGTGCTTGGTCAATGGAACATTTTATCCTCCACACAGTTTTCCTGGATGAAAATCAGACAGTTTATTCAACATTTAGTAAGATTAATGGTAGATCCCCATACAAAAAAAAAAAAACAAAAAAAAACCCAAAACAATAAGTCCAGTGAATATGCTTTGATGTGAAAGCCACTTTTGCATGAGGAACTGCTTCGAACACTTAGGACAAAAGGTAGCCATGAGTAAAGAAGTCTGGGGCTGATAAAAAACTGAAAAGGAACATGAAAAGAAATATTAACACCTAATCAGCTGGCTAAAAGTCACTGTTTTGGAAGAAGGTAACCTTTTCTTATGCTCCAAAATGGGGACTGCATACCAGTTTAGTACTAAGCAGAAAAGTTATCCACGCTCATCTGGAATGGAACAATTATCTTCCTGTTTTCCAAGCCAGTGAACATTATGTTGACATTCATCAGTTAAGAAAAGGAGAACCAGAATTAAATGCTCCAGTTAAAACAAACATGTGAGAAGCAGAAAGACCCTTAAGTGCATTTTCTACACCTCTAAAAGGTGCAATGGCAATACATCATGATCAAATATTGCTACTTGATCAGAGACCTGTAACAGATTATTGTTGTAAAATACTGGAAAAATGGCTACTTGTTACTACAGCAATAGAATTGCTACCTACTCTTAGCTCAAAATTGTAATTCTAAGGACTAGATGTACAAGAAACTGTGGTACTTATTTGCACAGGCACATGAAGTCAAGGAGCACAAGTTTTGCAATAGATATACCAGGGAGTGCAGAATGGATGTGGAAGATTTAGAGGTTGACATATGACAGAAAATCAATGGTTTACCAAGACAGAGGGGTCTGAGTATGTTCATTCCCACCATGAAATTACTAAACATCTGTGCTTCTGGAAGCAGCATTTCATCAATGAGATCAAACAGGGCAAACAAACAGCACTAGCTGGGGAAAATATAAATGTCCAAAGGCATGTATCCTCAGAAGAGCATGCCATTGAAATGCTAAAAGCAACAGAACTATAACCACCAAATACATGTTTGCTTTTGGTTTTGTTTTTTAACAGAATGCAAAACAGTCACAGGTAGCATTTTTTACAGAATATCATCATCTGAGAATCAACAATACATCAGAAAAAGGCTTTTCCTACCAGCTGATTTTGGAGTGAATTTGTCCCTGTTGGCTGCACATACTGCCAGTAGCCTGTATCCAAGATCCAAGTCAAATCCTTGCTGAGCAGCCACTCGACTAACCACCTGCAGAGGGAAAGAGAGAAAGCTTGGTTAGGGGTTAGAGCTCTTTACAAAGTGACATTATCCTGCTTATCAGCACTAATGTTAGACATCTGAACCTGCTGCAAGAGCACAGTACAAGCATGGTATGAGGCAGTGCTCCTCAGTAGTTTCCAACACAAGTACAGCAAAGTAACACACAAGAATTCTGGTGATCCAATTATTTGACCACCTGTCAGAAGAAAGGCCTGGTAGTTCCATGAAAACTGGACAGACAAAATCCAGAAGAAATAAAGGAAGAGCGATGTATGTAAAGATTGTGTAGAACACACCTTAGTGTATTTGAGATGTGAGGATGAGAAATCCTCAGTCTCCCTCTCTGTTGTACAGCTCCTGGCCTTGTTCCCAAGGGCAGTGCCTGGGCCCTTTAGGTTGAAATGCCCGCTCCACACTGAAACCCAGGGTTGTCCTATGCTGTGCTCAGTGTCACAGTTGCTGCATTTCAACAATACTGTATTGGGAAGCACAGTCACCACAGTTTTAGAATGAACAGGCCTGTGCAAGAAGCATTTGCCAAGCATTAAATTAGGGAAAGACTGTTGTTGTTGTTGAGTGATCTAGAAGAACTAGCAAAACCAGGCAAATTGAAGAGTCTAGTTAAGGACAAAAAGCAGTCAACTGTTTCTCCAAGCCAGCAACTCAGCTATCAGCCAAGAACGTATCCTCTTTAAAATCTGCAGAGCACAAACACAATCCCACAGCCATCCTGCCAAACGATGCTAAAGTTATACACAGCACAGCTTTTCTATTGCCTTCCAGTGGCACATGATGACTTCAGACTCAGAGGCACAGATACAACAGATTATTCTTAACAGTGCCATTACTTCTTTGCATTAAAACAAGGCTGAAGGAAGTGCACAAGAAACAGAACGCCATTTCCTGAGGCAAAAGAAAGTCCCTGTCTTTAATAGCTTACAGTACAAGAAAATATCCTTCTCCCACCCTTTCTTCATCTGAAAGCTCCTTTCTTAATGAATGACACTGCAATTATGTGTATCCAGGACTGCAAAAAGCAACAGTATAGAAAAGAGTGAAGAACTAACATACGTGATAACGTACAAACATTATTCTATACTTTTTCCAATATATCCACTTTTCCTAATTAACAATTAAGAACCAAATATACTTCTTAAAAAAAGAACTAACATGAATGAAGTTCCCAGGTAGATTTTTTTGTTCTGTTGCTCCTATTAATTTAAAACTTAGGCATTCATAAGACTTCATCTGTGGAAGTGTTCCCTCCCTAAATTTAACCATTCCAACCTCAAAACTAAGAAGAGAGCTACAGGGAAAAGAAATCAAAATTGAGGATGATCAGTACAGTAATACACACCTACTGTTTTATCACATTTCTTTACAATTACAGCTTTTAGATAGAAAAGTAAAATGGAATAATGTAAAAGATATAATGCAATTATTTTTTATAAACAGAACGCCATTTCCAATTTGGCAGATCAGCCTTCAATCCTTTACACTTAGAAGTCCAGTTGTTAGCATCCTGGCTAAGACTCCGTGTCCAAAGTTGCAAAAATAAGAAAAAAATAAAACTAATAATAATAATAATAATTTAAAAAATCAATAAAAACCCACCCACAAAACCATTAAAAATAGAAAAACAAGAGCAGAATATGATACATCATGTTTCATGCTAAATTAGCAATAGGAATGAAGACTGGTGGGCTGCCATGAGATCTGGAAAACACATACTTGGAAATCTGTTTCCTTTTTCTACCTCCAGTATCACTGGACTTCAGCCACCCAAAAGTAGATATTGGAGGGGGGGAGGAGGATGATGAGAAGAAAACAGACAAAAAGCTCTTCTGAGAAACCCAAAACAACACCTTGCAAAAGGCTCCTGAGAACAATGTGTCATTAATGTACAAACATTATTTAAACTCCTTTAGCTGTCATCTATTCCCCCATCACACAGGAACACATTTCAGAGTGCCGATCAGGTCTGTAAAACAACGGAGAAAGGACCCTCCCATTTTCTGTTTTGGAAAAGCACATAACCATGAAACCATTTCTTTTGAAGCTGGACAGTAACAAAGGCACATACATCTGCTCATCAGTGAGCACACGGTAACTCAGGAAATGCATTGGCTGCTTATATGCTCCATTTGCTTTAAAACATGAAGCTACAAATCCTGAGACTGTCCTAGCAAGAGGCCAAATCACTACTCTCAACTGACATCTTGCTAATTATGGAAAAATTCTACGAAGTAACTCAGGAAACAGAGAGAACTGTAAAACCCACAAAAGCCAAGTTCTGCTTGCACTGTCTTCACTGAATACACTGCAAAGCCTTGGTCAGTGCAGTCCTAACCACAGGCTGACGCCTCACTTTCCATACTCCCACATCCCATCAGTTTCCTCTTCTTCATTTCCCCTGCTAGAGGAGCAGTGCCATGAAGCTCAGAGGGGTGGAAAGCAGAGCTTTCCAGGTGCCAGAGTGTGCAGCCCAAGGCTGACCACACCCCAGCCTGGGAGCCCCCACCTTGTGGTGGCTGAGGCAGTGCCCCAGCAAACACCACATGAGGACTGAGCACGGGAGGGCAGAATCTGAACTTGACGGTGTGCAAAATCAGCCAGTCAAACTACTACTTACTTCTTCATGCAAACTGGAAATTTTTTAGCAAAAAAAAAAAAAATTTAGGAAAAAAAAAAAAAAAAAGTAACTTTGAAAGAAAGTGCTTCCACTGACAAACTGCACAAAAAGTCTCTTCTTCCTCTCAAAAGAACAACAAAAACGACAGAAACTTAATAGAAAGCAGATATTTCTAATAAATTTTCTGTTTTGCCAAGTGTAATTTTCTATCTACAGTTTTCTTGTATGCACTCTATTAAATGCAGAAAGAGGATGTATTAAACAAACTGGTGGACTTGTGCTCAAGAGACCTTTCTCTGGTCCCTTCTGCCTCAGTTTGGTCAACATGAATAGGGCAGCACACATCTATTTCCTTTCCAAGGAATGGTTAGGTCAACTGTGATAAGAGCTTACAGCATTGCAGAATGAACTCATGGTTGAGCACAAGGTGCCAGCTGCATCTTGTCTGAATTTTTTAACAAGGCTTACAAATATTTGCATTGACTGTATTTCAAATTTTCCTTTCAACAGTGACAGGTTAAAGACTTACTTTTATTTCAAAATAAAGGTCAATGGAACAAGACCCTGTTTCAGGTTGTCTACAGTTTAAGTCAGATACTGCTTACTTGACAAGTACTTTGACAAGTACCAAGTTACTTGGTACTTGTCAAACTTTCCTCTGTATGCAAGGGACCCCTTGGCTCTTTAACAGACACTGAGAATTCTCAAAAACAAGACGACAAATGCGTCACAGGAGCACGATCCACCAAACACAAAGAAATAGCTACAAGACATTTGGTAAGTTTAATATATTCAGGTCAGCAGACCCTGATGATATTTACCTTTGAGTGCCTCAAAGGAACTTACCTGGACAAACAGTGTTGCTGCTAATGATTATCTTCAGAAATTCATTCAAGACAGAGAGCTTGGAGATATACCAAATCTGATTTTAAGATTGCAAAAGGTGACTCTCAGAAAGTACATATATCCAGACAGACAACAAAACAAAGTATTAAAGAAGTACTAGGTGAGCATCATCATGAGTACATCAGTACCATGCAATTTCCCTCTTTGACAAGTTACCATATGCTAATTCTGTTTTTTGACATGGCCTTATGTAACCCTATTGTAACAAAGGAATAAAGCCCAGATGAAAGAAGTATAAATTTTAGGTTTAAATCAGGTTTTTAATAATAATAATTAATAATTCATTATTATTAATAATAATGCATTAATGAATATATATTATAATATAATAATAATTAATAATAATTCATTTATTAATAATAATAAATCAGGTTTTTAATTACTAGCCCTTTGTCAAATCATAACTTGTGCTTGTTACAGTTAATTTCTATGTATTTAGTCCTGACTTGGACAATGACAGAGTAAACTGCAAAACCTCTAGGTGGTTTTGCAGGCAAAAGAGTCTGTAAACATTTAACAGGATAGGGTAAGAGTTTAAAATTATCATTATGACCTGGGAAAATGCTGCAAAAATGAGACCAAAGACACACATTAAACACTACAGATTGGAAAGAAAGAAAAATTAAATAGAAATTTAAGCCTAAATAGAAAATTAGGAACGGACATTCATCTTCTCAGTGTATATGTGACTCACTGGGAAAATGTAGTAAAAAAAAAAGTATAAAAAATCATCAGGCACTGGAAAGACCTGCCTATCATTCTCTGGAAGGGAATTTATAGTAGACCAGACTCTATCTGTATCACATCCTGGCTTGGAGAAAAAGAATAGACAGCATGGTCCCTTAGGTATGTCCCAAGCCAAAGCTCAGTGATTCCAGACACCTGCTGCCAACTGGAGCCATCCAGCTCAGCCTGAGCCCTGGCCCAGGAATTCTACCCCATTTGAAGCCTCCCGTGATTTCAGCCTTGTTCAGGTACCAGTGCAGATCAGGAGGGATCAAGGCAACAGTTTCAAGAATCCATTAAATGTGATGGCTAAGTGGTTATGATACCATTTGCAAAAATACCTTTTCTCTAAGTACAAATTCAAATCCAGCATATCAGCAAAAATTCAGATGTGTAGCTGGTACTACGTGTTCAACCATGACTTCATTCTGCAATGCTGTAAGAACTTGTCTTACTTGACCTAACCACACATAACTTAGCATTCCATTGAAAAGTAGTGCATTAAAAAAAAAAAAACAACCCAGACATAGCTGCCAGTACCACAATCATAAACTGAGATCATCATCCTTTATCATGGGTGAGAGAGGTGCTTGGCCAGCTCAAGGTTCAACACCTAGTATTTCTCTGTGTTATTTTACAATAACATTTCAGATAGCTAGACTTTATAAAAGCTAGGCTATTTCCTAAACACACTTGCAACACCTAGCTTTTTTAAATTTTGATATGGCACTACCAGCTATTTTAAGCTGTCTTTAAAGGAATATATACCCTATCTGCAAACAAACATTATTATAACATCAACTGCCAGTAAGAAAATCTGATCACTCTAAGCCTCTGAAATCTTTAATCTGAATAATTCAAATAAACAGCATTCAAAAAGGAGACATTGCATTCACTGTCTGTGACTCAGCTCTGCAGAGTTCCAGATGTCTGAACTCAGGGTCACTGACAGTGAGGAGAAAATGATGAGAGTGAGGTTTTAATTACATGAAAAGCAGACAAATATGGCTACCAGCATCTCTTCTTTGCTGAATTTACCTGCAATACTTCCCCCCCCACCCCGCCTTTCTCCTTTTGCAAGGCTGAGGAGCTTCACCACAGAGCTTCACTCCCTGCCCCGCTTGTCATCACCCCATGAAGTACTGGAACAATGTGGCTCTCAACCTAACAGCCTTGTTAATCAAGAGAGCTACATGACTGCTTATTTCTAAACTCCCTTCCCATTATGTTGCACTTTCAATGAAACTCTTAACTAGCAGCAGTCAAGAGCACTCCCCCCTGCTGGCATCAGAATGAATTTTACCAATTCAATTTGCTGGTTGCTCAAAACTAAAAATGCCAGCTGATTGCTAGTTCAGACGGCTCCGTGTTCAGCCACTTGTGCATACTTGAAATTATCTGAATGCAGTTTGAAGACTACAGCAGAAATTTTGTAATTAGAATTCTGCAATGTAGATGGTAATTTTTCCCCCTCAGTAACACACAAAGATCAGATAAACAGGAAGCAAATTGAGGAATTTTGCAACATGAATAGTGATCTGCCTCAAACAGAAAAAAAAGAGAACAAAAAAAGAAAAAAAAAAGGGTAGGAAAAGGAGGAAGAAATCTGTGATCTGAAGTCCTGATCTGATGAGACTCTTACACTCCAGTTGCAGAAGGGCTGCCTCAACAATAGAGACAATCAAAGCAAGTCAGGGAAGTTATATATATCATTAAGCAGCTCCTTGCCTTTGATGCTTGAAAACAGACATTAAGGAGGTTCTGCAAATGTAAGAGACTTTACAGAATCCTTGTATTCAAATTAAGAGTTTTCTTAAAAATTATTTCCCACTCTGTAAGGTAGATAAAGGCCGTATTTTCAAAGTAAAACAAGCCAGTATGCCTGCCAGATACTTCGTGACACTTCCTGCAACGGTGACGAAAATCAGGCAGAATAAGGGTATCTCCTCCTTTACATCCTCTTCCTCTCTGCATGTCTCTAAAAACCACACACATTATAGAGAAGGTCACTATACTCAACCCTCTCCACTGAAAACTGTCCCAGACGAAAAGAAGCAGGGATTGTGCTGTAATTAAAGCAGCTGACCACTGGGTCACTGCAATACTGTCGCTACCTGAGCCCTGGCACACTTTGAACAGCGATTTGCATGGAACCTACACTGGTCATACAAAGAAAGCAACAAGGGAATTCCAAAGGCACTTCACTCTGGAGAGCAGGAGATCTCGATGAGTTTTAAACAGCCCATGACATGACTACCACAGTTTAGGTAAAAAGGGCTTTGTGAGCCCGCGAAGGGAAAGGACAGGCAGTAACACGGAGTTATTTGGTAGCTGCTGGGAGGCAGAGTGTTCTGTGCCTGCTGCCTGTACCCTGGCAGTACAGCACGTCCACAGCCCTGGAGTGCTGTGCTGCTCTGCAAACACAGAGCTGTGTGTTCAACAGATGCCTGGAGAGCATGATGGGAACAGAATTTCTTCCGCGTGAACTTTCTGCTCTGGAAGTCTTGGACACAAAGAGTAAATGTAACATTTCTAGGGCTCTCACGGGCAGCTGCAACATCCCGTTTCCTGAGTACAGATATGCTGAACCAACTCTTCCATCTAATTAATCACATTCAAATCCTGATCTGATTAGAAATCTGATTTTTGGAATGTCACAGGTTGATTTTTGACTATGTACTTTTCGGCATTAAACAGAATGAATCCAAGGAAGCATTAAGTCAATGCAGCAGCAGCTGCATTTGCAGTCTGAGGCATCCTGTTATGGAAACCTCACATTATTCAGATATGCCATTCTCATATTTTTTATTTTTAACATGTGTGTCTTTTTTTTAACCAATTATGCTCCTTATGACACATCAGACAAGCTAAAATAGATTCCCATATTATGAAACTGAGAGCAGTTAGGGTTCTTTTCTCCTTAAAATGTTCTAAAATAACCTCAACAGTCTCAATTCCAGGATTTTCTGAAGAGAAATGCAATTCAAAAGATTACTGTACTATTGTAGCAGTATCATTAAAACATGAACTTTTAGGAGACAGATCAGTTTATCAGTGATGCTTGTTATTTCAGCAACTCTCATTTGCAGTACAGAGATGTAGTAAGAACTACAAGCAGAACAAAAAATTTAAATGAAATCCATAACCATTAGATGAAGTACAGCTAGGATTACAGCTTTGTGTTTTGTTTGTTTGCTTGTTTTAATTTAAAGAGAAATATTTCTTTCACAAACAAAGGTAAGTTTCCCACATCTGATGACTGAGGCAGACCCAGTATTTGGAGAGGAAAATCTAGAGCATTATGATTTGCAGGGAAGGTGTTTTTAATTACTATTTCAATGGCTATTTTGGCATAGTTTTTTGTGGACAATCTGGGGTAGGAAGTCTTTGCATCTTTCGGATGCAAAGAAAGACTCAGATCCCAACCACAGTGGTCAGAGACAAAAGCTTTCCCTACAGAAGCTCTCTTACATTCACTGATTTACCAGGAGCCAGCTCAGGTAAACACACCCTGCTTACCTAAATTCCTCCTACTGTCCAAAACCATTGTAATGATGGATTTTAATTTCTTAGAAGAAACCCCTAGGTACAGCTACAGAGTGATTGCACACAGCTTTGCTTCTCTCACTCTTTTATTTCTTGATCGGACACACTGAAGAGCCCTAAAGAATGATAAACTTGTGCCTTGTAAAGCTGAAGCACAGCAAGAGAACAAGGCAGTGCCTTTATGGTTCTTTGCTGAAGACAAGTCTGTAAATCTGTCCATTTTGCTCTTGGCTCTCCTCATTTCCATTTGTGCTGCAGCACCAACACAAACGTTTCCCAAAGCCTTCAATAAGACCATTTACATGTTAAACTTCTTGGCAAGAGCAGACCCATGGGATGAAACTACACTGGACCTGAGAAGAGGCAGAAATGAACAAAACAGCCTGGGCCAAATGCTGACTGAAAGTAATTTGTATTGCAGTCTGTTTTGAAGCATTCTTTCCTGAGAAGCTTTTGACCAATATTTTGCTTTTGTCTCCCATACACAGAGATGTAATTCAATTACTGTGTAATTTTTTGCTCAACATTACTGTTAAACATGACTTTTAGTAACCACATGGACTGGGAAATGGTTAGGAGAAAAGTTAACCTGTGAGTGATTGAAGTGCTTTGATTTCTTCGCTTGGACTGGTATCTGATTTGGCCAAAATCGGGTTATTTTTTTAAACTGCTGTGTAGTAACTGAAGCTGTTGATTTCAGAAGACTGTAAGGTAATGCTACATACAGTACATTTTTAGAGAATTATATTCTTAAATTTATCTAGACTATCAGCCTTGCCACAATATAATCTAGTGCTAGAGCAAGAATTTTTTTTAATCCTAATAAAAACACAGCTATGTCTGGTTTGTGGAAAGTGGGGGCTGTTTTCATCAGCTCCCCATAACACCATGGAAGAAGTAGTACTATATACAAAAGAACACCATATCCATTGCCATTTCAATAATTTATAGAATCAATTATTTCAATTATAATTCAGTTAAATGTCTACAGACTGTCTATTTGACAATTGAAAAATAACAACTAGCTTTTCTTGGCAAGTTAGAAGGAATTTTATTGTCTCTGAGAAAGATCATAATTTGTTTGCATGATTTCCATAAAAGCTGTTTAAGGGAACCTTTCCATGGCCTGTAGCTTGCAAGAAATAAAACAGATTCAAAGCTTACCCCTTTATCCTTGACTTATTATTTATCTGTTGAAATGAGTATTCTTTATACATTTTTATTACCTACTGACTTTAGTGATTTTCTGTAACAGGTTACCACAAAAAGTTAAGCTCTAGAACTAGTGTCTGTCAGAACTCTTTGAACATAACACGATGCACATGCATCACATTTTGGTCAGAAGAGGTACAGCTTTTGGGGCTTAGTTAATGAAAAAATATTTTCTATTTATAGCACAAGCCATTGGTTTACCTATGTATCCTCTCCTATTTGACTGTTTGCACTGCACAGAAATACCCCAATTATATTCATAGGCCTTGACAGCATTAGCTTAATTTCTTTATCACAAAAGGAAATTATTTAAACTCTAAATGAGTAATCATTTAAAGTATCCGTTATGTGAAGTATTTGACTACTGAAATGAAGTTTACATATCTTATTAGGTACCTCTCTGGCAAAATTTAGCTGTTGCATCAAATCCTGAGTTTCTTCTAGAGATAAGAAAACCATTCCTATTACACTGCACACAATGTCACTGGAGCCCACAGCAGCAAATGTAACTCCAGGATTATAAAGTACTGCTGATGTGGAAAAATGATCTACTGCAAATAGCCAGCATGTACACTGTGCACAGATTATTCTAAAAAAAAAAAAATAACCAAGGAAAGACAAACACTAAACAGATGTTACACATGTTGTTGTTCAACAACTGCTGTCCAGCAAACTCATGAAATTTTCAAGTCACCAAGATTTCTCTAAGTGCTGGTATTACAATTGAAGAAAACACTCTATAACAGTCTATTCTATGTATTATTATATAGATATATATTCTATATATTATTATCAAAACCAGTAATTCCATAAATTAAGCTGTAAGCTCTTCTGCTATTGACCAGGCAGAATATTTCTAAGATCCTTCTTCTGCATCTATTCTAAGACAGGCAGCAGGAATACAAACATTCAGGTGGTTATAGAGTTACCAGACATTACTGACAGTCCCAACACAAATACAGTGTGTCAAGTAAACAGAACTACTTCTAAGAGCCACTTCTTAAATTAAAGCCTTATTTCAAGACTGTGAGCATATCTGTCCTTTATTAATCATATTAAATCTAATTGGTTCATTTTTGCAAAAGACTATACATAGGACTTAAATGATGCAAAGAATCTGTTACACCTATTATACCTGTGTTATGCTGATGTGTGATAATCTATTAAGATGGCTATTCATACCACAACAGATCTGTTTTGATGCTCTGTCATTACACCTGATGCATTTCAGCTTTGCAGTGTGTGAATGAATGTTTGCACATTCCTGAGAGAGCCTGCCTTTCTGCATTCACAACATCCTAATAAGCTTCAATTTGGATTAGTATATATCGTGTTACCACTCGTAGGACATGATCATTTCATATCCCTTGATGGTTCCTGAACAGTTTAGCATGCCACATTTTCCCTGGTCAGAGAGTTAACAGAACAGAATGCCATAAAAAAAAAAATAATTCTCAATACTACAGAGGGGAAGCTTTATGAACAAGCAAGCACTTTTAGTACTTGCAGAATTTCCAAATTAAATGCCTTTAAGAACCACACAGCTCAAATGTTGCAATGATGGTAGAGATTGCTTGCTTTAAAAAGTATATCAATATACTTTCAATATGGAAATTTTTAGGGAATTTGATGTTGAAGGTCATTTAAAGGCTAGCAAAATAAAACAAAAATCCTGTTTCAGTGGTTGAATAGACTTTCATACTGATTTTTCATTCTTCTTTTAGCATAATCCTCACAAAGAAGTAAGAACAGGTAAACCTTATCAGCATTAAGAAAAATAGACTCCTGTTATTACAGAACATGAAGCTATGCAAACTGATGTTAAATTTACTCATGATATTCCATTATTTCAGCTACCTTTGACTTATTTTGCAACTTTCTGAATAATTTCTCTGAAAACAGACTGAAGTTCTATCACGTTTGTTAAATAAAAGTAGATAAGCCCCTTTTCCTGTGAGGAAACGACAAGCCTAAAAATCCACATTTGCTAAATTATGAATCAGAACATATTAATTAGAAAGAAATTATGTATTAGTAAGCTTAAATAGAAAAAAATATACATATAAGGAGAGAAAAAAAAAAAGAGAGAGCTTGCCCACTGTACTGCTAATGTATTGAGAAGACACAGGAAGTGCAAACCTCTTGGGACAAAACCATGCTGTTAAGTCTGTTTAATGGGAAGCAGGAAGAGGGATGTACACAATGAGAAATTAAAGAATATCTTTCTTAGAGGGATTTTAAAATTAAAAACAAGAAACAGATTCATTGTGGTTCTTAGGCATTCTGCAAATCCTGTGTATTTATCAAACAGGGAACAAGCCACCTGGTTAAGTTCCTGTGTTATTTCCTTGTCAGGAATATAATGAGATTACAACACATGATAAAGATGCTGCTGCCAGTCAGTCCTACACTGCAGACAGTTCTCTCCCACAACAAGCTTGGCAAAGGGGGCATGCCACCCTGTTCAGATTTCAGGGAGAAGTATGAAGCAAATAATACATGTGGCTCAAATATTAACAATACCTGGATGGTAAGATTGTTTTTTTTTCTTTCGTTCTTGTCAGAAGAAAAACAGTATTTTTATTTCAACACACTGAAAACCATGTATTGTGTTTTACCTCACCAGTTTTCATGGAACATTTCCTGCCTGCTTACTGTACACTCTGTGAAGAGAATGAATCACTGGCAGTCAGACCTTATTTTGACCCTGCACTTGGGCAGGGCTGAAGATCTGCTCACGTAGAAAGCAAAGATTTAAACAGCAAGGAAGTCGCAGGTCAGACTCACAATGTTCTAGCAGGGGCTGCAGAGAAATAATGTGCACAGATTGCCCAATTATACTTGAGGTGAATGTCTTCTTTCCCAAAAACTACCCTGAAAAATGCTAGCAAAGTTTAAAAAAAGTATAAATAAAATATAGTTATGGTCACATCAGACATTATGTGCATTTTCTCATAATTGATGTTACCGATAACTTTTACTTCAAACAGAATTGTTAAATATTCTATCTTTGGACTTTACTGTTTTTAACTTCCTTTATTTTTTTTTTCTCCGACTGGAAGGTTATATGCATCTCCTATTATAATTGGATTTATTCTAACTTTTTGACATACAAATCTGAGGGATGCTATACACTGGAGCACACTAAGATGGAGCCATTCCTTAACATTTGGATTTCTGGCAACTAAATCTCAGTCTTAATGTCTGTTTTATGTATACTAGCTACACACTGCATAAAAATAATCCATGCACTTCTGCCCCACAACAAATAAAATGACAGTCTCTTCATTAATAATTTCAGATTTATTTAGATCAACTTGCTTGGCAAATTGCAGTGAGGCTTTAAACCTCCTGCTCAGTCAGAATTTAATTCATCTAAAGTCTTGACTTCGCTTAACAGTCCTGCATTGCTGCTGCTGGAAAAGAAAATTTTCAAAACAAAAATGCACAGACAAATATGTATTTTAATGCATTATAAAGAAGTTGCTTTAGGAACTACTGTGGTCTTAATGAAAAGTGAATGAAAAGAAAAGCACTGAAATCAATGGAATTGTTGGAATTAGTATGTCAGGATTAGACCTGCAGTCAATTCATGTAACAAAGTAGGCTGAACAGGCATGTCAGAAACACTGTTTGGCTGGAAGCACAGCATGCTTAGAATAAAAGGCAAGCAGCCCTTCAGCCCTACCAAAAATGCCAAAGGAAAACAAATACCTGGAACGTTCATCACTCTGTAAAAACATGGCTCACGTAGCAATTTCAAACCATGAAATAATACTGTATGTGTATAACAAATAATCGAGCCTGTGCATTTGTAACTAATCTAACTAAAAATGTCTCTTATTATAGAATAGCTTCTTGTTATTGCATTTTGCTTCCTGTTAAGCAATGGAGTCAAATAAACAGTCAAATAAACAAATAAACAACAAATGCTGGCTTCATGTATTTAAGGTAAAATGACAAAAAATTCCCTAAAAGGCAGATTCTGAAAATCAAATTCCCTCAGCCCCAAGAGAGTGAGCACAGTATAAAACAGAACTGGAGCCACTGTCAGGGTAGGATGGACATACCGTCAAACAACCCATCAGGCTCTGCTCAAATGGTCTCTGGAAGGCTCTGGGGTCTCCACACCAGTCCAGGAGCTCTGTTGCTGCATTATGGAAGTTTGCTGGGTTCTGTAAGTGCTGGAAAGGGAAGGCAAAGCAACATGGTAAATAACATACACAAGGGCTGACATATTCCTTTCTGATATCCCATTATTGCAAAGTCTGGCAACTCGGAACAGCACGTAATTCAAAAGCAAGACCTTCAATTGCACAGTGAATGCAGAAGATCCTACTTCAGTCTTATTAATACTTACACTGTTTTCTGACACGACTTCATTAGCTAGAGACAAGCTGTAGCTGAAACACCAGAGCTCCCCAAACTCTTTCCTCCACAGCACCACCTCTCCCACCTGCAAATCAGTGGATTCTACTTGGAAATCCAAATTGTCTGAGCCCAATTTAAGGGAAATTTCAGTCTGAGGTTCAATGTCTTTGAAGTGTGCTTATGCCCCACTGCTGGGACATGCCAGCACAGCACCTTCCAATAATCAAGATTTCCATCTCTGCTGCTGGCCAACAAGGCAAATGTGACAGACTCAGAAAATGCCAGTGACAGGGAGAAGCACACTTACTACACCAATCCTTTCTAGGAACCTTGGCTTCTGTTGCCCATCATCATGAGCAATTAGAGTTATCAGCTTCAGATCATGAAAAATGGAAGGTTATTTCCTAATTGAAAATGCTTTTACATGCACAGAAGGATTGCAGACATTTCAGAGGGGAACCCTACCTCTCCTGAAGAGGGTGGCAGGATTTTGAGAGGGTAAAAAAAATCCGGTTTTGTTTTGAAATTTGCATGGGCAATGGATTTTTTTTTCGACTATGACATTAATTTCTGCCTTTTTATTGAATGACAGGAAGTCCTGATTTTAGAGGCACTTAGTCAACTTACCTAATACTACTGTTCATACTGTCATCCCTCACTGTCTACATTGCCAAAGTGTTCCAACATTTTAGCCAGAGCAGAGGGATGGCACAGGAAAGAAGGAATTCAATTTACATCACTGATACTGCTACTAAATCCTCCAGTTCTGGTGATGGTAGATGTTTCAGTAAAAACTCCAGAAACAACAAGAAAAGAGAGTATTTAGGAGTTGTTGGAGCTTTTTAAAGTAGTGGTTTTATAATTCTTGGAATTGCTGAGAAAAATATGAAAATGATATGAGTGTTTTATCCGGGAGGCACAAATCTCAGGGGCATAATTTTTAAAATATATCATTACTTTTAAATCACTTGCATAATTTGGGAAAACATGACTGCTCATTTCTAAGCATCTGGATGAACTATAATGTTCACAACCTATTTTTTCTCCCTTCATCCCCTCATGCCTGAGTAGCTGCATATATTAACTTCATGACAAATGAAGGGAAAAAAAAATTCCTCCCATGCCATGTTTTCAGGAGTTCCCAGTCTTTGAGCTTTTGGATCACGTTACATTAAATAATTCTTATTCAATGAAGGCTCTTGGTCAGAGGCCTTGTTTTAACAAGAGATGACTGACATGCAGGGCATGGATTTTTAAAACAATAGCAGAATTTGAAAAAGCAGACAGGCATTGTGCAGAGTGGGTGTCTAACTCTGCTCTACCAACACGGGTACAGCTCACACTACAAACCAGTGAGAGCTTTACCTCAGCTGCATTTCTGAATTACATCTCTGGCTGATCATATAATTATTGGTGGAGGAGTCAAATGGATGTGTATACAGATTAAAGGCAAGAATCCAAGTAAGCACATGTAAGAAGCCATATTGTAAGGCTTCATGTAAAAAAATCCCATGAACAGAGCCAGCAGTTTGGGTTATGAATCTTCCAAGTAAAAGAGAAAAGGACTCCTTTTTGAACTCTTCACTTAAACCACCAGAGAAGTGACTGCCTGACACCAAATCTCTCAGTGAATACTGCTCCTTCCACAGGCCACTTTGATCTGCAGGGGAAACAGAAGATGCTTCAAACCCCTCTACAACAGCACGTGTAAGCTCTGCTAATATCAAATACACAGAAAGCAAGAGAGGCACACGAGCTGGTGAACAAATTGCACCATACTGAATACCTCCTCTACTGATAGGACTTAGGTCACAGATCTCTCAGAAGGGAAAAAATAATCCAATCCAAAACACAGAAACAACATAAGGAAAAATTCACTGAAACCTATGCAATTCTGTATGTGAAACAATTTTTAGTAACTCTTCCCTCCTTGTGGGAAGGGAAATGAATTGAGATCCACTAATCAAAAGCCCTAAGAGCTACATAATATTTATTCTCACCAGCGTTGCTGCTTGCCAGCTACATACATCTTCTACTAAAGCTTACAAAGAAATTTCCCCATTGAGAAACAGACACTATACCTGAATGAGAACAATTTTGATAGATATAGGCTAACAGATAAAAAGCATGGCACACCCTTATTCATATGCCTAATTTTCAGTTTGGCACCACGTAAGGGTAATTTCTACTTACCATAACACCACTAAAAAGCAGTATTTTTTCCTAGATTTAAGTTTCAAAATGTACTAAACTTGCACTTTCCCATGGAAGAAAAGGCTATTTCTACTTGCCTGTTCCAAAGCAGGGGTGACCTCAATGACTTGGTTTTAACTGTTTGTTCTGTAACCCTCCAGCAAGCTATTTCACTGCATCAGGACTGACCCCTGAGGGACACTACCAGAACCCACTTAAATACAGAGGGGATACTGAAATCCTGAAATTCTTAAATGACTTTTTAAATGCAACTAACTGAAACTTGTTTAGAAACTCACCGGGCAAAATTTCAGGTCCTGCCCCTACCTCCCAGTTTATGAGATGAGATAAAACCTGGTCCCAAAAGGACACTTCTTGCAATGTTACACACAGTTCTGTCTGGGACATATTTCTCACAGCTTTCTGACTTTCTAAATAATTTTAAATTCAGGTTCTCCTCCAGTTTTTCTTCTTCGCATTCAAAGGCCAAGGCTACTTTTGTGGAAAACAAACAGAAGATCCAGCATGAACCAAAGCATGATGGCAGGTGCAATTCCTTCCCTCAGTTACATAAGAAAACATTCCAAATGCCTACTGTGATTTTTATTTATTGACAACTTAAACGCTGTATGTGGAGCAAAAAGCCCCAGTGTCATTCACATCCTCACAACAAAAAGCCTGCCTGAGAAGAATATTACATCTACCATATTCATCGAGCAGGAAATAAAGAGATATTCTCAGTTCTCGATCCAAGAACAGAAGTACAAAACAAAGCTTATGCCAGATCCATCCATCAGCTTTGTTGTGAAGCATTTTACATGCATGCCTTTATCCTCTTCAACTGAAATTATTGGCAGCATTTTGAAGAAGCAAGGCATGTGTCTGAAGAGTCTTGTCTGAAACTGTGCTTCTTGTAAACAAGGGGAAAAATCTTACCTCATTAGTAGCTGGTTTAGAAAAAAGTGACAATGAACCAGATCTGGTTACAACACATCTTGGTGTATCTTCAAAGCTGCTAGTGAAGGGCCACCTAACAGCACCATGCTTTCAAGCAATCATGTTGTCAGCAAGTGGAGAGGATTTATATGAATAAAATCTGAAGCAAAAATGAACAAAGCCAATGAACTGAATGAAGCAGTTATTTACCCAGATTGCTTTTGGTATCATTTACTTTTCAGAAGACTATTAGCGAAGCATGACAATTTGTATAATTGAAAAAATTTAGAAGATTTTCAGTCTAATCATTTATAACACCCCAAATCTAATATTCCCTCAGCCTGAACGGAACAGAAATCACAGAAATACTTGATGCATGTGAGGATATCATTATCATGGGGATCACCAGGTGATGCTCTGAAGAGAGAGAGTCTGAGTCTCAGAGTCACATTTGATCTTGGAAAGAATCTCTTGTTCTTTGTAGCTACTCAATTAACAGTCTGGTGTAGGGGAATAGAGAGAGCAGTAAAAGACTTTGCTACTCATTTTACTATCTCCCAAGAAGAGTGAAGTGTACCAGCAAAGCCCTTTTGTGAGGACTGCTGACAACTGAGCTGGATTCCAGGGAAGATGGGGACATCTACTGCTGCTCGTGACCACCTCTGGCTTAAACGCTGTATTTACCTAAAGAACAGATCACCTTTGTAAATTTGAGTGGACATACAGACAGAGGATGCAGGTACAGTGCGACCCAAGTTCACCAAATTCCACTGCAACTGTCTGTGTGCCCCTCCATGGTTTACTGCTCTGTCATCTCCTGGAGTTAGGGCAAGAACGATCACATTCAGAGTTACATACAACAGCTGACATGTGGCAATTTTTGGTCCCAATGTTTCAAAGTACGGTCACCACTTGAAATTTTTACTCTCTTCCTATCAAACAGTTATCAGAAAGTCTTGATACAACTGTGATGGGCACAAAAATATAAGCTTCACGCCACATAAGAATTCAGGCCCTTATGAGTTAAAGAGGTATATATAATAAAGATCTTATTATTTAGAAGGATACTAAGGCACAATTGAGCACTCTGTGGGTGGGTGGGTGAAAGTGGGTGAAAACCACTTCCACTTCCTGCAACCCAAGACTCAATATGATTTTGGAGACTGAAACCGATTACCCACATTGAAACATGGCAATGATGATGGCCTCATCTTCCCTAAATATAGAAGTCTGCAACCCTTTTGTACACTTGAGTACCTTAGACAGAACAATCTAGTAAGCAATGCAAGAATACCAGTCAAAATTAAGAACAATTACAGAGGCTTAATATTATCCCACATCAAGAAATGCTAACGTGACAGCAATGGTATGGAAAGTGAAGCATTTAAACATGAAATCCATATGTTCCTGTTTGCTGCTATAGAAAACAAATGTTGAATTTCAATTTACAAATGACATCTCTGGTGGAGGGTTTTTTTCCCCTTTTCTGTGAAACACATCAGACTGAAGGCAGAGACCTAATTTGCCACAATTTAACCTATTCAAAATGAGATGTCACGCAAATAAGTTTTTGAGCAGCAAACTGCTTAACTATGCTAAACAAGTTATTGCATTTATTTACGTGATGTCGCAGCAAATTATGAAGGCTGACTCAAGTTGTCTGTTTGTTTTGCCGAGTTACGTCTGCTCTGTGTCTCACTCCTTGATTTAATTGAACTGCTGAAGATAATATAACTTATCACACAGACATTATGCCATGTTGTAGATTCTAGGTTAATTAACAGTAGCCTACAGTCACTGAATTTCTCACATGGTTAGCCACTTGGACCCTGTCTACTGTCTAGCTTCACTAATCAACGAGTCTGGGAATTTTACATCAGCGACACAAAACACTGGCAACACAGGGAGCTTTTCAGTGCACAGAAAAAGAAAACACAGCGAGATGTAGGTAGCCTTTTCTTCGCTCTGAAATTAACCCCTTCCTACAACACCATGTGGCAAGGCTGCACGCTTGGCAAACGTTCTGGTCCACCAGCTGGGGAAAGTGAATCCAGGAGGCAGCTGTTCTCCTGCAGGACAGAGAGCCTGGGCTGCTGTTCCACAAGCACTGGGGGCTGCCAGCCCTGGAAGGCTCCTGCCTCCCTCTGCCTTCTCCTCTGCACAGCACAGGAGGACACATGCCTGCCTGCATGGTAAATTAGCCCCGTTCTACACTAACAATTTGAGCTGCACTGGCCCTCCAGGATGGCAGGCAGGGCAGGTCCGTGAACCTTAGCACTAGCAGGGGAGAGAGCAGCAATGTGAGCAACTCCAGGGGAGGCTCTTCAGGAGCCCATGGGAATGGGCACGTGTTACAGCACATTGTTCTTGCATACCAACTCTAGTCTGGAGCTGACCTAAATCCTAGGATACATTTTGTGGGTAATGCTTAGACTTACAGCAGGTTATCTCTGTGAGCTTCCTTGCCCACACATGTACTTCCAGCACTTCCAGCGCCTCAGACCACACTTGCTGTTCTGTCATCTAACCTCCCAAATGCAGACTTTTCAGTCATCATACACAAACATTAGACCTGACTTAAAGAAAGGGGCAGCAAACAAAAGGTAGTGTTGGGAAGGTACCAGGACTCTGCTCTCAGCAGCAGCTTTGGATTAAACGCATCGTGAAACTTCTCCCAAAGGTGGAGCTGTATCATCAATATAAGAGGATGACACAGTTAAGTTCACAGCATAAATACTCCTCCTGCCTCACAACACCCTCCTTTTTTTTAAAAATAACTGTACTTTCAATTATTTCAAACCAGATACATATTTTTAATTGATATTCCTCATTGTTCTACATAAAACATAATGCACACAAAGGAAGGTGCCAAAAGGAAACACAGATTTTTAGTGTTCTGATATTGTACATATTTACTCCTGAGGTAATCCTGAGACTTCAGCCAAGTTTAGACAACAGGTTCATCTGTATGCTCTCAGAACTTTCCAAGAGGTCCAGAATCCCAAGGTATATGAAACCCAGTACAACGCCCATCTCTTCCAAACGATGAGGCCAGATACTCTGCATGACATACATTTTGTATACATTTGAAATGCCTGTGTACAACTCTGAGGTTCACGTGACCTGCTTGCTATTTTCAGCTGCAAGCATGCAGGTTTTCAAGCCTTTCTTGACAACAATGGAAATTAAAATTCTCATATGGTTGTAAAATCTACGAATTTAATAACAAAAACCGAAAAGCAGCTATCAAAATTTATATAAAAAGTAAGCATACTCAAGACTATAAATGCAGAACTGATTATTCCTTTGGAGCTAAACCAACTGGTGTAGCTGGTGACCAGCTGGTGAAGGAGCTGACCCACTTCCCCATGCCTACAGGACTTTTCTAACTCTGGTGTTAGAAAAGAGTATGGTGTATCTCACTCTGGTATATCTCACTCTGACCCTTGAGATGGGATTTGGTGGCCAGGTGTTTTGGCAGATTCTGCCAGGCAATTTAGACTATTTTTTGTCCATCTTAATGCTCATCCAGACATGTCTGCAGCCATGTGTAATGAAAATGCACTTAGGTGCTGAAGGGGGGCAAAGAGGGGAGTAGGGAAGAATGGGACCTGGACAGAGAAAGGGCAGAGAGAACTGACAGAGACTGCACGCCCTTCAACTTCAACAACTGGGAGCAGAATTACTGTGCTCCTGCATGTGGGGCAAAGGGTGTTTAGCTCCCAAAGGAAAACTAATCACCTCTCTTCAGACTGTAAGTAGGAATCCTGGTCAGACACCCTCGACAGAGCATAACCATGGGGAGACAAAGCTGGCCTCTCTGCTACTCAGTGCACAGGTACACTGCTGCTAGACCCAAGTTTGATAGCTCACTCAGTGCCATAAGACCTGCAAATCAGCAAGAGCCATTTGCTTTAATACATTGACAGAGCCTTCATTACTCTAAACCCTGAGCAAGCTCTGTGAGTGAGCCCAGCCATGAGCCTGTCTCCCCTGAAGTAGAGAAGGCCTCTACTTCAGATCCCCATCCACCACTGGCTGCCAGAAAGCTCAGGTACAGAAATAGAGGACAACACTACCCAAGAACACACCTTAAACATAAAAAATTACATTACCTGAAATAGGTAGTTTCTCCATCTTTATTTTTTTTACTGCCAACTGTGATTATGCACACTTTGCCCTATCCAGAAGCAGCCACACTCAGTATATTAAAAACTCATCTGCAATCAATATTCAAAACAAATGGTCTTTTTCATGAGGATAGAGGGGAGTATTGAGCTCCTCATTGTCTTTTGGGAGTGTGATTTTTGTTTATCTGGATATGGGTAAAGATAGTTCAATTCTTCACAGTCCCTTTCAATATCAAAGATTGTTTTATTTAGCAAAAAATTAAAAAGCTCAAGCTGTGCACTTTGCATTCAGATAATCCCCCCTCCCAAATTAGCGTGTGTGAGATTGAGAGATCCCTAATTAATAGAATTATCTTGCACTTACATGGCTCATTCCATCGGAGGCTCTATAAATATTTTATTAGGCTCACATTTTGAGAGGCACTAGACATATACTAAGAGAGAGATTAAGACCATGTTAGCCATTCCTACTTATGAAAAACAGAACAAACGGAGTCACCTTTACCCCCTTTGTCCATTGCAGCTTCTTTTTCAAAAGAAAACAAATACTGAGCAATGACCAGCACCTCTTTATCAGATGTTTTAACATCAAGAAAATACTGTGCAAGATCCCATGCTAAACAAATGAGGAAAAGAACAAATAAAAAATATGAGCATCACTGAACTGAAAACACCCCAAGCTGTTCAGTTATGAACTGTAAGGGAACCTAATCTATATTAATGCAGATTTTCACTGATGCTTCTCTCATACACTTTCAGTAAAAAGTGTGTGTATAATTCAGTACTGATATCAGAAAAGGTGAATGCCTGGCAATTGAGCAGCTTTGTTCTGTTGCCTGGATCTCCTATACCACGAGGTATATTTGTGAGGATGACTGCACACCTATATGCAGGTGCTGGAGCAAATGAAAGACACTGCAACCTTGGCTTGTCCATTAGTTTTAGGGAAGTGTAACAAATGGATTTAACATCTGATCCTCAAGAACTATACACAGAAACCAGAGGAGCTAAAACAAGAATCATTCATTAACTCTGCTGATCAGAACTGCAACACTGTCTTCCTTTTTATGTACGTAACAGCAGTATATTTATGATACACTTTGATAAAACTTTATGTTAAGTAAGGCAACATGCAGCAAATTAAACTTCTTTAGTCATAACCTACTGTTCCACCCCTCCCTCCCCTGCTCAGGAGGAAACTGTGACTTGGGGGTCTAAAGGCTGTGATCAGATCTGACTGAAGATGGAAATGGGGCAGACTAATGGTAGAATGTCTTTATGTTCATCTCTTGATTGTTGGTGCAGGCTTTATACCTTCCTCACCCCAGCACCTGCACTGCTACAATGTCAGCTGAGAGAAGTGGAAACAGTATGGTTTACAAAGACTCCACATAATCAGAGGGGCTAGAAGTATTTTTCCTTAAGCACTCACAAACTGATTTCATGGGATAAAAGTCAAAAAATAAAGGTACAACTGTTTGCTCTTTCTCCAAAGCCATGCTCAGTCATGCAAGGCTTCAGTCTCTTTTTAAATTTGCAATCACAGCTCAAAAGATTTATGAAATCAGTTTGCCTAACCTGTTCACTTGCTCTTGGCGAGTGAAACAACCCATTTTCCATTAGTATCTCCCTATTATACCATGCTAACATGAGATGTCTCTCCATGTGACTACAGCAACAATGCTGAGGCTTCTCCAGCCTCACCACTCCAACAGGCATTGCAATGATACAGGAGCTTTCTTCTCAAATACCCTCATGATTTTCAGTCAGTAGTTTCAGTCCTAAATATCTCAACATATCTCAAGGAGTTAATTTTCTCAAACCAGTGGCCATACTCTCTCTGTTAGAATACCACTGCACTATTAGAATAATATTTACATAAACTGGTAATGGATTTTATTGATAAAAACAGGCTTATTTGTTCTAGACTTGCTTACCTGCTGTCTTGACCAAAAAAATCTTCTTTCATAATGTGTTTCAGTAGAAGATTAAGTGAAGGACTCAGGCAAAGTGAAGTGTCTACATAAATCTGTGTGGTGAACCATTTTGTAATTTCAGGTACACATCACATTATGAAAAGTTTGGGTCAGTGGTTTTCTTTCATGCAGTTCTTACCTTATCAAGGTGTTTTAAGGACATTAAATCATCTCTTTACTGGAAGATTATTGTCAATAATGCATTCTTTAAAAAGAAGTAACACCACCTAAAAGTATAAAGTGAGTTGACGGCAAGGGAGGGAAAAATAGCGCCAACTACTCTGACATATGTACTGAATCAACTTTAAAATTTTAATTAAAATAGATACATTTATTAATTTTCTAAATTTCAGAAGAATAAATTCTCTGATTTTGAAAAATAACTGTAAGTCTTCAGTACATCCTGTTGAACAGCAGCACATCTGTTGGACATAGTTTGTTTTGCAATTTTTTTTTTTACTCATTTGAGTAATTTACTTACTTATTGAGCTTTTTATAGCACTTTTAATCAACTGATTTAATCTTTATTATTTTAATCTCTTAATCTATGCAGAGACAAAATCTCAAGGTGACTTCTTAAAATGATGACTACACAAACTGCTACCACTATGGAAGATGTAAAATTCATATGACCTATTCTCACAGGTCCTAGCAGCCAGCAAGGCATTACTGAGATATTTGCAAATCAAAAGGAAAAATGCTTCCCCAGACAGTTTTTCAACTACATAACTGCCCACAGCACCTGCCCTGTGACCTGCCCATGTACAATGTGTCACTGCACAGAGGCAAGAGGGAGTGATCACCACCAGTGAAAAGACTTTTCCTTCAGGAGGTGATGGCCGAGGTCTGCAAAGCTGAAGGCTCTTGGTATTCACAGTACTTGTGCCACTACAACTTTCTTGAAAACACCTGCTTTTACAAATGGTAAAAATGGTATGTGGTCCTCATGTGCAAACTCTAAGCTGTACCTCTGTGAATTTGCTGTTGCACACAAGAGCAGCAACTTGAGTAGCAAGTGCTTATGTAAGAAGGAAGATCCAGAAACGGCAGGACAGAAGTCAGAGATGTCACCAGCTGTGGCACATTTTCACTGTGGAGCTTGACCCAGCTGCTGACAAAAAGACTTCCTATGCTCAGCTGACACCAAGGTGACATCATGGACTCAGCCTAGAGGTTTCTGGAATTTTCAAATATTCATCCTATTTATCGTAAGAATTTTAAACCACAGGCCAGATTAATTTGCTGCACAGGAAAGAATAAAATTATACTAAATCCTACGGGTAGTGGAGGTTTTCTGTGTGAGTTTAAAATGTGCATTTTCCATTTTGAAATGGGAACACTAAGAATACTAACACTACTAATATATGAAGAGTAATAACACCCCAGCCCTCAAGGACAGATGCTGCAGTAAAGCAGCAGAACTGGGAATGGGCAAAGTGAAGCTGCCACAACTTCACCAATCCTCCTCACAAAACGATGGATTATATTCCACCCACTGGAATCCTGTCAGATAAACAAACCAACCAAATGCTGCAAACAAGAAGGTGCTCTCTTCCCCCTCCCCACCAGAAGTGCTTCTAGCAAATTGCCTCTTTGCTCTTTCCCTTGCAGCTTCCCTACCAGGATGCAGGATCTAATGAGCACGAATGTTGACTGACAAGTCTCTAAATGGACTAGAGGAGCCAGGAAAGCTGGTCTGCTGTCAGTTTTTCCTAAACATACTTAGGTCTAGCAGAGGAATATTCCCACAGGCTGAGCACAAAAGCAGACAAAGAATTGTGGCTATAGGCCTCAGAAAAAAAGATACGAAAAAAAATGTACCTACTAAAACAACACTGATGGACCATTCAACCAGTAAACTGTAACACTTGAGGCCCATCAAATATCTTTTTAAGGAAAAGGTATTTTCCCTTTTAGCCTTGTTATTTCACATTTAGCTGCTAAAACCCATGTAATGCTTATGTAGAATACAAAAAAAAAGTATATTCAAAATAAATGCACTCTTGTTAAGAATACTTCAAATTTTCAAAGTTCTTCAAGAATGAAATTTTAATGAAACTACTGTGAGCAGTTTTGTAAGCACAAGCAAATGAAAAAAAAGTATGGGAAGCATTTTTCCTTTTATTAAAATCTTTTCAGCCGTAATTTCATACCAGTCCTTGGTAACCAGTCCAAAATATACTAAAAATGACATGTTTAGGACTGCTTAGCATTTACATGAGTCTGCAACAATAACACTGAAGAGGAGAAGAATTAGTTCAAACACTTCAGCGCTTAAAAACAGTTATGTAAATATACAAAGAATTCTATTTTCCTCTGAATTGCAAGCTACCAAAAACCTAGCTGCTGAGTGATGAAAGAAATGGGCTTGCTTGTTTCCAATTTGAACAAGAAAATATCAACACAAACACACAGCAATTACAACTTTTAGCATATCTCTCTGAATGGCTGGGTAGGCACTAAAAAGCATTGCTAGGCAGCAATTCAGCAAGCCTTCTGGAAGGAAAGAGGGAAGAAATGCTAATGGGTTTCTGGAAATCAGCTGTGTGACATGTGTCTCCAGTTACGTGGTGATCCAGCATCATTTGATGATACTGCTCAATGTGCCCTGCTGTACCATGACACAAGCAGCACAACCAACATGTTCCCACCATGATCTAATACTTTTGACACCAGAGAGCCTTTTCACACTTCTCCTTAACCTGTTACTAACATTTCAGCACAGCTTTAGTACAGAGCCTAACAACTGTACTCAGCACAGTGGGAAGATATCACACACCCTTTCTGAAAGGGGCAGCTCCCCTGTAATTTAAATATAGAAAGGGTTTTTTTCCATCTACTTCTTTGCAAGAATTTCAGAAGAAACATACAGAAACCTTACAGAACTGTCTGACAGCAGAGACACAAAGGGTAGAAGTCTCTAGATTTAGAACAGCTTCAAATTTTTCAAGTATACCCATTAGAGTAAGAGTAGGGAGCTGCTACCCAGTCCACTGACTTTCCCTGGTGTTTGCTTCTGTCACCTAACAAAAGCAATGGGCAGTATCTGGTTAAAGCCACACCTCTGGACTGCTACAAAGAATGCTTTAAGAAACCCAGTCAATTCTTTACTGGGATTTTCTATGCAGCAGGAGCCAAGCTAGCTCCTTCAGAAGGCTGTGCCTGGGCAGCAGGCAGCAAGGAAGCTCTCAAATTCAGCTCTGTGCCCACCTGAACCAGCTCCTGCTGCCCTACAGCTTCATGGACATTATGTCAGAGCCACCTGAGCAAGGAGTCTCAGCAGATAAACAGATTATTACTGCAGCCTCAAATATGGCAGGAAATTTTCAGGGGCCACCAGACCTTTGCTCTGCACAAAAGTAATTTCATGGTTTTGTTTGTATGGACAAAGACTTAAAGAAAAAAGCCTGTGCCCTGAACATCCAGCTTCCCCCAGTGTACCCTGAAGAGTCTCCTGTGTCATGACAAACTAATTGCATGTGTTAAGGAAAGCCTGTTACTTTGGCTTTTTCCACTGTACATCAAAAAAACTATGTTTGATTTTAAAGCACACACACTTACAAATACTAAGGGAATCAGCTACAAAGAGACCACACAAGCTGTTCCAGCCTTCCACAGAAGTCTGGGTTTTTTTAAAGCATAAATACACAGCCACCTCTTCAGTTTGCCCTTTCATCTATTCTGAAACACTTCTTAACACACACTTCATTTCCTAACTAGCTGATCATATACAAGTTTTGGGTTTGTAGCTTTAAAGCACTAAAAAAGATGAAGGTAAAACACAACCTTGATCCTGGAACAGAAGTCAGCAAGGATATTGTGGGTGTCTCACAAGTCACAGAGCTGGGAAGAAAGAAGCCTGTCCTGACCCTGTGCTGAAACCTGATCTAGTTAAAGAGGCACATGGATTACCATTTATAGCATTTCTCAGGGCTGGAGTGAGGGGCGAGGAGGGTGGCAGACAGCTCTCAGTCTGGCTGCCAGCAGGGTTATAAAACCTGCAGATGCTGGGCGCCAAGGAAGGATGGTTTTCCTCCCCTGTTGCACTGCACCTTCCACACCACTGCTGTGTTAACCACCCAAAAGCACACGTGTGCTCAGGAGAACAGCAGCACTGTTTGTTCACAGTCTGGGAAAAGAGGATAACAGACGAGACCAGGAAGAAAAGGCAGACACATTTTTGTCTGACCCTGCAGTTAATCCCCAGAATAGGTGAAGATACATTTATATGGCCATGCAAGGTAGTGCTTTGCTCCCAAACTCAACGTGCACAGAGCAGTGGGCGGTCCAGCTCTCAATGGGTGAACTGAAAATTACTCTTTCTAGTATTAGCCAGCTAATGACCTGCCTCAAAGGACAAGATAAATGTCCTCAAGCTGGAAATTTATGACTCTGTGACAGAGAGTTGAGTGTCTTCCAAAAAGGCAGTTAGTTTCTGTCTCTTTCTCCACTGCAGCAAAGATAACAGCACAAGATTTTGGAAATATGAAAAAGCAAAGAGCAATTTTGATCCTACTTTCTTCAACAAAACAAATTAATTTAAAAAAAAAAAACAACCAGTCATTACTATCCAACAAAACTTCTAGTAGTGCTACNAAAAAAAAAAAAAAAAAAAAAAAAAAGCTTTCTGAGCCATATTTTAGGTGTTCAGCCACTGTCTTAATTAACTACAGTTTGTTATGAGTTGAAAACAAGTGTTCTCTTCTTTTTTTAGGGCCTAAACAGAATCGGGGAACCATGAATTCATAAGCATTCCCAGAAGCAGGATAGTTCCTTTTCAAGCATCCTTTGAGCTCTGACACAAGCTTGCTCCTGGTCTACCAGAAAGCCCCAAGCTTTCTTCCAGGATCAAAGAAAACAGAGTGTGCTACACAAATTCTGGGCAGCCTGACCTTCCTCCCTTCCCCCTGGTCTTCATTACTGAAGAAATAACCAAGCTGCATATGCAAAACAGCACTAGGTATAAATGAAGTTAGTGATTTAACTGACAGAGTACCCATTACATAGGCAAAATTATCTCTTTAAAACTTTAAGAAGTGTAATTTGATATTCTCTTATCTAATTAAAATAATATAAATTATGTACAGAAACTGACAGCTCTAGAAAAAGGAGCTGAGCAGCATCCTCCATTTGTCTCCACTTGATGTAAAGGTCTGTTCTTACAGCTAGAAGGTTAAATTGTTCTGCAATTTAACCTTCATTCTTCATCCTATGGACCAGGATGGCCAAAAAGGACACCAATTTGTACCAGTCAAGGGCATGTTTTTTCTGAACCAGATAGTTGTTCATAAGAAACTGGGATGAAATCCTCAAATTCTTATTTTCCTCAGGCCTCTGAAGGGCCATTAGATGCATTAACTTTCACTGCAGAGTGATGAAAGAGAGAGACACCACAGAGCAAGGATGGATTATGACCAGCAATTCTTCAGGAAAAGATTCCTATTTCTGCTCCTTGACCTGTGAACTACCTTTTGTTTGATTCATTCTGAAACCCTCTCTTATAAAGGAAATATGGAGAGAAAAATCATCTGGTTTAGGTGTGAGCTGTAATCTTTTTCTGTATCACCCAAAGCATGCCAGACTTGCAAAACCCCAAATATTCCTGCACTACAACACATTCTAGAAAATACAAACTTCCACTATTATCTAGGCAAAGCTATAATAATGTAATCATGGAGACTGATGAAACTAAGAGAAAATAAACACATTCTTATAGAATCAAAGAATATATCGAGTTGAAAGGGACCTCTAAGTAATAATAAATCCAACTTCCTGCTCCTTAGAGGACTACCTAAAATCAAATCATGTGGCTAAGAGCATCATCTGGATGTTCCTTGAACTCTGACAGGCTTGGTGTTGTGACTTACACAGGCAGCCTGTTCCAGTGACTGAGCATCCTCTCAGTGAAGAGCCTTTTCCTAATGCCCAGTCCGAGCTTCCCCTGACACAGCATCCTTGAATTTTCCTGTATCTTACTGCTGCCCACCAGAGAGAAATCAGCACCTCCCCTTGCCTGCTTCTCTCGAGGAAGTTGTCATTAAAGAAATAAATTTAAAAATCCAGAGCTACTCATCCAGTACCACTCCCATGCTTATCTTTTATCAGTTCCTTTGATTTAGGCTGCTTGTGTCTACAACACAAATCTGTGAACAGAGAAATGCTGTGCTGCCTCAAGAAGCAATGTGCATATGTCCTAGGGCACAAGTAGGCAGGCAGGTTTTTAACTTAGCTAACACAAATAAAAAACAAAAGCAGCAGGACTCTGCTCTGACCCAATCTGACAAACAAAACTGCCCAGACAACAGTGAAAAATTACTTAGGAACATTATTTCATGGAATAACAAGTTTCTGTTTTTCCAATGTAATTCAGAAAATTTCAACCAGTCTGAAGAGATGAACTTTGGAGCTCATCTCCTGGATCCAGATGGGATCTTCAAAGTATCTGTGTGCAACTTGCATTTATGCACTTGTTTGCTGCATGCATGCATTGATTTAGAGATGAACACAGGAAATATCAACATGAAAAAACATTCTCTTGCTCACCTCCTCTAAAAGGACCATAGCTACAAAAATTCTGTTAGGATTGTTGCATGTGGATAAGAACACACATGAGGAGAGAATACACACTGCCTGCAGCCCTAGAGAGCAAAGTTCAGTGAGAAGGGTAAAGCAGGGGAAGATGGTCTCTGCATCCTTGCCATTGTAGCTTCACTCGGTTATAAAAGCACTTGCAAGCACAGTTACAGTGGGGAAATCTGTAAATGAGACATAATTCACTGAAAGGCAGTGGCATGTGAAGAGCCCTTCATCTTCACAAACAGATGCTTCTGAAAATTTTACCTCGCAATCAGAAGTTTTTACAATCTCCATGCAAACTGATTAAGCAGCACTCTGAGCACTTGGAGGCATGCCAACCACCCAAGTTCTGAGTCTCCAGGCAGTGCAGGTCTCAGGTCAGTTACTGGATTAAAATCAAACCTGGCCCATTGGAACTGTGGATTACTGTGCTCAGAGCACTAGAATGACAGCTGCCCGCTGTGACCCTCCGGGGCTGAGCTGGCAGGACGAGCACCACTCTGCTTCCAGCTGAGACAGATTTGTTGAGTCTCCAGGCTAAAGAGTTCTTAGAAAGGTGTACAGGAAAGTTTGGCTTTTGAGGTTAATACACCAGCTCTCAAGGCAGATACTCTCTTCAATGAGATTAGTGTGTCTCATTCTTTCCCTCTGAAGGGCAAGGACACTCATTAAGCAACAGGTAACTGCAATACACAACACCTGCCACCCAACACCCAACCCTCATTTAGCAGCAATGACCTCCACCCTCAGCTTACCTGTTTTATGCACTGCAGCCGGTCATTGGTCTGCTGTATGTGCCTGTCCATAGAATTCATTTTGATTGTCTCCACTTTCTTCTACCTGAAAGCCATTAAAATCCCTCGATCTGCAAGACAAAAAGGACAAAAAAGATCACTGAACATGGTCCATACACTTCCACCACCTGAACAACTGAACAGAGCTGCTTGCAAGAAACCCCTGAGCACACTGTGAGATAAAATAATAATAATCCCAATAACAATGACAGCCTTTTGCAAGGACAAGGACATGGGGATTCTTCCTAATCTTCCTCTAAGAGAAAATACCTCCCATTAATATTAAATGAATCAGATACAGCGGAGTATTACATGGCCAAAAATAGCACAGAATGTGTGTCCTGAAGAATCTAGATTTCTGGGTTGAAAATAAAAGCAGCAGGTACATTTTGGACTCTCCTCCAACTAACAGATCTATTTCATGAGCCCTTAAAATGGCCAAGATGACAGGGCAGGAAGGACTGGGATCCACAATTCAGCCCAGACTTTAAGAATGACAAATGTCCAGATGCACAACCTAGAACACATGGAATAGGCCTAATCTTCAGAGCAAAGGGCTGCACAGTTCCTGCCTTCTAGAAAAATTGGGTTCACTCAGGTATCTATAGCTGAACAAACTACTTGTTACTTCTGGAAAAACACAGCCTGTGGTCTTTAGGTCCATCTCTCAACAAACAGTATAATTTAAGGCAAATTCAACCAGCCTGTAACTTAAAAAAAAAAAAACAAAAAAAACTAGAAAATAAAAATTAAGGCTCGGAGTAGTGTTTGGAGTTCATGAACAATGAGTGGGCACAGAAATATATACCCAAATGCCCTATTTACACCAAACTTTATAGTAGCACAAGCAAGGTCCCAGGCTTGCATAGACACCTCTCCCTCATGAACCTCTCCAGTGGCACTGAGTGGTTTGTTATTTGGAGTGCTGTTCATAACAAAACTGTTTTCCACTCCCTCCACACATGAGAGAGAGAGCAAATTTTTCAGATACTTGTCTGGTTAGAGAAGTTGGCTGTTCACCACTTCTGGTACACGACTCAACATCTCTTCAGTTAAACAATTCCAGCACTGTCCATACTCAACCCCCTTGAGGGGAAGAGCATTCCCCGTGGTGGGAACCTTGATTACACAGCTCTCACAATGAGACAGACCCCAGACCTGCACACATCCCACACACCCAAACTGCCAGAGATTTTTTTACCTAGCTGATAATGTTCTTTCATGGCTCCTGCTGGATTAGACTCAGGGGAAGAAATCTTTTCTGCTAGACAACTAAATGAGGTCTTAGAACAGCAGCTCAAGCTCCTCACCTTCAAGCTCTAGACACAAGAGGGTTCAATAAAGCATTCCTGTCAATAAATTATAATACTTATGAAACAGAAGAGCCAGTTTCACATGCAAGTATTATCTTTTGATTATGCCACTGCCACCTTCTCAATAGCAAGTGCCATCCAAAGGTCCTCTAGCAAATGTAAATTGATATATTTTATTAAAAGCCATTTACACAGTCTTATCTGCCTGTAGGACCCCCAAACAGACCTCAGCAGTCATGAAGTTTAATCTCTCAGTGGACAGCAGAGGTATTTATCAAGAGATAAGCTAGCCTAGACATGACACTACTTCACCAGTGATCCATCTTACAAGCTAGGACACATTATCTGCATTTTAATTGAACATCAGCACAGATGGAGAAGGGCATACTGAAAACAAATACATATATAAGCACACAGATGTCTGTTGAAAAATTTGAAGACGTGCAAACTGAGGCGCCATTTTTTCTTTTTAAGGAAGTCATAACATTTTTGAATTACACAATTTCATGTGTACACGTGTAATACCGCTCCAGTTTGCTGCTTTACCATAAACATAATCAAAAACCATGAACAAAGTCAAAGGTTGCTGTCAGCTACCTGAGCCACAGCTTACTGTACTACTTGTCTAAATTGCCATTTCTCCCACATGGCACAGCTTCTCAAAGCCTGTCTGGAAAAGCAGAAGGGCACAATACACAAAAGTAACTCACCTAACTGAGCAGGAACCCGAGGAGGTTTATGGAGGCAGGACTGGGAGTGCAATCCCCTACCCTCCTACACAGACAGGGCACACAAATTCTGTAATAAACTGATCATATTCAGTCTCCAATACAGTTCTGGTTTTAAAACCCAATGGCTCTCACAGAAAAGCACTCCCTAACTCTCTCTCTTCCCCTAGTGGGCTAGAAGAACTTTCACTCAATTCTACTTGTTCTCACGTGATGAGCTCTATGGCTGAGTCTTTGCCCTGCCAGGCTCCCTTTGCCTCTTCTCCCTCCCAGCAGGGATGGACAATCACCCACCAGCCCTTACTGCTGACAGTTTGCTACTTTCACAGCCCAATCTCATTTACTGTCTCCTGGTCAAGAGAAGGCCCTCAGCCCACTGACTCCCCTGCACAGTAAGCATTTGTTGCATGAACCAAACAGCCAAAATTGTACACGTGAAATCTCATCAGACACAATACCACAACACTTTGTATTTGAAATGCCCTGCCTCACCGCCACAATCTTTATCTTTCTCTCAGACACATCATAGGAGCATCAAATAGAGTAATTTTTTTCAGTGAGCATACTGGCTCAAAGTAATTTCTGCTATAAAAATGCAGAGCTTATTAGTGAGAAACCATTACTATCTGGAAATTACTCTTTCATGGGCCTCAGCAAGAATTAAAAGATTAAACATAGAAAGTGAAAATTATCATAGAGATCAGAAATTTCACCACAGCAGAATAAGCATTTTGACACCAGACCATTTTGGCTGGAAGAAAAATAATAGCAGAATTAAATTTCCAGTAACTATACCTACTACATGGGTACCGCTGTACTCTGGCCTTGTTCCCCACATGCACATCCACGTCCTGAAATTTAAAAAAACATCCTTTCTGTCGATCTCATCCTATTTCAAAAGTAGCAACAAGATCACCTTAGTCGAAAATAACAGTACTTAAGATACAGAAAGGCCGTCAGGGCTGAATAAGAACAGATTTCTATTCGGTTAAGTGCTGTGCACTTATCAGGTCACAACTGAAAAGGACTTTGCAGGGTCCCTGGCTGGCCTGCAGTGTCCCTGCATTAGACAGCACGCTGGGATTCAGGCCTGCCAGCAGCTCAAGACACAGCAGGGGATGTTGCTGATCAGGATTAAGGGTACTGGCAGAGGAGGATAGAGAAGGGAATTTTTCCTGGTGCTTTGTAAAAAATCCCCTCTGTTTGGTGCACACATTAGCCAGAAAGGTTGTACACTACTGCTTTACATGCTAACTCCATCCAAAAAGATAGACAAAAAAAGAAGAAGTGTTCCCAGCACCTTCTGGTAATTCTACAATAAAAAGCCCCATTCTTCTTTCTTTTCTGAGGCAAAGACCCAGTCTCCCTCTCTTAAAAAAAAAAAAAAAAAAAAAAAAAAAAAAAAAAGAAAGAAAAAACAAAGTGAATTATTCTTCGTTCTTCCCTCCCTCTAGCATTGAGAGTTTATAGCCCTAGGCAGTAATTAAAGAGGCCTCATCTACATATTTATGATGTCTCAAAAATGGAGAATGCTTTTTTTAAAGGAACAGATGTATCGACCTGTTAGCCTTTTTTTTTTTAACCCTAAACATTCTGAATATTTTAAACCATTACTACAAAACCTTCCACATTGAAAAATGAATAAAAATTTTCCCTGGCTCTACGAAAGAGAGATTCTGCTAAACTCTGTGTTGGGTGACAGTTCAGATTAGGAGATTGCAATTATTATATCAGAAACTGAACTTCCAAGTGACACAATTAAGAAAATAATTTAGTAAAACGTGGTTCCCACCCGTTCCTAAGGCAGCCTGAACAGCTCCCTAGAAAGAGGGAAAAAATGAAGCCAAACATTTCACCACTGCTTCAAACATGCCTAAAGCCATTCCGCGTTTTGAAAGTTAACGTGGATTCTGTTCTGCTCTGGGGTGAGCTCTCCTCATGGCAAGAGCTGCCATCCACAGGGAGAACTCTGCCCCCGTGGGACCAAGGGACCAGGGAACTCTGCTGCCCTGGGGCCAAGGGACCCCTGAACCATCCCTGAAACAGGCCCAGCCTCCTCTCTGAATCTGGAGAGACTTCACATCGTGCCTTCTGCTCTTGTTCCCACAGGCTTCCTTCCCTCGGTGCTGCACAGAGATGGAGCGGGAGCGGAGCTCACCGGGAACATCAGCTGCTGCCCAGCCCCAAGCACCGCCACCCACCCCCTTGCTGCAGCAACAGGGGCCATTCCTCCTCCTCCAGAAACCAAGCTTTTAGCAGGTAATCTTTGAGCAGAAATCCATTCTGGGGGCAGAGGAGGAAAGGCAGCCCTGCCCAGGAGGCAGGGGAGGCTGCTGTGAGCGGTGCTCCAGGCCAGCAGCACAGCGTTACTCCATTCCCAACAGGGGACCTGCCGCCCTGCGGGGGCTGCAGCCGACCAGAGCTCATTTGGAGCCACTTCGGACCACTCAGGGCAAGAAGGCCGTAAATTAAAAGACACAGGAAATACCTTTATGGGTTAAGAAATTTTAACAGTAGGCGAGAAGGGAAAATGAAGATCAGTTCCTTAAGCAGGGATTCAGGAGAGCAGCTCTAAACATCCCTGCCTCCTGCCGCCACAGCACACAAGTTGGTTAATGCTGTTTATTCAATCAGCTAAAAACTAATTATTTCCTTCAAGTCTCCGGTATGCTGAGGGTCCTACGAGAGGGCAGGCAATCTGTATCTCCGAAGGGACTTTGTTGAAGCAACAAGCCAGGCGGGAGCGGCTGCGGCGGAGCGGGGCCGGGACCGGGCCAGGGCAGGTACCGCCGCGGCCCG
>WBNO01027743.1:460600-641957 GCA_013400575.1 Peucedramus taeniatus | reverse complement strand
ACGGACCCCCGAGGAGCCGGGTCCGAGGAGCCGGGTTCAACCAGCCCAGCATCTCCCGGGAGCCTGTCACCTCCAGTGATGGATTAAAGAAACATCATTTCTCTCAGCGCCCTGTCCTGGTGGTAAAATGTGGCGGTCCAGACACAAAAACCATCAAATTCCACTTGACATTTCCCTTGCCATTAAACATATTGTAAGAAGTTGTTGTACTATCAGAAGGCACCTCCGTGTGTACACACAGGTTAACGCTACTAATTGCGTGTAATTGCATGGATTCTCCGCCTCGGCCCCAGCCGGTGCCCGCCCGCGGCACAGCCCAGCCCCGAGGCGCAGCCCCGGCAGCCCGCACAGCGCGGGCACAATGCAGCTCGGCACGTCTGCACTCGGGCACATGGCTCACACAGCATTCAAAGGGCTCCGAGCCCGCTTTTCAGTACGAGAATTTTCAAAGATGCCTTCAAAGATCATCTGCTGGAAAAAGTTTAATATCTATCTATGACAACAAATTCATTTCTTCTACAAGATATGCTACAAAAACTATAAAATGTCAGGTGAAAGGCTGTTTTCATCATTAAACTCTTAAAAAAGGAAGTTGTTTTAATAAAGCTTTATTTACCATAAGCCGTTAAATAGCTACTGCTATTGGCTTTGAGCTATTAAAAAGGGCCAGATGTGAGACAAAGCAGCGTTTGTTATGCTGGGTGAGGAAGAATAGATATTTGTGCTGTGCTGCTTTCCATTGTTGCTCTACAAATGTGCAGTAATCCCCAGAAGACTTTCTATCATCTTTGACTGCGAGAGAAGGAAAGCGAGTGTGTATGCGCACACAGCGCCCGGCAGGCACAGCTTCAGGGAGGTGGGAGCAGGTTTTTGTAATTTATGGTGGCTTGAGCTGCAAGGGCTGGCAATTTTGTCGGGTTTAAGGGAGCTGTTTCCGCAGCCGTGTGCTTGGGAACGTTTTTATACACAGAGCCTATTATATGCAGGCACCAACAGCCAGCCGGATACACACAAAAGCAAACCCACACATGCTTTTGAAAAAAAAGACAGCGTGACAGCTTGCATAAGCAAGCCTGCTGGACTCCTCTGGGAGGAGGAGCGGCGGTGCGCAGAAGTTGTTCAATCATGAAGCACATCTGCACCCTGATTACAAAAGCAAAGGTGGTCGGGCTAGCTGGAAGCACACACACAGCACTGGGATGTGACCTATACTCAAAATATAGACACAGAAATATAAAAAAACCCTCACACACCGTATAAGAGAGAGCTAAGGAGAGAGCTCCCTTGAGCCTGGACAAGTTGGTCAGCAGCCAGCACTAACCATTAGGCACATGAACTGCCTTTTGCACCGGCAGCCCTCACCTCCAGCCCGCTGGCTGAAATGAGTGGTTTCCTCAGACTGAGAGCAGCGTCTGCAGATCACAGGTAATTGCCCTGCTGCAAGCTTGTATTATAAGGTTGGTTTCCCTGCATTCCATCCAGCTCCTAGTATCATCAGCTCTGTCAGCTTGTTATCTTTAGGGAGAGCAAGGAGGTAAAAGGACACTGCAGTTTAAAACAGCAAGAGATAATAACACAAAATTGAAGACAAAAGTGTGTAGAAGTGTGCTACTGGGGAGCCAGGGCTGAGAGCCCTGCTATAGTGCTCTCAGAGGCTTTGCACACTCCAGTATAGACAGATCTGCTAGAACAAACATTGACAGTTCACAGCAGAACCCACTGATCCAGAGGTTTACTATATGTACTGTAGCTTGCAGGTAAAATACTAATCCTCACTGGGACAGCTACAAGCAAATGAGGCATCCCTAAAAGCTTGCTGGGTTGTGCTCAAATAATTTCTAAGCAGTGTCCCTGATCACTCACACAACAATGATGTAAAAAAATCTCTCCCTGATAAATTGCCAGTCTCTAAACTGAAGCAGAATCAAGCACCTCTTCCCACCTTCTGGGCTCAGTGGGAGGGTTGCAGAAGTCAGGTGAACATAAGAACAGAAAAAGGTTTGCATTCTGGCATGCAATGCTTGCTTGTTTACCTAATGAAAGCTTGGTTCTTTCAGAGGTTCCGTGGAAGATGCAAAGTATTTGCTGAGAATTCTTTGTGTCTGCCTACAAATCCTGCAAACAAGCATGCAGCATAGCTAACATCCCCTGGCTTACACACCTTCTGGAGTCTGAGTCTATAGAGCTGCAACAAAGAACATCTATGAACTGGAAACTTGTCCCTGCTTTTGCTAGACATTTATCAGGTACTAAAGAAAACCAGCTGGTTTGGACATCAACACCTAAGTTATTTGCTTAAAACTTGAAAGATGAGCTACAGAAGACAACCTAATATAAGCATTTTCTAAAGGTCTAGAGGAAACAGTAGTAACCTAACCAAGCTGTCAAAGATGGTCTCAGAAGGAGGAGAAAAGGACAGAGGGGAGATGGCACTAGCAGCAAATATTTTTAGCAATTACCTATCAAAAATTGAAGATGTTACTCTGTGTTTGCTATGCTCCAATAACAATTCTCTTGCAGCAGATAGCCTGCTATATGACAAACAGAGGTCAAAATCTCTTGGGTCAACCCAAAGAAATGCTCCTAGCAAGAACTATCTCAAGCCCACTGTGAATTAGAAGCGAGAAGGATTTGCATTCTGACACTGAAGGCCCTCTTACTTATCTGATGAAACCAGGCATGTTTTGGAAGTTGAACTGTAGCATTTGAAGGAAATTGCTGATTTCTTCCCATGATACTGCACCATCACAACTTCTATTCCTCATTACTGAGTGGCAACACAAAGAATATAACAATCCCCCATCCCCAAACTATATTGCACCAAGTAAAGGAATGAAGATAGACTTGGACTCCTTTTTTCCCCCCCACTAAGTTAAGCATCATAAAGAAGGCACATAGTCAAAGTAGATGGTAATTTCTCTTAATTGTCTATAAATGTAAGATCTATTCATCTTTTCTTTTATTTTATGACATAAGGAAGTCCTCCTAAGACCAATGATTTCTGATAAGACACCAGGGAAAGCATCACTACAAACACAGGGAGAGGGAAGTAATGGAGGAAAAACATCAGCTCAATCAGCAAAGTCTCTGGAGAACAGAGCAACTGAATAGCTGCTTTGAGACACAAGCTCCAACAATTTTGACATCAGCAATTATTCTGGCCTGTTCTGACAAAATTTAAATATTTACCAAGCTCCCCAGAATAGAAGCAATATAAATTTCAGGAGGACCAGCAAAACCTGTAAAAACTAAATATACCTGAAAAAGTAGATGTTGGACGGCCGTGAACTTTTGTAACTGGAGAAACAAAGCAGTTCCTGGCAGCCAAATTACATTGCCTGCACTGCATTTAAGTGCTATCCAAATGGGGCTTCTCACAAACTCTCCATTTGCTTTGAGTTATGACAATTTAGTGCTAGGGGGTTACTTTCTTTTAAGTAACTTAAACTAGAGATATTGGGCATCTAGACAAAAAGAAACGACAGTTTTGGTAATGTCTATAATCTATTTTATCATCTTCATTTTAAGGCAGCTGACTGGACAGCCATCTATATTAATACTTCTGGACCTGCAGAATATACATTAAAAACCAAAGGATTTGGTTTTACTGAATTGTCAATACAACTGGATAAACATTCTGTGTTTCAAGTTGCCACAAGATCCTAAATTTTAAGAAACTGCACTGAGATTCTGGGTAAAATGAGCCAGAATTGGACAAGCAAATCAAATGACTGTGTATCCCTCATGGAAAACTCTTCTGTACATCAAACATTGTGTGAACACAATGTACTAGAAGACTTGAAATGTGACTGCTGTTTATGTTAGTCTCAACAGCTAGTATTCAAGGACCTGAAACACAACCAAAGGGACAGATGCACTGCTACTGCAACTTTATCACAAAGCCCAAAAATACTTTAGACACCCTAGAATCGATTTGGAAAACAACATATTTTAAAACTAGTTCCACCTGCAACATCTTCAATTCCAATGAAGTCAAATCTGCACACATCCCTGCTACTTGCCTGTCTGTAGTGCAGTTGTTGCTATTCATGCTTTCCAAGTGCCCATAATTCCAGTAAGGTAGAAATTCTTCTAGATTACAAAATACTGCAGGAAGTTTACACAACAAAGCCTGCTGCCTTCAAGAAAGATTTTAAACTGAAACATCCATGATCCTCTGCCCCATTTGGTTTTCTCACCACCTTATCAATGGAGAGGAACTTTTTATCTAGAAACTGCCCTGTAATAATTACCAGTGTCCCACCTACTTCAGAGGCAAATAAAGAGTACTTTACACTTACCATGAAATAAGTTTCTTTTTACCAAGAATCTTAACAGACAATTTAGTTTTCAAAGGTTTATGAATTCCATGGTTAAAGATCTGTCACATGCTCAGTTCATAATCAAACCTCTTGGGATAATCAGGAGCAGATTTCAGTAGAATTTTTTTTGAGAGCACAGATCTCTGTTAGTTGTACCTCCACTAGGTCTCTCACCCTCAGGTGATAGCACAACCAAAGCTGAAATGGCATTTGGCAAACACAACACAGATCTCAAGCAGGTTTTTAAAAATCCTCTCAAGTATTTGAAAGCAGCAACTACACAAATGCTAAATTTGGCCAGAACAAAAGCTACCTTAGCTGCTAAGACTAGGAACCAATGTGGTGCCTCCTGCTGAGAAGAGGAGAGCACAGTTTCCCTCATCCCCACTGCTGTTTCAACTGGAACAGACCAGGAGCAAGCCTGACAACTTATGAGTGACAACTGTCTCCCAAACTGAAGCAGACAGACTTCCCATTTCTATTACAGACAACGTAAACAGGAACTCTATTGCTAATGAATTATTTATAGTGTGGTCCATAAATTAAGACACTTAGACTGTCTTGCATTTTTCATACCACCGTCATTACTACAAAGTATATGCCCAGAAGCTCTTTCCCATAACTGCAGAACAAAGCCAGCCCTGTGAACAGAGACCTGAGCTCTTCTCCAGCACCAAAGGCTTCACTTCAGCTTCTCTGGCTTTCCAATTACACCCAGTGCTGCTCTGGGTAGATGCCATCTCCACCAAACACTCAGAGTGCCTAACACAACTCACAATTCAGACCAGGGCTACCACATTCTAGTTTAATATGAACAATGAAGTGATAGTGTAAAATCTTTAATGAATGCATTACTGGAAGTTAAAGGTTAAAACATCTAATGTTACCCTTCCTGCAATTTCAAGACAAAAATTTCCAGCATTAAGCCAGACTTCCAAATACAGAATTAACTTGATAAACTTTGACTGAACATCCAGGTGACAGCTGTATAAAAGCAGTTAAAGTCCAGATGGTATTTTCTTCTACTCATATCCTTCCTTTCTTTTTTTTTTTTTTTGTTTAAATGGTTATTACAACACAGTGGAACAGACCTCAAAAGCTACACACTTTTCTTCTTTGCTCCCAACAGCAACACTACAGACACCAGAGGTCAGCTTTAGAGCCTTCAAGTTTTTCTGAAGCCCTGCCTGATTAGACATACTCTGGAGTGACTTTCATTGTGATCAAACGTGATGTGCTGGTGACACGCATACAAAGCTGGCAGAGCAACCCCACTGCAAAGCCTTCAGCAGGCAGGAATCAGTGTAAGGACTCTTGGAAACAACACTTGGCTCCCCTGAAAAGGAAACAAGTATCCCCTTTGAAAACCTTCTGATGAACTCAAGGAGAGACATGTTATTGTGACAATATCAAACCTTGCAGAGAATAAAACTCTATCCTACCTCCCCTTGTCTTTTGCTCTTGATTTTTGTGATCCTTGAGTGGTTACATTTTGGCACCTTTTTTTTTTTCCCCTGAGTAACTGAGGTGCATTAGATCTGAAATTCGGAGGGATTTATTTTAAAAGATGGTTCATTGCTTAAAAAGCCAAGCTGACCAATATACCATATTACAGGATTAAAAAGGTTCCTGCTTATTGCATGACTGATCCAGACAGGGATATAAAAAGAAAGGACAGGTTGGCATGAAACAAGTCATGTTCCAGGAGCAGCCTATTTGCTCCTGTCCGATCTGAGACAGGGGAAGCAATTCAAACAGTACCAGATGTGAGAGTTTCTATTTTTTCTGATTTGTTTCACTTGACATACCCCAGTTCATGAAGGAGGAGTTATTTAGTAAACAGCAGTTCTTCCTTCCCAATCAAAAAGCCATATCACAAACTTGAACTACTTCAGATAAAGGACTTTGACCCATATTTTCCAACCTTTCTCATAGGTCATATATTGAGCCTGGCTCCACTGTCCCTTGTACATTTAGACACTCAACAGTCCTGAATAAGGAAATTTCTACTCTCTTACCTGTCTATGCTGTCTACCAGCTGGTTAAGATCTAGGCACTAGCAGTTCTTCCTCTTAAGGTGATGGTGGCATTTAAAATGGCAGGCAGTAAACGACTAAACAATGCAGAGCTCTATCTTTTGTCTATACACTTCTCAGCTTGTAATTTCACTGTTTTGACTGTACAGAGCATAAGAAGCATGAAAACACTGGCATAAACACTGTCTTCCTCCAACAGCAGACTTCTGGGCTACTGGCAAACAGCAAAGCAGCAACAATTAAACAAATCCTTAAGTCAGATCCAGGAAATAATAATTTTAGAAAAGTCTAACAGAACAACATTCACCAACCTTTTTACAGGTTGACACAAATACTTGAGAGGTACAGGCAAACAGGATTGCTGTAACAGAATACATGACAAAATATTTTTATGAAACACCACAGGACAAAAGTATGACTTCCAAGTCCTTTTCAACAACTACTTCTCTTTAGAAAACTAAGAATTATTTGACAACTTTCTCTTACCAGCTCAAATACAGAGGTATTACTATAATACTAGGCATCATGATCATCTCCATGGCAGGACAAAATCAGAGCATGAACCCTTTCCTGACTGCACAAGATTTTGTTCAGAAAGGAAAATCTTTGTTCAGAAAGGAAAATCTTTGGCTGTAAGCCAAAGAAGAAAGCTATACTATGTGTAAACAGAACCCTAACCAGATAAACTGGAGACCTATGTTTGCCCTGAAAGACATAAAAATACATGTATTGAAAGTAATTTGTATTAGCAACCAATGAAAAAACCCCCAACGCCAAACAACTCTGTCACAAAGTCTGCATAGTGTAAGTTAAGCAACATTAATCACTTTTCTTTACAATCATTAAAGCATTAAAATGATCTTTCTAAGATTTGCAACAAAATATCAGTGTTTATTAAGCACCTACATTAATTCAATCATACATTCCTTGACAATAAAAGAAATAAACAAACAAATGGGAACCCGTAAGATCAGTAATGGACTGTAAGGTCAATTCAGTCCCTGAAAATACCCCATAGTAATAGTCAAAATTCAGTGGCTCTTGGTTCCATAGAATGACATGCAAGTGTTATAAATCCACTGAACAAACTGCCTATTTCCAAGCTTCTTCCCATTTTACCTTCCATGAGAAGGGACTCAGTTTCCATATAAGTTTATTTTTTTACTGCCTCCAATAGGCCTGAAAAAATTTAGAGGGATGCCTATGACATTTTATAGCAACACTGTGACTTCTACTGCTGAGCAACAAAACCACACACTTTTCAAAAATAGTAAGTGGAAAGGTATTTTGCTCAAAGGTTGACCTTATTTTAGGGAGCCAAACTTGCTCTCTACTAGAGTTTTGTTACTCTAGTCTCTTCTACAGCAGAGGTACATGGCAGGAGCTCAGCTGCATGTTCTCAAGGTGTTTTGTCCGAGGTGCCAACACAGGCAATTTTGAACCTTTCACTTAAGCCCCAGACAGTGTCCTAAAAACTAAGTCCTTCCTTCCCTGTCTGTCACAAGAAGCTCAATATGTTAAAAGATTGTCCTATTCTACTTCCAGTTGACATTAGGAATACAGATTCATTCTCTGAAATGGCTTAAAACCAATTTAGAGATCTGTTTCCTGGGATGACTCTAATTTATTCAAGTCTCTCAAGTACCGCTAAGGACCTAAGTTAGTCTATTGCTGCCACCTCCTCAGGCTATCAGAGTTACCATCTTTGCTCCCCCCCTTGCCTTAACTTCTCCTTCAGGACTTGTTCAAATCTCTAGAAAAGATTGGTTTATATTACCTGCAATTCAAGTTTTTTTTAAAACATCTCTATGTAATACAAGTGCTTTTAATACATCACACCTGTCATAGTCAAGACTTACTAATGAACTGCATAGCAACTGCAGTGCTATTATGCAGCTATGGGAAGAAAACCTCTGATGGGTGTTAGCAGCAAAGTTCTCAAGAGCTTTCTGACTGGCCTGTGAAAAGCACCTCACCAGCACAGAATTTTTTAATAAGCCTCCTTCCTTTTGAAAGACCTGCTATTTATAAGGCTTTGATTAAGCTAACACATGCAAATACAGACGTAAGCGTACACGGAACGGGATGAAATGCAGGGGAAGAAAGAATTCACAGTACAAACTCAGGGAAACACTTTCTTGCAAGATCAAACAACAAATCCAACGAACAACAAAGTGTTACGGGACCTGGGAGAAAAGCTCACACAAGTGATACTCAGCAAATCTGTCCCAGAAACAGGGACAGCTTAATTCATCTATGATGCAGAACATGTCTAACTTCAGCCTAGGTTATTATGAATCATCCCATGCACTAAATTGTAAGGGGAAAACATGGAAATGTGATACATTTTGTTTGATACATCATATTGCCATGGCTCTACCTGCAAGAAATTGAATTTCTAAATTAGTTTAAAACATTCATTTAAGAAAACATGTCCAAGAATTGAACAAGCAGTTTAACACTCAACAGAATAAAGCAACATTTAACCCTGGGGGTGCCCCAGCAGCCTCCTCACAGGTTCAGTGAAGCACAGGCTGCTCTGCCAGTCTCTGAGAATGAGGCAGGGCCAATAGGTAGGAGGGAGCTGGTTAGGACACATACTGGCAAGGAAAATATCAGAGTTGGAAGGTCATATAAATTGCTAGACATGGAGACGAGATCTGTCAAAAAGACAAACTACCTAACAATTTTAACCTATTGGCTAGAGCTGTCTGTGTCAGCATAATGTTAACATATATTATAACCTCATCTCAAAAACATCCACGTAGATGGAGGAGAACTGCAGCTAAACTCCCTCTCTTATCTTCTGTTTAGACAGGAACTCATTCTAACAGAGGCTTAAGGAAGAATTTCTCCGGGTTTAGGCTTTTTTTTTAATCTAAACCTAACATATCAAATATATATTACAAGGAAAAAAAAGCTGGCTAATATGCTAAAAACATAGCTGTCAATTCCTCTACAGTTAGAGAGTTTATCAAAGCATCCATCACAAGCACCTCTCTTTCCAGACAACAATGAGTTTTTTTACTTATTACTACTTTAAAATAAAAGCTTTTCTGAACAGTCACTGAAATATTTAAAATAGAAAAGTGGGCATTTGCTAGACAGGAGATTAACTTTTTCATATTTTAGATTGTCTGCATTTCTCCCAACTATTACACCTAACTCAATCACAATTATGAAGCTGTGATTTTTCCTCTACCAGATGTTGATGACTCTCCATTTTAATGTAAAATCAAATCGTGGCATCTCTTCTGATGAGATCTCTGCAACACCACATGATTTTTACTGGCTGCCTCCAAGCCCCACAACTTTGCAGTATCTTGCACGTGTCTCCCCTCCCCTGGCCTGATTTGGATCGTGTTAGAGAGAAGGCCTTGGGAAGGCCTGGAAGCAGTCATTAAGTTAGGAGGTGGGACACTTCCCTGGGAGAGAGTATTAAGTTAAACCTCCAAGAATACTCTCAGGGAATCCTGATATTGTTAATCCCCCAGGGTTTATGCATGAAATGTGACATTTGAGATTAGTTCAGAAGCATCTGTTCATAATGCCGAGAACTGAACCTCCAAGAATGCACCACACATCATTTTCAGAAAAAAAGACACCTCCCTAAAGCTTCGTTTCCCTTTTGAGCCACTAAGGCAAAAATCTGATGATTATAAAACTGACCTGTTTATCACACTGTGACCCACTAAGTGACACATGAAACTCAAATGACAAACCTCCTTCCAAGTTCCGTTAGGTTAGATTCTACTTCTGGCGCACATCCTACTTTCAGTAATTTTTTTTATTTTTGAAGAGTAAGTCAGGATTACTCTTACATCTCAGGATTATTCTTACATGTCAATTTTCATAGTAATCAGCCTGTTGAGCATGGCAACCAATGAAGAGAAACAAAGCCAGCAAACAGAAAATGAAGAATTCCTGGTTTCTGATTTTTTTGTTTGCGTGGTTTTCTGCTTGGTTTTTAGGGTTTTTTGGTTGAGGTTTTTTTTTTTTTTTTTTTGGTGTGTGTGGTGTTGCTTGTTTCCTGGGGATTTTTTTTTCTTCTTAAATACAATACAAGCAGAAGCCTGTTCTGAAGGATTTGTAAGGGCAATGTATATTCCCTCCCAGCTATTCAAGCAGGCAGTAGATATTCATGAGTACTGAGAGATGCACGTAATTATGCCTGAATGATTATTTATCTAGAATGAAGAGCAACTGTGAAGTATCTATCACTCTTTGTTCCAGGTCAGAAGTTTCAGATAGCCATTTAAAAAGAAAAAAATAGCATCACGTGGATGAAGCAGCCAACAATATAGTGAGCACCATGAATACTGAATACAGAAATCAAAGGGTTTCAGAAACATTGAAGCTCTAAAGTTAGAGCTGTTTGTCATGTATTGCTCAACATGAAAAATTAGTTTGGTTCACAAAAGAGACATTAACAAAAACCACAAATTCTTTTAAAAGATGCATTATATGCTTAGGGTAGCCATTTTCTACTGATTGTGACATCTATCCTGTTAATTTCTTTTAACCAGACACTAAGCAGGATATATCCAACAGGAGATCAAGTACAGACTGTAGATCAAGGAGCCCATACTGAAGTACTGAATAACATGAACAGCATCCCATACACTTGCAGGGTCTAGTTCCTGTGTTGCATCACCTTCAGAAGGTCAGAAAGGTGTTAAAGAGCTGTAACACTTAGTTTCCCATAGCCTCTGGGTACAGAGCTCTCCAAAATGTGCCATTTCTGCTTGAAAAAAACCCTAAAACTTTGTCATACTCCGTTTGGTACCATTTTCAATAGTGCTTTCCACTGATCAAGCACAGTCTGAACCAAGGCAGTATGGCCATACCTACACCAGGGATTTCAATTCCCTGCCATTATCAACAGCATTTCACATGGAGATGGATGGAAAGGAAAAGGCTACAGGAAAGGACAGCTAATACTTTGGAAAGCTGCAGCAAGACATGCAATTTTACTGCTGTGTCATCATGCACGCAGCTGGGGACAGTTGCTGCAAAAAAGTAGTTTGTCTGAAGTAAATGAACTTAGACCTTCAGCCATTCTTCACTGGTTATGATAGCAGAGAACAAACCCTCATCCTCCTCAAAAAAAAAAAAAATCAGCAAAACAAAGGATGGACTTGGTTTGACTTGGTTTCACTGACTTGTTGAAGAAAAACAAGCCAAAAAAGAAGACCATGGTACAAAGCCGGAATTAATTCAAGTAAAAAGTTGGTGGTTTCATGCTACCCTTTTATGCAGCAAGATGAGAAAGGAATACTAACCAAATTCTAATCTTAACCAGGACAGTTTAATGCTCATTTTTAAATATGTCATCTAAGAAAACAATGAATGAGTTAGGCTTTAAATTTGTTCTTTCTTCAGGGAAAAGAAATAGCAAAGGTATTTAAAATTAAACAGGACATTCACAATTAATCTGCTTTTTAATTAACTTACTTTGCTGCTGTAAGTGATTCTGCATTTACTCTTATTCTTTTGAAAATTCCAAAGTGCTACTTCTGACCTGTGATTTACTGTTGCCGTACATCTTTATAAGCAGTACTTTAGTTTAAGTGGCAGTTGCATATTAATTACAAAGTTAATTATGTGCTATGTAATCATGCTGTAATTCATTAGTTTACTCCGCAGTGCGAAAGGATAATGCTAAATGGAAGACCTGATGCAGAGTATTTTAGTAATTTACATTTTTTGCATCAAATATTCAAAATATTAACCAGAAAACATTGTCTGCACTTAAAGAAGCCTATAAAACAGCTCATCATTATTCTAGCAGCAATTGGGCTAGAACTTTTCCTCCTTAAAACAGTTGCAGAAATTTAAGTGGGGTAAAGTATCTTCTCGAAAATCAAGTATACAGTTGCTAAGACCAGGGCAAAAAATCAGAAATATTGGACAAGTTTAAGCATCCAAATTTGATACTTAACATGACTCATCTTCAACAGACATGTGCTCTCTGCTTTCCTAAATCAGTGTTTTTAAGATGTTTCAGCTTGAAAAGCTAAACATCAATGCACCCAGTAGTATAAATCACAGTTGAAGTTATTGGCTTCAGGCTTTCATGATTCTTCATTACTGACCCTTTGCATGAAGTACTTATAGCCAGGTAATTTACTACTGGTTTCTGCCCAAAATCTGCAGGGAAATGCAATTCCTGTTTGCAAAGGTCTCAAAATAACTCTGTTACTACAGATCTATGTTTCCCAACACAAGCCCTGAACACAAATGTAAATATTTATTTTTAATATAATGATTTTTGGTGAAAAATGAACTGGGCAAAATACCATAAAGCTGTGTGTCTCTGTTCCAGGCTTAATTATCCCTGGAACTATTCAGCTTACTCTGATCAATAGAAATACAAGACCTAATTTTTACAAAGATTCTCTTAGTCATGAAGAATTCCTCTTCTGCTTTCAAGGGCACTCCCACCCACCCCAAAAGTATTCCAGCATTTACTTGTTTTCCTCAACCAACATTGGTTTTTCAACACCAGTTCTTGAGAAGTTGTAGTATTTTTCCCTTCCAATAGCTATCACTGTGATGCGAAATGATGCTCTTTGTCTGATATTTAAAAATCAACAGAGGTAGGAGTTTCTCCTGCTAAAACTAACACCATAAAACCCATGATAAAAAAGCACTTTAAAACCCATGATAAACAGCAGTTATATCTCTTAAAATTAGAGACAGAAAAATTACAATGCAAAGGGTTTATGTTTCTCAGCACATCTCTACATTGCAACTATATTTACTTACTGAAACAAAAGCAAGGCTACTTTAGCTATCAGTATGTCTGCAGAAAATTGAGACATGCCATGAACAGAGTAGTCAACTTCTGTGCAGTGTTTTGACTGCACAATCTTTATTATCAGGCAGATTGCATCAATGAAAAGAAGCTCTAACTATCCAAATGAACATCAAGAGATTACCAAATCCATGATTGAGCTTGCAGCACCTCCACAATTCTGTCTCATGGGCTGAACACGTTTCTCTTTGAAGTCATTTGGGGGGAAAAAAAAGAATCCATATTTTTTACAGACAAATTATGACAGTGAAACTACTAAGAGCTTTTAACTCCTTAAAATTCTAAAACTGTTGTTTAGAAAACATCATAGGAACTTCAAAATATAAAAACAAAATTCACAAAGAGTAACTGAAGTTCCAGTGAAAAAGAATGGAATTAATGATACAGTACTACCAAAAATTTAAATACTGCAAAAGAGCATACTGTTTCATGCTACTGCAATTTGTATACTACATACATAATTACAGGGGGCTGGAGCTGGTTACTTAAACTTTTTTAAACATCAGTGAGAGAAAATGTACATGTGCCAATGTCTTTGTAAAAACAAACCTGAAATCTACGTAAAATCTTGATGCGCTCCGTCTTCTCTGATAACAATAAATAGTTCTCTTTCTTTGAGCAATGTGGTTCTGGATTTCCAGAAATGGAGTTGAAAAACTAATCTCAAGCACTACTAGAAAAAACAATAGTCTGTCTAATACAAAAGGAATTTTCAGGGCTCCTAATCAGCAGAAAAAGCAATTTTACTCGTAAACTTGCACACAAGTACCACAATAGCTGAATAAAAGCAACCCAGAAGCATTTACTCCCCCTTCAGAAACAGCCACAACACATCTCACTTGGTCAGTAAAGCCTGGACTTGCTGAGCTGTGCAATTAATTTAGGTCTGTAGGGACTGGGTTACAGAACACACAGATCTTGGATCAGCTTTGGCTTCTATTTCAGAGCAAGTATCTAACATGTGCTGTTAAAATGTGTATGGCATGGACAGATCCCTGCACTGGTTTTACAGAATCCAGAACACTGGGTTTTTTGAATGCATGACACATCCAAAATCCAACAACAATTAAAAAAAAACAAACCCTAAACACAGCTCAAATTCTCTCCAACATCTTAGCTCATGGTAGGAAGTACTGGACTTCTAGTTCTATATGGTGGTGTAAAAAAAGCTTTTAAGAGCCAGTAAAGCTTTGAAAAATATTAAGAGAATTAACTGTATTTAAATTAAATAGAATACGGTTATATGGTTGACTCATCCTTTGAGATTGCTTGGTGATTTTGGCACTGAAAACAAAGAAACAAACAGAAGCAAAACTTTAGATTAGGGATTTTTCTTCTACTTTAGCAAAAGGACCAATAGCTTTGGTCTGGATTCTCAATATTATCCATCTCAAAGAGAGGTTTTAGCCTTAGCTAACCATCCAGGCTCCCTCAACAGTCAACAGAGAGCAGTACTTTCTGTGGACACTTTGTCCTTTGCTAAGTCAGATGTCAAAAATGGGTGGCACAAACTGCTCTCTGGAGATACCTATTTCTGATTACAGTGATTATAGGACAAATCTAGATCATTTCTTAAGATGCCTGAGTCTTCACTGACTTGAAGGATGATGAAGACTCTTTAACCCTGGCCCTGTTTTTGAAAACAAAACTTACTTCCTAGACATTTCTGAAATTGTGCGCCAATGTTACAAAATGCATCAATTTTAATTTGGGCAGAATCAGAAGTATCTGATATTTTGATATTAGAATCCTTAATTGTTACATGATACTTGGTTTCTCATTACAATAATACAGCAAGTGTTTCCTAAATAATTAATAAGACCTATATCTAATTGCAAATGGTATGTAAATATGTATATTCTAGTCACCCATTTGTAAAATGTAAGTACACACTCTTCCAAAAATTGTTAAAAATAAATATGAAGACACCTTCCTAGAGGCTTGAGTTTTGTAGAACATGGATAATTTATCTAAAATAGTCAGTAATTTATATGTCTCATTCTCAAAACGAAAATGTGTAGCTGCACATATGTGTCATGCACAATAAAAAAGGAGAATATTTGCTATTATTTGGAGTCCTAGACAAGGGATCTGGGAAGGTGCATTCAACTTCTCAGTCACTCCTCCCATGGAAGTTTGGGCAAGTCATAGGTTCATCTATGCAGTTGTTTAACAGCAGGGGAACTTTCCCAGGGTGTTATGGGAATATATCCATAAAAATTATGATCTAATCAATTAGCCCAATCACATAGGTAACATTAAAGTATCTAGATGAATTATGTTACAATACAAGTGTTTTCTTTAAATTAAATACATCTCTCTCAGCCATGCAATGAAGCTAAATTACCAAAGCTCCCTAAGACAAATATCCTGAAAGAAAACAAGCCTCGAGTCCAGTACGATGCATTACCACCTTTAATTATTAAAAAATAATAAAAATGACAAAACTCTGAGATTACTTAGGCTCTTTGCCTTTATCAACGAATTTATTCCAGAGCAAATTTTAAATAGAGCCCAAACCCATGACACTTTAGGCAAGACCATCGGCACATTCTTCTTTGTCCTGGTACAGCCTTAAAAGAAGAGCATGCTACTGATTTACAACTTTGAAAGTAAACAGGACTGCAAATCTCTTGCACATATCTTCCTTATCACCCTTCTCGGGACATGCAGGCATGTAATGAATTCCCAGGAACAGCACAGGCCGCCACCTTGTCTCACCTTTGCTAACAGAAGGCTTGCATTTCTCATGTGCTGCTGCCTGTCCTTGGGCACCTTTGCTCCTCCGATGGCTCCCACGAAGGGAGCTGGCAGCAACAAGGGCTGCTCCCAAAGCAGTGATCCCCCAGCAAGGAGGATGATATTGTTAGACCTCATTACTGGATGAGCTGTTATTCAACAAAAAAGACTCCACAGTTCAGCAGTTCCTAGAGAGTCGGAACCCTCAAAATCTGTTTCCGAAAAATAAGGAATATTCATTGAACATCTATTTCAACTAGTGGCACTCTAAGCCTTCTGCTTTTCCTTAATCATGTTCTAAGATGAGCTACAAACCTGGGTCTGTTCCCCACAGAATTCAGCACCTTGGTCTCATTCTTGCAATAAATTCCTTATGAAACGGAATTTCTGCCCACTAAGACCAAGTTTTGGTTACTCGTTATCATTCAACTGCAATAATGATCAAGGAAGAATGCTGAGTCCTTGCTCAGTGCAAATCTAACAGTTCAGACAGCATGCTCAGTGGGAAAAGTTATCAAAAATTTCCTTCTTATCACTTCTGCTATAGGCTTCTCTATCACAAATACAGCTAGTAATTTCAGATCTCAAATGTTTTTTTTCAATGGACCTCAAAATAACATATCTGAGTCCTGCAGCTCAACATGTATCTATACTTACAATCTTTTAAGGTTCAATTCTCTTCTTCCTATGAAAGCATCTCCCAAGATCTCCTTGTATGTGAGACAATTTTCTTTCAAAGTTTTACCAGTCTCCATACTCATGGTGGAGAGTCCAAAGCCCCTCAAGTAGCTTGCCCCAGTACCAGCACAGAAAATGAAGTTAGTGGGAGAAGTTCTTAATGGTAAAAACCAGGACTGTCCCCTAGTGAGACATTTGTCAGGAAGCACTTCATCTTCATAGGTGGTCTGATGGGTTGGGAGCATAATTACTGCAACATACCTCCCATAATGCCACGTCCAGCCTGGGAAAGCAGGAGCAGACTGTGTGGGTTTGTGCTGCACTCTGGGGCAGAGCTGGGAAATGCTGAAAGGCTCAGCCTGGCCCCGCTGCTGAAGGCTCTGCTCACCTCACACACAGCCTTAGTTAACACCAGCAGGAGTTTAATAAACACACATCAAACACTAACTCCTCTAACAGTATCTGCCCTTTTATTATATGCTTTGAAATGCTTGCCTCTCATCTTACAACCTGCTTTATTCTGTTGTTCACCTTTAGAATATTAAAATTACTAAAGTGGAAATGATACCTAAATGAAGAGATCCAGACACCACTGAAGCAGATAAAATGAAGTATACATGATCAAACAGGCAGTCTGAGAAACTCTGCATCCTGTTGTTTCATACTCTAGAACTGCTGATCCATCAGCAACTCAAAGCAACTGAGAATCTTGCAGTGTGCCTGGCAGCAGTGCTTCAGTGTAAGCCTCAGGGTGATTTCTAACTTATTATAGACCTCTTTTTGTAAGCTCATGATGGCAGCTCTTTGTAGGGATAAATATCCATATCCATCTTTGCTACATCTAAATAGAAATACAGTCCTGCTTTAGAAGTCATGAATCAGAAGCACCACTACTTTCCACTTCCCCCTAACCTGCCTGACTGACATTTTCAAGAAAGAAGTGTAAAACCATAAACCTTTTGCCTTCAAAAAATACAGGCTTTTACAAATAAAGAGAAAAGGGACACAGAAAATTATGTATTAGAGGCCACAGATTCATGAAAGTAGTGGCACAGTACTGAATACAGATCATTACACACACACACGCAAAATTTGAAGAGATCAATAGGTATAACACCACCAAAGAAAGTCATGTACTGAATGTGTGCAAGTCACACAGTACATAACAAGAAAATCTCAGGGATCACTATTTAATCAGAAACAAGTCTCTCAGCTAATTCTTTAAGAAAAAAATGACAACAACAAGTATGAAAGGCAGATAACAGAGAGAAGGGGAAAGTCTGCATTTTACAATGGAAAAAAAAACAAGAATTGCTCCAGAGATAGAATCTTGGAGTCTGGTTTTGTTAATTTTTATTAGCATGAGAATCTTCAAAGAAGAGGCTGCTAACATGAAGAGCTGACAGAGTTAACTGTGACACAGAACAATAAAAGAAAGAACAGATGGAGGATAAATGTCTTCTTTTCCTTCATGTATCTGTGAGATGTTTGACTTCACACACATCCCAGGTTAGATATCAAAACTAAAACTAAATTTGATGGCTCATATTCCTAATAGGATACAGTGGCCTCCACCTTTAGGTCAAGAGTTCAAATGCAAGCCCAATCAGTGGTGACCAAATGTTGTTACCATCTGCCTGTTTAGAGGCCTAGACAAGGAGAGAAAGGTTGTTCAGCTCAGTCCCATTGTTAATAGGCAGGTGTCTCCATCACAGCAACAACCATCACGAGTGTTACTAACTGGAAGTTGAGTCAGAGAGGTCAAGAACTGAATGGGCATAAAAACTAAATTAGCAGATTAAAGAGTCCCTCTAGATAAGGGTCAAGGCAGTTGTGTGTCTGGATAAAGAGCATTTCAGTCTTCAGGGCTTGCAGTCACATGCCTATCACTGAACCAAATTATTTTTAAATGGAAATTGAATTGAATAAAATGATTTCTAATTTGATTTAAATTTAGCTATTAGACTGGTTCCCATTTTCTTCAGCATCAGCTGGAGCTACACAGAACATACGCACATCTGAGGCTTATGCAACAGCACTGCTAAATATCAGGATCCTGAATGTTCCCAGGATTTCACATCCCCCAGCTTGACAGGTAGCAGACATGGCTACAGCCACACCATGGCTATTTCACACTGTGCAAGTGGGTTTCATGCAGCAGCCTTGAAAACCCATCTGGGCTTTTAAATGCTGAGATTTGTAGTGACAGCACTGGAAGGATGCACTAGGCGTTACTGATAATATCACACACAAACACACACAAAGAATCTGTATTCTTTTCTCTTGCAGAATTTGGTATTTGCAAATAAAAAGTGATAGCAGAGCTACCTTAACTAAACTCTTTATATTGATACTGCTAAGAAAATCTTGTTAGTTTTTACTCTCCTGCTTATTTTTAATTCCTTTATGTACAATTGTAGATCTAACAGTGTCTCAAAATGCTAAGGCTTTATAGACTTAGTTCAAAATGTTTTTCTTTCCTCTACACATACATGTATTTTCCCCTTCTACTTAGATCCACTGAAATCTGATGATAATTACTTTGTTTTGATTCTCACAGTAAGTGTTGTGCTGAAGTCAACAATGAAGCAGGAATATGTCAGATGTGCAGAGAAGATAGCTTAAAGCATCAGCTTTGAAAAATTCTGTACAGATAGTAACTCTGCTCTCCTCCCTGCCAGGAGAGATAATCTGGGCTCTATGCAATTTAAAGCATGTATATGCATATGTATCTCTGGGAACATTAACAGGAGCATGAAGTTTGCCCAAGGAGGAGGAGCTAAGTCTGACTTGCCCAACAATTCCCATATTACGATTGTCATGAATCAGATATTTTCTCAAATCAGATATTTCTCCTTGTCATTGTACACAACACCACCTTTCAACATCACTTTGGGAAACACGGGAGTGCTCTTTTCTACCCGCAACTCCCACTGTTTCTCACTGGTATCTTACTTGGAGCATATTTTTGGATGCCTTCCATAAATCACAAATATAAATATTATTTACCATTAATATTTAAAGCAAGTAAACAAAACAAAAATTCTTATTCACAAAGCTGTTTGAAAGAGGAAAAAAACAACCAGAAAAGGACACAGGAACTTGTTGTTAGTCTCTGTATAAAATCACAATAAAATTGCAGTTCATGCAATTCTCACTCTGCACTGACACACCTCCCAGTAAACTACAGTTTCTTAAGATAAAAATAAAACAATTCCTACTCCAATTATTTTCTTTCATCAGACTTGAAGGCAGTAACACAATTGATGGGAGGTAACTGTCCTTCATAGGGCTTGGCAAGGCACTAACCTGCATAAATGCATTGGGGGGGGTGAAGTATGACTCAATACCATAAGTTAGAAGAGGTCTCAGTAAGTAAAATATTTTTATAAAGTATTTATCTCCAAATATTATTTACATTCCAAAGACTCAGAAATAGCAGCAATGGGCAACATCTTTATTGTGACAGTATGAAACAGTCGCCAGGATGAAACAGGCCATTCCAAGGAAATGGATAATTCCTCTATCCATTGCTTGTGAGGATAACCACCAATTCAACAGTGGAATAACACCATATGGGCATTTACACCTAGGCCACCACACAACATTGTTTTTCTTATTGAAAAGTTTCCTTTCCAAAAGAAAGGAATTCCCATCCTTTTACCTTCACCTTCTCTCATACAATCCACCTGTCTAGTTGCCTCAACAAATAATGGCCTCCAAGTTATTCTCATTCACCATGGTAGAATGGATATAGTATACTTTTAGCTTCTCCTGGCTACAATATAATCCTGGGAAAATACTTTTCTGTTACTCCTATACATTGCTTATTCAGACTGCCCCTCTGGGACCAAAACAATCCAGTATTTCAAGACTATCAGACACAATCTGGTCACAAATTTTTATGCTCTACAACAGAAAATTTATCATAGAGTTCTCTACTAATTGCTATATTGGAAAACAAATTCTGTATCTGCTAAGGGTTAGATTCAATAATCCTGATTATGCCTTCCCATTACAAGGTTCCTGGGAACTGGAAACAGCAGCCTGTTTTAAAGAGTTAGGAGCGACTTTATTCTATTTCAACTAAAGAAGTTTGATGCTGATGCTTTAGCAGTGCCCCCCTCCTTCAGAAAGGGCTTCTCTCTGGACACTCTTCCTGAGTGCCTGCAGGGCTGAGTGCACTGGAATGCAACATGGAAACTGCTGAAACCTACTGAGGCAGTAAAGCAGCTGAACGAGATGATGCCATTGCAGTAAGGAAACAGAAGTGATCTTACTGCCATGGTTTGGATCATTGCCCCTGCTGTGCCTCTTGAAATATACTCTGCATGCTTTGCTAAAAAGAATCATTGAATTCATTCTCCAGGTCATATTTAACAAAAGGAGAGATTTCTGCCATTTATAACTGCTCCAACTTAACTATTCATTTTGCTATTCTTGCTGATCATTACCTACAGCATTAAAATATTCTAAACATTCTAAAATCTGGTAACTAATACCCTGTTAAAAACTGAAAAAAATGAGAGCACTCTAAAGCTGCCCATAACTAATATATGTAGTGAAGTAATTTTTCAGTGAAGCTACTGAATTACAAGCTCCACATCTAAGATGCCTCACAGGAAAATGAAGTATCTGTCTAATGACTGCTTCCAAGGCACACATCCATCATTTTATCCAGCTGCTCAACCTACAACACTGTTTCTTTGCACTCTGCCTTTGTATTAGATGATGCTTAATCTCACTCATGTACTAACAACAGAAAATACAAGTAGGATGCATGAACTTGTAAAGACACAGGAACTCTCTTAACCAGTTGTACAGAAGAGAGAGAAAAGCTTTGCAAAAAGCAGGTTCTAACTGTGCTGGGTAAGCACCAGTGTTGAGGTACCCTACATGTTTCCAGTTTTCAAGTCCTCATCACAAGCAATGGTGTGGTCCAGACCACAGGACAGCCATCCATGGGTCTCACCTATCCTCCATGACTCAGTGTGTAATTCCATCCAGGATGTGCAAATGATGGTGAAAGGGATTAGGTGTGCTGGATCTTAGTACAGCTTTGTGATAACAGTAATACTCTGTATAAAAGGTGTGGTGAGAGGCCCAAGACAAACCCCACAGTTATGCCAAAATATCTGAAAGCTACAACTGCAATCTAGTGATCAAAACAGACTGAACCACAATCCTGTAGGCACCAACTTATACTACACACCTTGCCTCTAGAATCTGCTAGTAACACACAAAATCAGCTCTTCTAGAATCACTTTTTATTTCACGAAAACAGAAGAGAAACATGTTATTAATGACAGTCTAAGATAAATGTACAGATGTCTGTTTCACAGCTATGGTTTTTGATAAACACATGAAATCCATTTAAACTTCTCAGGAAATGTAAGCAGAAGTACATGTCTGAATAGCCCACTGACACTCCAGAAGTCTCACAAGGCCCAGTGCTCAGCAGACTGCAAATTAATAGCATTTTAGAGAGGGCAAATCCTGGTCTGCTTGTAAAGCTGCACAGATAGCTGCAGATCACTCTCTGTGACACTAGATAGAAAGGGATCCAAAGCCTTAGAACACATTGTGCTTTCACTGAATAATAACTGTAACACCAACAAGAAAACAAAACCCTTCATTTATGTGTCTCTCTTGGAAACTTTCACAAACTAATTCAGAAAGGAAAGTCTTAGAGCATTCTATCTTCAGAGCAATCAGAGCCACACCTATCAAAGGCTACAGCTGACAATCTGGCAGTAGCCTCCATTATAAAAGTGCATTTTTAATATCTACAAGAGTTTTTGCTATTTACTTTAGACACAAGTTCATTATAAATTATATCAAATATTTTACTAATAAGAAGACATACCTAACAGAACTAATGTGAAAGCTTTAATTGGTGAGTATATATAAAATACACAGGCATACATATACACACACAAATAAAATTAATTGCTATTTTCTGAGTCTGCCTACCATCTTGGCCTTGCAAAGACAGCATTCTTTATGTTCACCATTTGTGTTAGATGTGTTTGCCTTTTACCTTTTGGTTCCAACAAATCCATCTTTGTTCTTATACTATGAAAAGAGACTAAAAGATGTATGACTGACCTCCATACTATTCTCTACTTCATATTCTCCCCACCCTCCCCCCCCCATTTAGTTGTCTTCTAAACTCAATATGTCAATCTGTAATTTTCTTCCTCCTCCTGAGTAATACTTTTGTTGCAAGCATTTAAATCTTGTCTATCCTGTCTATTTATAACCAGACAGAAAATAAGTTTTTATTCAAGGTGAGGTGACCTGTGTTTCATCTTTGAGTATTTTAGCACTATACTTCAAATATTCCTTCAGTCCAAATTCATTTAAGTTCTACATGAAACAGCCTTGTACTTTCCCCCATTTTGAAAATAAAAAATAGCCCCTCAATTCATTGTACTTACAGAACTTTATTGATGAGAAATTCATCTTGTGACGTAACGATGATTAATGTAGGAATATGCCTGTGTAACCATCCTGAAAATCCACTGTACTATCAGTGATACATATTGCCAGTGTTACACCACTGCTAAAGAGTTTCCTTGACATTTGCAACTGGCCACTAATTACTATAACCCTTCCTTCTCATACACAGGGTAAATAAAACATAGTAGTGAAAACAGGTGAAGTTTGACAGACTCCATCTTCACAACCAGCTTCCCACGACAACAATCTTCCTATGACTGGAGAAGGGTTTGCTTTCCCTCTCACAAGGGCACAGTGGCTCCAACTCCCCAGCTGGTACAGCCCACAGTTTACATTATCACACCACTAATGTGCCGAGACAGCAGCATGCTATGGGTCTTACGTTGTAACTAATTTTTTTATTTTTTTTTAAGTTACCTACCATTCAAAACCAAACACACAGAATTTTTCCGATCTCCAGGACCTTCCAGAAAGGGATTCAGGTATCCAGCTGATGACTTGAGCCTCCAACCCAGAGTAAAGGACAACACAGCCTCCCACAAGCAATCCCAGTCCTGAATCCGCTCCTGCCCTTTCCCTCCCGTTGCTTCACGGGCTGTTTGTGACACGGCCTCTGCTTGTGCTGGCTTCTGTCAAATCCAACCTGGGGCCGGGAGAGAGCTTTCCATCACACCACTGCCCTCAGAACACACCTTCTAAGCCCACTGCCAACACAACATGCAACCTGTGTGCCCTCCTTTTCTTGCCTCTGCCTCTTCGTGTCTCCACACGTTAGACAACACTGAGATCAGAAACGGCACTTTAGTCAGAAAATTATTACTTAAATTTTTGTGTAGGACTAAGGAGAAAGAAAATGAAATTACACATACCAGACACACACACGCCTCATCTCTAATTCAAGGCAAACATTTCACAGTCAGTTTCTTGGCATTTTATGTGAATATATATTAAGTCTAACCAGGCTTTATGTTGAATATGTCAACCATGTCATACATAAAGCTGTCTATCACAGTCTTTCAGGAGCAACAAAATGGTGAAACAAACACATTGGGGCTCCTGACTACCTCCAGGCTGCTGAGTAATCTGTGGAGGCTCCTGACCAAAGTCACTTAGCTCTTTGATATCGACCTCGGACACGCCAGTCATCGTGTCCCCCTCAGTGTGAGCTGCCTCCTGAGCAGGAGCACGGCCACCTCGACCCTGGGCACGGCCACCTCGACCCTGGGCACGGCCACCTCGACCCTGGGCACCCTGGCCATACCTGCCCTGGCCCAGCTGCCCCATCTTTCAGGCTCTCCCACAACTGCTGCTGCTGCAAACACAGCACACATCAACTCCTAAGACTGACGCTGCCACCCCAGGCTGAGGACAGACTGTGGTTCAGCTCTTCAGCCCTAATTATTTCTTTTTCCTGAAGAATCATCTTTCATGCTATACCACCAGGCAGGAAAGTTTAAGATTATGATAATTTTCTGTTATTCTTCTCTGGCCATGTCTGATACTTTCTTATCTGCATTTCTTTTGCTAAAGACATTTGCTGATCTTAAACCTGGCTTGAATGAATAGCAATTGTTCCCTTCTGGTTTTGAAGGTACTTTGTTTGTCTACCCCATTCACTGGCCTGAAATCAGCAAGGCCTCAGATGGCTGTTGCTATGGCAACTCTGTTCATTCAACACTGGCATATAATGAAGACAATGTGTTTTCCATTTAGATGAGTTTTAGAGCAAAAGAGAGAAGACTCCTGCTTAACAGTCCCCGAGAATGCCAGGGTAATAGAATCAGGGTTTCTGTAGTACCAGTAAAACCACCATGTGCAACTAAAAGAGGGAAGGAAAGAAAGAAAGAAAGAAAGTTACGTTGCTATTTCCCAATAATTACAGTGCTGGGCAAATTAATCAACAGTGTGACTGCACTTCTTTACTCTTTAAGACCTTCTCCACTGAGAATAATTCAGAAATAGATGTTTTGTTCATACTTTTTCCTAGCAGAGTGGCAATTTGGACACTACTGCCGTGCTAATACGACACGGAAAACCTTCTCTCTCCCCCCTTGATTCCTTAACCAAAGGGGAACTTTGAAAGCACAAGATGTGTGGGTATGTGCTTGCTTTCTGAACAAGTTTTCGTGAGCACTGACAGGCAGAATTACTAATGCAACAACTTTCTCTGCCTCCTCCCATCTGCCAGATCCTGGCCGTGCAGGCTACCACGAAACAGAAACGAGGAACACAGTTATCAAAGAAATGGCTCTTTAAATACTGATACCATTCACTTTTCACATCTATGCCCCACATTTTTCTACCTACCTCAGTTATGTCATAAACAGGTGTAATTAGGTGTGTGTTAGGAGAGAGGAAGCAGAAAGGGCTCCTGATCACAGGGAAGGGCTGCTCCTCTGTATTGTTACTGGAGAGGGTGTTTTAAAGAGATTCTTACAAATACGAACATTTCCAAAAAACATACCAGAGAAACTTATTTACTCCTTTGATTAATGAAGTCCGGACATTTTCTCTCTCCCCACCTTCTCCTTCCGTTTCTCTTGCTCTCCTCACAAGCCTTTTCCAACTTTTTATTTGGTTACCTTGTGGGCTTCACTCAGCAAAAGAAAATAGGGATTCTTAAGATCCCCAGCAATAAAAACAAAGAAGAAAATGGAAACTAGTTCTTTTTTCTATTTTCAGTGGAAACATTGGCTTGAAAAGATTTCTCTTTTCCACTGTTTTTGCAGAGCAGCAGGGAGCTAACACTTCCTGAAGGGAAAGCCAGTTTTCCATACTCAAATGAAGTCCAATGTTTTAAAGTTCTTCAAACAGGAAACTACGTTTTCAACTGACATGTCGTTCATCTAATCAGGTTATCTCCTCTTTCTTTTATTCTAAGGAGGTGAGAGAGCTTGCAACTTAGTTCTTTTCTTTAAGGAATCACATTTATGTCAATATTTTTTAAATGGCAAAGTAAAAAAAAAACCTCTAATATCAAGATGCAGTAAAGATACAGGACCTACATTTCTCTACCTTCAAGGTAGTAGCTTTTGGGGTTTTTTTCTCGTTGCCGAAGTTAAAATCTCCAGGAGTAAGGAAATGGCCTGGTTTAATATACAGGACACTCTCTTCACACATGGAAGGGTTGTGGAATCAAAGTCAAGAAATCCTGGGTGCTCTTGGTGATTTCAGCCTTTGCACAACAGCAGTCTGTGAAATCACACACACTCACTGCAACATGCCAAGCACCCCAGAATTTCAAATATCTGTGCCACCAGATTGCTTAAAATTTCTGAAAACAAAACAATATTCTTCATACAGATACCCACAGTAAGATTTCTAATTTTCTCTCAAATATAAGGTTTCCCCTTATACTACCCTTATATAAGGTGGAGCCAACTAATATTTCTCTGTTATCCAAGTGCGCTGGGCTCTGATGGGTTATAAAACTTGGCGACTACTCATACATTTTCTAACACTATCTAAGGAGGAGGATGATGTATGTCAAGATCTGTGTTTGTTCCCTTGCACTTCTACAGTTGAAGAAAGCAGTCATGTTTATGTCTGTCAGATCTTTTCTGGCTCTTCACTTGTGCTGACAGCTTACAGCCTTGCTTCAGTTCCTACAAAGCTCAAAACCTACAGCTGCACTAGCTGGCATGCCCTTTCTCATTCCTCCCCTCCACCCCTTATCTCCCCCCTTTCACACCCCCATCATTATTTCTAACCCTTTTTTGTCTCCATCAAAAGCATATAGTCACCAAGCCTGACCAGGCTTCATGGAGAGACCAGATTTCAAGGCATAACTACAAACACATTGTACACGCACTCACGCTTTCCTCTGATTTCAAACCACCAACCCTGCATTCTGACGACTGGCTATTGCACTGATCTCACTTATTACCAGCATACCAAAAGCCAGCCATCATTTATGCAAGGAAGACAGCAATATAAATCAAGACAAGTCCAGGGTACTTGAATGTAGATTGATTGTCACTTCAGACCTTGAGACATAGCTCTTTGGCTCCTGTCAGCTAAGTCAAGATTCAAGGTTATGATTCCCCAGATGAAACAGACAAACCCATTTTGTAGTGTCAGCCCAACCAAAGGGTAGTTTTGTTTAAATCCAGTAACACCAAGTTTCCTAACGATATTGTAAGAAATAACATCAGTTCTTAACAGAAATCTCTGTATTACCTACAAGATACAAAATCACAACAGGCTTTTTAAAAGGCACAAAGTTTGCATGAATAACTGTATTGCAGAGTTTGCAGAGTACCTGTATGGCAAATGAAGTTACGTCGAAGTTTTTAAAGCATTAGAGTTACACACCACAACAACATTCAGGTCAAACTTTTTGCTAAAAAAATAAAATTGTTTCATTTCCTCATCTCTTTTCTGTAGACAAAAGTACTGCAGAAACAGTGGTGAGTAGGGCAGAGCTGTAAAAGTGCCCAACACAAACCAAAAGACCAGAGTGTGCAACAGCAGAGGACTCAAAAGGGAAAATTTTGCCGCTTTTCCTAGATCCAAATGCCCTGGTTAACCCAAACAGACAAGGCAGCAGCAGTAAGCACTACTGCCTCAGAAACAAAGGCAATTTCAACAAGGTTCAGCAATGAATCCACCCTGCACTTCAGTATCCCTTGTCAGTGTTTGTACCAGCCGGGCGTCTCAAGCTCTTGGCACACACCAGCACAGGAGGTGCTGCAGGGGCCTGACTGTAAATGTGAATAATCCCACAAGCATCAAGGGATTATTCTCCACGGTTCAGCCATCTCAGTCTTTGCACGCAAGGTGGGGGAGAGGGCAGAGTGGCTCTGCAGCCTGTAATAATGCAGCATGTACACATCCAGCCTCACAACACAGGGATGACACCAGCCTCCAGCCAGGACCACGTTCCCTAATGGAGCTGCTTTAGGTGCTAGCTGCCTAAATGAATGCACACATCCCTGTGTGCAGAGCACCCCTCCCTCTGGCAGCCAAGGACCCGTGGTGTGCAGCACAGCTGCTGAGCCAAAGTTAGCAGGTCAGGCTTGTGTGCCAGCCAGAGCTCCCTGCGCCGCGCTGTCAGCAGATGGGGGAAGGGGAACAAATGCCAGGAACATCTTCTGGGCTCATTAGCTTCTGACCTGCACAGGAAGGGGAGCCACTGGAAGACGGGGCACAGTAGGGTAGCTGCTCTATGAGATATTTCAGATTCCTTACTCTTTTTACCCCTTCTAACTCATAAGCTTGTGCCTTTCTCTGCAGTGAAGCTGCTTCTGTAAAAGGCCCGGCCCGGGTGCAGGTACTGAGGGGGCAGGGAGGGGAAGCCCCGGGCCCAGGCTGGCTGTGGGAGACACAGGGACAGAAACACAATCCGAATAATACAGCAGAGGCCAGCACCGAGCAAAGCATGGGAAGATGGGCAGCTGCTTAGAAGGAAAAGTGGCAGTAATCACCTCAAAGATACACTAGGAATTCCTGGTGCAGAAGATACTAAAACTGGCAAAATCTTGTTTATTGAAACAAAAGGAAGTAATACATTAGCTAATGTTTATTGCCCTCATTTCATCTATTTCTATGACAACGTGATTTATGTATATCAGTTTAGGATCTTCCCCAAGGTAGTAGTAGTAGGTTTTTAATCTGCACTGAAACACTGCAGGTTCTTGAAAAAGAAAACATTTCCTTTGTATTTTAGAAACTTTTCTTCCTTTTATCATATAGGTATGCATACTATCTAGCAAACTGCAGTCAGGTCATAGGGGAGGTGCCTGCCAGTAATGCTATAAGCAACTGAAAGAATTGTTTCAGCAAAACCAGGTTGAACAGGGGAAATAAATTTGTTATTTTCACTAATGCACTAATAAATAGCAAATAAGAACAGAAGCAGCAGCAATTTGGTGATTCAATATTTACAAAACTATGTAGTTTATAAAAATTTCCAGGAAACTTTTAAATTTAGACAAAGAAAAATGTTTTAATTAAAAAAGTTTCAACTGTCTGTAAGCAAGCTGCTCAGCCTCTCAATGCCTGGGCTCACCAAGCACTGGTTTTGTTAGAATGAACTGCTGAATAAAGAATGCTGTCCTCCTGAACATCCACTCAGAATATAACATGTTCCAGTAAAATTCATTAGAAGCACTTTTTTCCCCCCCATCATATACATAAACACAGATGTAATTTTCACTCACACATTCTTCCTCATCTCAGGAACAATACTGACCAAACTGAAAGCTGAGATTTTCAACCAAACAAAAATTTTCATCAAAATTATACAAATACATACAAAAGTCAACAGGATCTAAGTCTACATTAGGTAATTAAGTAATTTAAATATTAAACATAAAGTTATTAATATTCTACATTCTTGCTAACCATAACATGTGAATCACCACTATGAGAACTTTGAGCAAAAGATAATTTTTTTGTAGAGAGCAGGATTTACTTGGGTAGATGGCCAGCAGCTCTATGTTATTCCTTTTGGGTTACAATACTGTGCACCAGCTCACAACTTCTGTCTAATAAAGATACTATAACATGAGCAAACATCATGGCTAAACTAAATCCTAATGTAAACTACTGTTAGAGGAGTATTACATTGTTTTCATTTGCACTGTGAGTTGCAGACTTTAGGATAATAATATTGCTCAGTAATAGTGATAGCTTAATTTCATGTTGTAACACCCTAATGACTTTATTGTTTCACTCCCATTCCAATTCCATCAGCTATTACCCATTTAAACACCTGTATTATCAAAGTGCTGTGGCTGAGTACCTTCCAGATAATTTACTTATGTTACAAAAGACTAATTCAAAGGAAGGCTGGATGTTTCTCTAACTGTTGCACCATTTATCTTTTAGCATTGGCAGAATCCATCAGGAAAGTGTGTGTTGATTAAAACCACCAGCCTACAGTTATACTTCATGTGCAGGATATATCTCTCTCAGCATGATGATGAGGGGGAGAGGGGCAAAACAATTTTTATTGTAGGAAGAACTTCTACAAAATTTCCAGGGCAGCAAATTCTTATTACACACAATTAAGACATTCTTATTACACAGAGAAAACAACTGCCCTCTGGTTAAAAAGGTAAAGTTATATTAGCTTTTCATTTCCATTTTCAAAAGTATGCTTATGAAATATTTAAATTTGTAATAATTTTTCCCATCTCACACAGTGACTACTGTGTGTTCTCCCTCTCTCTTGTGCTCCCCATATGTCTACTCCAACCACCCTCTGCCCTGAATCTACATCATAAATACAAATTTCAGTATCTGTGAGTGTCCATATATAATAAATGGAATCACTAACTTAATACACAGGAGGAAAAAAAACCCATTGAATTTCTCTGCTTTTTCTCAGAAATGCATGAACCATATGAAAGGACCAGGATGCTGGATGCAGCCCAGAGATCTGATTGGAGAAATTGCTTTCAAATATACAGTTTCTATTATTATATTAAAAACATAACATTGCAGTTTTAGAAAGAGAGCTTGTTTAATAAGGATTTTGCATTTCATTAGAACATTACAAAGATTCTTGAAGAAATTCATATGCACTGAACTCATTACTTGAAGTGACCAGCACTTAAGCAGGAAACGTCCTAAGGATGAAACAGCAAAGCATACTACCATGTTTAGTGAGACACAGAGCTAGCACAAGCTCAGGCTCAAGAACTATTTATTATTCCACATGCTGAAATAATTCATATCTTGATGATAAATTTCTAAAGGGAGTAAGGGGAGAAAGCTTTGCTTAGGCTAAAAACCCCACTTACTTTCTAAAGGCAAAACAGTCTCAAAATTTCTCTTGAAAATAACATTTTTGTGCAAAGGAAATCTAAAACACTCTGGATCAGTTTATTCTGGTAAACCAGTCTTGTTCTTCCGCTGTCTCAAGTTCTTAACTTGTACTTCTCCACAGCAAAACCCCTCCATCTCAGCATCCAGAGACCCCCACCAGTTGTGACTCCCAACCCAGAAGTAATCTGCTCAACACTCAGCTTTACCAACAACTGTACAAGGAGACAGCTGCTTTAAAAAAGGAATTAAAAAGATAAAGCCAAATTCAAAAAAATCACTAATCTAGTTCACTATTATTTGCCCAAGGTCAGTTCTAATTACTTTCCAGCATGGCATCTACAAGGAAATGGACACATACTGAACAGTCCCCTATAAAGGAAAAACAAGCGGATTTCAAGGAAGGCATCACATCCAATTTTGCAGTTTTCTGGTTCCCTCTGAGCCAAGTCAAACTCCATATATCAAAGGGCATTTGGTAGTTGGTTGGCAGCATGGCCACTATGGACTACCAGGGGCTCAGCAGGCTTCCCCAGGGCAGGATGGAGGAATGATAAATACCAGTACAGCCACCTCACTCACCTAAGAGGAAGCTTGGGAACACAACACCTAAGCCTGTGCATGAGTTTTTGGCATTCAAAAATTGCAAGTGCCTAAAAAAATCTTCATTCTGGTATCAATCTAATTGTGAGGCTAAAACACCAAGGTAAGAAAAACCTGATTTGTAAAATTACTTGATGGAAGTACACACAGAATTTTCCATCTCTCGCTTTTTGGAATAAACAGCAACACTACAGCACACACCTCCAGAGAATAAAGCCAGACTAAAACCTTTGGGTTTTGCCACTCTCACACATACTCTTACAGCACTTCAGCTCTTGCATGTCTTCTTTCTCAGCTAGAGCCAGCTATTGCTGGAAGGGAGATGACAACTTCTCATGCATCAAAGAGCAAAGCAAGTTACTTGAGCTCTCAGCAGTAGCCAGCCTGTGATAAATGCAGTACCAAGGAAAAGGATGTTCTTCTTTAAAAAGCAGCAAGGTAGAAAATTTGCCCCATGTATACCAGCCAGGGAAAATTTTGGAATACATACTAGCAACACCCGCAGAACAGTTTAGCCTAAGATTCAGCGCAGTCTGAGGAGGCAGACAGACTGCAGAGGATGGATATGGGTACTAAAGCTCAGCCTGGCCTCTGCAGAGGGCCAGGACAGGGCACAGTGAGGCTGCCAGCGAGCCGAGGACAGGGAATGCCCAGCCCTGGCACAGGCCTGCAGCAGGACCCCCCTCAGCACTGCCCAGAGCCTGGGCACGGCAGCCCTGGGCAGGCTGCACATCTCCTGTTATCTCCTGCTAACAGGAACCTTGTTTGGCGGCCACCAGGCATAACAGAGCTCAAATCTCACTCATGAAGTATTCCATGGCTTCTCACAGAGAATAATAACAGTGTTTAGGAGATTCATTTCCCCCTTGACGTGCCCAGACTGTCACACAGATTAGTACCTTTGGTGAAATGTTGCAGTTAATACACTTTTCAGTCCAGCTCAGTTTGTTCCAATCTGATTCTCAGAAAATCACGTGGAGACTTTTCAGCTGTAAGCACCATTTCTTGCACTGTATTATTTAATTACTGTACAGGAGCTGGTTACAGACCTGATAAAGCACTGCAGTCCCTAATTCTCTTGACTTGTTTCTGGCCTTCCAAGTGAAAAGCTAAATAAAGGAATCATTCTTGGTGGTATTTCCACAATGTTAACAGTATTGCACAACTTGAGGAAAAAAGTCATGATCTTGCATAACTATGCAACAACATGCAGTCAGCAACAGCATTCACTCATTACTGACTTACCCTCAGACTGATTTTACCAAGAGAATCATGTAACAATGAAGAAGTCTAAGACCTCTATTTGGCTAACACTTAAATGAACATCCAGTAGCTTACCTAACTAAATTCTATATTTTTCTTTCTGCTAGATAAAATGTTTGTTTAGCAGGAATCACAAAACTAAACAAAAAAGCATTAAACTTCTATACTGCTCCAAGTTTTCACTTAACCCTGAGACACCAAATTAACTTAATTTCTCAGTGCCTAATAGTATTTCTGCAGGATATGTCTTAACTCTTAACTTTACAGTTAGCTCAAAATCTTTATTAATATTGCCAGATACCAGGGTGGTGGGGGGTGATTGACTTATTTATTTCTTATTCCCAAAGAAAGAGGTGGTGATAAACAGCATGCCTGTTAGAACAACATGATTTAAAATTTTACAACAGAATGAAGCTCCTGTTGCACCGCCTGGTTAATAAGCTGTCAGTTCATTTATTAAGAACTATAGAGATCTGATGGAATTTGGGCAAGTGGCTGACAGCCCATCATATTTCTAATTCTAAGGTACATCCTGTCATTCAGTAAAGTTTGAATAAAACAATTCCACCTGCCAGGTTTGAAAGTGAGCTATACAAAGAACAAAGGCAGTTGAGAGGAATCTTGTAAAGACGTAAAGTTTTGTAGAGCATATAGAGAAATATATCTATAACCAGACACTGAATCAGAGTAATTTCCCCTGCTACACTCCCCACTGCATTTTCTCCCATCCCTCCTCCATCCCACACAATGTTCTTCACCACAAGGAATTTTTAAAGCACATTTACAGAAGGTAATCACTGTTGGAGGGAGGAAGGGTAGGAGTTTTTAATTTCCAAGGCTAAGTGAATGAAGTTGACCTTAATGGAAAGCATCTGCAACTGTTATCAGAGTGAGAAGGGGGTTTGGACTAGCAGAGGAACAAAAACAAGTCTCAGCTTAAGCTTATGTGGTAAGGACAAATGGAAAAAAAAAGTCCTTAGGAGTTGTGATTCTTAGCTGTCCAAACTGCCTTTTGGGAAAAGGACTGACTACCTTACAAGAACTGAAAGTGATTTAAAACTTAGTAGCCTTATTGGATGTTTTACTACATCCTCACCAGGATCTTCATTAAAATCCTACTCAAGATTAAGTCAGTGGCTGGTTGTAATAGTAAAGTGGCACCCCTGGGATGTTGCCCAATGTGATTAAGAAGCACACAAAACAGTGCCACAAATTGTAGCTTTTCCAACTCGGATATCCCAGTGGTTTTGTTTTCACTTTTAAGGAAACATCAAGAAACCTTTTAATTAAAAATACACCAATGGTTGGGGAATATCTTCTGCTAGAAGAGAAAAGGTGGGCAGTACTAGCCTGTTGGACTTGGAACTAACACAAGCAGCTCTTCTGCTGTGACAAAACAGCATCAGAACCAACAACCTGATAGGTGGAATCAGGGGAACCAGTTCTGTTTCTGAATATTTCAAGTGCAACTAACATTTTTTAAAATACAAAAAAGCATAATACAGTCTTCCTTGTATTACACAATGCTGGAAGACCACACATGAATAATGTTCTGATTTATATGTAAAAGATCCAAGTCCATCTGCTGCTTAAGTCTTTACAGGCCTCAGCTTTATTTTCAAGATTGTCAGCTGGCAGAAGAACAACAGTTTTACCTCTTGTTGGTAGGACAAACAATAAGTCACAGAAAGTTCCACTTATTCCCCCAAAACCACACAGGAGAGTCTATGACTGAGCCAAAGCTGAACATAACATATCCTGGTCAGAACAGGCCAATCAATCACAAAAATAATCACCTCTAACTCTTGTCATAAAAGAGAGTTTTGCCAAGATTCTCTGACTTAGGAGTCTTTAAAACCTGGAGTTCTGAAAATGGATTAATCTCCATGTCATGACTAGTTCTTTTTTGGTTACATGATCTACATTACAGCTCTGAGTCAGGACTACCATATATAATTTGATTCACACAAAGTACCCCACAAAATAACATCAGATTTAAGTTAAACACGTCTTCATGTTCTTTGCTAAGCTCTGGTCTTAACAGTGACATAAAAGTAAATATTTTTATGGATCAAAAATCTCAAAACTTTTACCAGCTCTTTTAACCCCTACTGTTTTAGGCATTATTATTTAAATGTGTAACATTTATATTTTTTTTATAAAAACAGAGCATGATTTTGCTGTTATTATAAAAATACAAGCATGTTTCCATTTTTGTAACTGTAGGTAATGCACAAGGGACCAGAACTTGCACACATTTTATCACGGAGTATTATACGACAGCATTTTCCAAAATTGCAGTTTATTTTCTCCCTTAAAAGCAGAACAAATGCTGACAGAAGAAAAGGGAAGATACACCTGTTCTCCCTGTGTTGTAATGATTTGGGGGATTGCCTTTTTCAAATGCAAACTGCACAGAGTAACAATCTAATTTGAAGAAACGTACAACTTCTCAATGGTTTGAGTTTAAATATAAACAAACAAAAAGTGACGTAACAGTCACTTAACAGAGAACATTTCTTTTGGTAAAGAAAGCAAAACTTTCATTAAAAATTGCTCATCAGTTACAGGCTTTGCCAAGCGAACAAGCTTGCCGGTCTTTGAAACCCCTCAGAGGAAAAGCGTGGTAAGGGATGACATTCTTTGGAATTCCTGTTTTCCTCCTGCCTGCTGGGATCTGCATCCATACAGCACCCCTATATGGATGGCCTTTTCACACCAAGGTCATGTCAAACAATGCTGAAGTTTTCAGAATGGTTAAAAAAGTCCTATGGGACCCTAAACTGAATGGCTTTAGCTCTTACTTTGTGAGGATACTTTTGAGAAACTCATCAGAGGCACCAAACCTTCACAAAAATTCCACACAGAGAGGTTCCTGCTTGCATGCAGCTCCTTGCTGGATCCAGACCCAGGATTAAGGAGTTACACTGGCTTTCATGATGAAATAAAAATTTCTTTACAAAATGCTGGTTAAACATGAAATCTTTTTAACTACTTTGGCTCCCTGCCTTAGACATTGAAAACGTCACAGATCCAATAATTATTAGCACTGGGACTTGCTCCTGAGCCAGTGATTAAAATAAGCCGGGTCTCGGTCAGGACTGCCCTGCCACAGCATCTCCTCACAGCTCAAGCTAGAATGTAGGTAGTACCTGAATATTTTTGTTGACAGAATGAGAATAGTGATGCACACAAAGCTAATGAAAGAAACTGGAAGATTACAACATTCCGTGTCATTTAGGAGATAGCAATTTCAAAGCAAAGCAACTTTTTTGCAAAACAAATTTTTAATAGAAAATTTGGAAGACATGGACTTTCCAGTTAATTTGAGATGGAAATTCAGATTGCCTGAAAAACCCTATTTCTCATACATTTCTCAATTCCAAAATGAAGAATTTCCAAAGTCTTACACTTACAGTGTGTTCCACCGTAAACACGGGATGACAATGTATATGAGAAAAACCAAAACATATTTTAAACTTGTTATCATCATTTACAGTGTTGAAGTTCGAATGGGATTAAATGTTAAAATAAATGCTTCTTCAAATAAGAGAGTAGAATACTGTTTAGAATGCTTAATATGTCTGCCATTTCCTAGGTAGCTTGTCACCCAGTCTTCCTAAATCACTTTCATAACTCCAGTGCTGCAGATTTATTGAAAAATATAAATGGGGAGGAGGAGTAAGTCAGGGTAGAAGAAACAAAAATCATATTTCAACTCTCAAAGTGCTTTTAAATATATTATGCTTTATCTATCACAGCAAGTTCTCCTTTTTCAAAACCTGAATCGTGCATCTTTTTTCAGGCAGCACTACTTGCCACTAGCACTGTGCAAACCTCCAAACTTCCAGAAGTTTTGGGCCAGCTTCAAGAAGTTGACATACTTACCAGCATCTCCTTGGTTCAGAAATCCTGGGAAAGTTTCAATTTGTCCCAATTTCAAAATGGTCACAAATATTTCAAGAATACCCTTTACTGTGGTATTACTCTTTCCTGTTCCAAGAAAACTCAAACATCAGTTCAGAGTCATGTGACAATGCTGTAAAATGCTTCTTGTGCTTTCTTTAACCACCTAAAAAGGATCAAAGTTTTGGATAAAGGTTTGCTTTTTGAAGCAGGATACACAACAGTAACCCATGACAAGTATTATTAATGCTCTCTGCAAAAGTTCACCTCCTTTTACAACCCAAATGGGAACATCTAAATCTTGTCTTCCTGGAGTCACAAAATCTTGTTGCACTTGCACCTCTTACAGCAAAGGTCAGAATCTCACACACTGTGCTATCTCATTTACAAAAAAAGACATATCTTTTTCCATATTTCCCCCATAGAAGTTACTGGAGCCAACAGCTGATTTGTACCTTTAACCTTCTGATAACCTCACAACAATGACACTGCCCTGCAAGGAACTGAGCCTTGCTCTTCATCGATTCCAGCAAGAAGCAGGTTTTAAACAAGGATGCATTATCTTCCCAAGACTGAAAAAGATTTATATAAGAAAACTTTGATAAAAATCAGCTCTTTAGAGCAGTTGCAGGATAAACTCAAAAGTCTAAGTGAGGCAACAAACAGATTTAGAATCACATTTGATGTATTGTACATATACCTACCAAGACCAAGAAATATCACTGTATCATGACTAATTTCAGTGGATGCATGTTCCCATGCTTGGCCCCAACTACACATCCTTTGTATTTGAGAAATTAGGGGGTAACCTAAACTTTTGCTGACCTCCTAAAAACCAGCAATAATGCAAGAATTCTATTTTACAGAGATAAAATTTCAACAAAAATAAGCCGCCTTAAAAACAAAAAACAAAAGAAACCCCCAACCAACCAAAAACAACACAGAGGCTTTTGCTGCCAGTGACTCACAGTATTATTTTTTTCCTTAACTGCCCACAAATACTTCATGTCAGACTGTAATTGTTTCAGCCTTTGCTGGAATATGTCCCCACTGAAAACATCATTGCATCATCATTCGAGGCTTAACATAAGAGGTATCACAGACAGACTACTATCATAGAAACGGTCCCCTGAATGGGGAATAATTAGTACTGACTTCATGATTGCAGAAGGCTGATTAATTGCTTTATTCTATCATCTTATACTATACTATCTTCTATTATACTTATTAAGAAGCTAGTAACCCTTCCAGACAGTTCGGTACAGCTTTGACCTAATTGGTCAATCAATCCAAACACCATCCAGGGTCCAATTAAGAAATCACTCTTTGGTCAAAACTCTCCATAACACATTCCACATGTGTACAACATCAGGTGTAGCAAATAGAGATAAGAATTATTTTAATTCTTTTCTCTGAGCTTTCTCACAGCTTCTCACTGTGAAGAGAGAGAGAGCTATGTCTCTCTCTGTTCAGAGCATATGTGATTACCACAGACCACTACCACAAAGTCCACATTGCCAGCAGCCCTGCTTCTGGTTTACCTTCATACGGCAAGCTATCATTCACAGTAGGTCAGCAGCTGCTTGGTGAGCAGCTCTGCCAACCCCACTGGAGCAGAGCAAGCTTCTGAGAAAGGGAGCAGGAGCTGGAGGTGAAAGCAGGCGCGCTGCTCACGAACCACAGGCGTCAGTCACGCGTACCCCCACGGACGCGGGCCCGCGCAGCAGCGCTGTGCTGGGGACAGCTGCACGCGAGCTGCTACAAAGGTGCTCATTAAAGCCCCCGGTTCCTTTTGTCTTTCACATCCCCTCGTGCTCCCATGCCAGCTTGCTTTTGAAAATCACACTTACTACTTCCACAAAAGCCTTGGCTTTTGGAAAAATAAGGTGTGTTGTCTAAGCAGCATTTGGGGCCTTTCCAAACAGCTGATGATAGCTGAAAGTCAGTCTAGTTTCAATATGGCATATCCACACTAATGCAGAAGACCCACAATGGTTTTGTTCCATGATGACACACACATTTTAGACCTGCCTGTATTCCAATGATGTTGCAAGCTAATGACAAACCTTTTATTTATAAATATATACCACTCCCCAAGCTTAAATTCCAGAATGACAAGCAGCAAAGTATTGCTCTCTTTTAGACAGTGGGACTAAACGGCTTCCCTAAAGTCCCACAGCTATCCAAGAAGTGTTCTGTCTGTGCCTTAAGCACAAAGAACTCATCCCCAGTGTGACACCACAGGACATCCTGCTCTGTCGGCTTCAGAAACTCCATCAGCAGTACTCTCTGTCGAAGAACTGATGCACCACACAGCTCTAATCTAGTGCTGGGAAAGTGAAAAATCTCAAAACTGTTCGTAAACCAATTAGCATTTTGCTAGCACCACCTTCATATTTAATTCCATTTTGGATGTAATTGTCAGCAAAGACCCCTCTGCTATTAGCAAAGTCACACCCAAGGACCAAACAGGAACAGCAGAGGAATATTATCCAGAGTAAGTTAAAGCACATGCACATTATATCGTATTCATGTCAGGTATGTTCTGTTTGTACCGCCTTCATTTTTTACTTTTTAAATTACTACATCACATGACATCTTTTAAAAGCTACAACAAATTAAACAGCTTGACAGAAATATTATTGGAGAGGAGACTCTTGGCTGTATGCAGAAGCACAGATTAGACTTACATATTTATCCTTTCCGAATTATAAAACAATTAAAAAGCAATCTTTCTTATGTTACTTTGAATGAAAGTATTATTGTGTAATTAAAGAGTCAAGTTCTAGAATTAAGTGACTATCACCTGTAAGTTTCCAGTTCTCTCCCTTTTGAAAATTTGGCAGCATGTTAGTAGCAAAATACTTGAAAAATACACTTGCTGCTTCCTGAATGGCATAGAAGAAATAACCTCAAAACCAGCAAAACATCTTCCCAAGACTGAAAAAGATTTATATAAGAAAACTTCTATAATAAAAAAATCAGCTCTTTAGAGCAGTTACAAGATAAACTCAAAAGTCTAAGTGAGGCAACAAATAGGTTTAGAATCATGTTTGATATAATACCTACCAAGGCCAAGAAATATCACTATATCATGACTAATTTCAGTGAATGCATGTTCCCATGCTTGGCCTCAACTACAGACCCTTTGTATTTGAGAAATTAGGAGATAACCTAAACTTTTGCAAAAAAGCAAAAAACACCCAAAATCGTAGGAAAAAAAATTTGCTCCTCTGCATTGCAACCGGAAGCACGTTTCCTCCCACTGACAGGCAAATCCATGACATTTTTACTATTAAACCCTGCAAAAGACAGAGCTGAATTGCCACAGCTCAGCCACGCCAAACGCAGCGCCGGGAAGGAGCGCGGTGCGAGGCCAAGCACGCAGCGTTACTGCAGGAGCTCTCCAGCCCAGCAGCACTGGCGAGCGGCCTGGCTGCTGTCAGTGAGCTGGAAGGGAGAGCCTCCCACGGCATCAGAGCAACATGAGAGGTGAACTGGAACAAGAGTTTCATCCCATGGAACAAGGCAGCCGCTCTCCCTCGGCAGTGTTAGCATGTCCGTGGGTTAACAGTCATGGCACTGAGCAGCCACTCCTGAGTGACAAGCCTTCCCCAAGGAAACAGACTGCAATTAAAATACACAGTTTGTACAACAATGCCACGGAAAGCCCTCTACTTTAATTCAAATAAAATATTGCAAATATTCATGTGTTAGGATTTTTGCAGTTTAGAATGCGTTTGCAAAACTTTTCAAGGACAGCACAGTCACACTTATTTAGTTGAATAAACAGCAAATTTCATGTTAGAAGGTTTTTGCTGCTTGGAAGGCGACACAGTGAATGAACTTTTTTGTAGATGAGTGGGCACGAGAGCAAGCTTAAAAAGAAATCTCTACCTCCATCGATGGCTAGTGTTCCAGAAAAAAACCTTTTATCCTTATTTCTATTATTTGTTTTACAATAATATTTAAAAGACCCTCTGCCAGATACAAAAGCAAACTGCGACAAGCATTCTCCCAGCAGAGATTTATAATCTAATAACAGGATATGGCATAGGTGAAGAGACTTGTCCAAGGTCACATAGTAGATACACGCCACAAATAAGAATGTCAATGCTTCCTGACACTCTCTCTAGCCTTTTGCTGTCTAATTCACATTGCCTTTCTACACCTTTTATGACAAACAAGCAAACAACCTATTTAAGGTGGCAGGAAGGGGATGTGTGTGATCCTTCAGATGAGTATGAATCTGTTTTGCTGATTAAATAAAAGGTTTCAATTTATCCTTAAATTGAATAGTTGCAGGTACAGTCTTTATTTGCCTTTACCACAAAAATCAGTACAAGTCATATCAATAAATTTATCTATAAAAGTATGGCAAAAATACTTTTATTTAAAGATTGATTCTTAAAAATGGAAAAACCTACACCAGTCTTCTTTTTGTGATATTTATTGCTGCTAATTTTCAACAGATACCTTTTAAGGAGAAGCTTTAAAAACATAAGCTTAACTATCTTCCTTCCCTGCCTGCCTTTGTTTACCATGTAAATTGCCACCCACACACTTTCCCATACAGAGCACAGTGGGGTACTATTCACCAACACAGGGCTTCAGCAAATGCAGCTCCCGTCCCCAGCAGGAATAAGGTTGTGCCTGGAGTTCACTCTTTAAGTCACATAAATTTATCAGGGGGAAAAAGAGGCCTGGTAAGAGTCACTGAGCTAATCTGACTTACACCTAATGGACCTGAGGGTGGGGGAATGGAGGGAGACACAGAGCACAAAACACAGAGAACAGATCACCTCAGGAAAAGTAATTTTAAAACCATGAATTACATTTTACTGGGGTTCCTTCATGACACACACAACCAACATGCTGTACGCTATGCATCCAAAAATGTGCCAAATCAGGAAACTAAAAAGTAACCCAAAAATCCAGAACTATGTAGGTTTAAACTTCAAAACAACATTTTTAAGAAATATTTGAGGGATGTCTTTTAGAATACTACTTTCTTCCTTTCAAAGGAAATACTCTTTTTATTCCTTTTCTTAACAAATGCTGTGCAATCTCAAAATCAATCTATGAAGTGCTGTCCTACCACTGCACACCCAGTGAAGGCACACGATGTTTCTCACATAAGGATCAGCACTCGTATTTTTATGCATTCAAAGCAACCCCCATCTGTGTGCCTGCAAGCTGGAGGTTTGTCATATGGGAAAGGAGCTCCAGAAGCAGCTCACTGCTCTCCACTTCCTGCAGCAGCTCCAGGAGGGAGAAGTAGGGAAACCTTCCTATGCCTCAGTCTTCCTCTGGGTAAAGTATTAGCAACCTCTAGAAAATAGAAACCAGACCTCTACATTGCTGTATACCACAGACTGCAAAGGAACAAAACAGAAACACACACGTGACCTTTGCACAGGCAAAAGTATTTTATTCCAAGTTCTCAATGCAATACTACTGCAGGGGAAGACAGGTGCTAAAAAAAACCAAAAAAGGTCACATGGAAGGAGCAGGGAGAAACAGAACCAAAACATTCTAGCATCCCCATCTGCAATAGGTCTCCTTTTAGAGGTCCACATGGACACTCATGCACAATCAAAATCTATACTGTCCATCAGAAGACAAAATACATGTTGTACAAACACACATGTAGCACTCCGTGCACCCATTTACTAAAGCTACCTTCTTAAATTTACAGAGGAAGAAAAAAATCTAACCGTGACTTAAAACATAGAAAAACTTAATGCAAAGTGTTATGAGGACTTTCAAGTATCACTTTTCCAGTTACATCAGTAATAACTTTTGTAATTTTAAATTTCCATGATGGGGGTATCCCTTGCAGGTTTCAATTAGTAGTCTTTACTGTCTGAAAGTCTTTACTTTAATCTAATTTTTTTTCCCCTGTAGTGAAATGTTTTGCCATTAAGCAAAATGGAGGATTAGGAATAATGACAATTAATGGAGCAAATGTTTGTATAATGAAATCATGCTTGTATCAGCAGGCAAAGAGAGCGACTCGGGACAGCCTTTCTCCACTCCTGATTTTACACTGTGCAGCTTCAGATATTATAGGAAAACAATTTAGAGGAACAGATGATCCTCTGGCTCCTGATCTGGCATTGTGTTTACTAAGAACACACAGAAGTGATGTTATCCCATGTGACACGTTAGGCAAGCTTAGAATGTGCATTTTGTTCTTCCTCTTTTTCACTCCCTTGAAAAGGTTTTGGAGAGCATGGATTTTAAAGACTACCAAGGAATTCTGTGGCTGAGGAATTTAGAAATTAAGTTGCCCATTGTCTAGATATTATATTTTTTTTTCAGGGAGACTGCAGTGAGCTTTTAGTTTTTTTTTCTGAAACATCTTCTTTTAATATCTATTTCTGACTATTCTTGTCTCAAAATGCTTTATTCTAAGAACCAGGATGGATCTACAGATTGGACTATGGGCTTCCCACCCACAGCCAAAGTTCCATGGACAGGACACAACAGCAACAGCCACCTTCCCACTTCCATGTAAAGAGTTAGATAGGAGGTAACCAGGGAGAAGGCAGCTACAGAAAATTTTTCAGAGTTCTCCCTCAAAACTCCACTCTTCAACTATTCCCAAGCTAGCTTTGCCCCAAAAGTGGCATCCCTTGCATGTGGTGTCTATGCAGGAGGCTGCAGAGACTGCTCAAATCCCCACAGAGGCAGAAATGAGGAAAGGCTGGTTCTCACTGACAATTTAATGCTGTTCTTTTGCATTAGAATGAATGGAAAAAAGCCTGTGCTGTAAATATCAGTATTTAGTAAGGGTCCTGCTTGTAGTGCCAAGGTAACAATCTTTGTATGAAAGAAGCTGTGCTCGGGGCCTTGAATGTTAAAGGTATTCATTTTGAAAGGAAGGAAAAGTCAATAAAAAGCAAATTCAATCATCTTCAAAAGACTTCAGTGCATAGCTCAGGAAACACTGGCAGAAGACAGATGCCTTTACCACAACAGGAAGACAAATGAAAATACGTATTGGAAAGGGGAACTTGCTTTCTTGGAAACTTTACTGGGAGTTCTAGAGGTCTTTGTTGCCACCTAGCCCGAACTTAGCAAGCTTCAATCCAGCCTGCCACCACTTCAGTTTTAAAATATACTCTAGCAGTCTTTCTTTAAAGGTTAAACACAAACAACTTTCGATAGGAGATTTCTGACACTCTGACAAGACTAGTAATGCGCAATATTGTTAAGTCTGGCTAAAATAGTATTTCCAAGAGTTCTGCTGGTTTTTATCTGTGAAAAGCCTCTGTCAGTTAATTTCTATCCTCTCCCTGAAAATAAGCACCCAGTCACTGAAAACACTGCAACTGACACAAAGTGTGTGCACTTCACTACATTTTACTTCTTTGCCCAATTAAGTGATACTGCTGAACAATGCTTTTATAGAAATATTTGAGCATATCATGTTTATTTAAAATATATGTATATAACCAGGAAGGACTTCAGAGAAACAAACTGCTCTTCCATTCACTTAATTCCCAAGTGCCTGAATAATGGGTCAACTACATAATTTCTTCTTACTCTCTTTTCCCAGGAGGTGTGAGGTATGGTATACACTCATGGCTGTATTTTTCACATGCTAAAAAACTCCAACAAATTTAAGATAATATGTGCACACACGTGCACAAAGTATGCTTTTTTTTTATTCCTTCAACTATTTTAAAAGGTTTTCTTTGGACTCCCAAAGACACATCTAGATTTAGTTTACTTCTTCCAACATGTCTGTACAACAAATATATTCAAAGTAGTAAGTCTTGCGAGACTGGGGCTGCTCATGCTTTTACTTAAAACTGCTGACATTAGCATCATGTAAGACGTACAGAAATCAGGACTGGTAATTCTGGGGATAGGTACTAGGTTACAGTGTAATTTATTGACAGAGTCAGGGTGTCCACTAAAGTAAGGTTTAGATCTGCTCTCTCCCAAATTCTGACAAATCAACTGCAAAACTGACTTGTGATAAAACTACTTCTCTCAGCTTTACACACAACAGTTTTTCTTTGGTCAATCATCTGTGCCACAACAACATGAATTCTTTTTATGCATGGTGTTTCATAGTTCAAGTCTTCTGAACAACCCACTGAGTTAAACTATTCAGTTCAAACAAGTTCTTTCACCAATTTTGGCCATGTTATCGCTGGTTCTTCTTGAATGCTCCAACTGAAAGATTCATCTTTCATAAACATACACTGAAGAGGTTACAAATCCATTTTAGTGGAAATTTGGGGGCTGCTTACCTTTTCTATGGGCCATTTCCTTACTCAAGGTGTATGACTGGACACAAAACAAGCATTTACTATTGCTACTCCAACTACATTGCTGGCAGAGAAAGAACACTGCCTACTCTTCTTTAATCCCCCTTCTCTCTCCTTTAAGAAAAACCTCAAAACCAAAAATATGTCTCAATGCATAATTTCAGGAAAACCTCTTAGGCTAGAATCTGTGGGACTCCCTCAGTCATTAACGCTGTAACAAAGAAGCACTGCTTACCCATGTACTTCAGAGAGTATCATGACCCTAAGCCCGATTTTATACTCTGATTTAGTTAATATTTTTGCATTACTCAACAGCTTTTACCTATCCAGAGCACATTCTCAAGCACACATACACAACAATGTGTTCTTAATTACTCTGTTGGTGGGAAAGTCTGTCAGGTTTCTTACTTTTTATTTTTAGCCACTTCCAAGTTCTTTTTGTCCAAGTCTGAACCGGGGAGCAGAGAGCATTTATTTCTATTAATCAATCAATGATGGCAGTGGTAGTGCACTCTAGTTTTTCATTCTGACTGCAAAGCAAAATTAAAAGCTATATTTTGCAAATTTACGCATTATAGATTGCAGCGGCAGCTGGTGGACTGCTGCTGAGACAGACCGTCTTTCCCCTTCCAGTCCCCTGTGACTGAGAGGGAAGAATTACAGGACAGCACTAGCAGCTGCTGCTGCTGCCCCAGAAGCAGCAAGCCAAGGTCTCTGGAAAAATAATTGGGGAGGCGGGGGAAGGGAAGAAGGGGGACAAAGAAGTTGGGGAGGGGAAGGCATTGCCAAGGCTGGCGGCACAAACAACACACTGCACCTTGCTCTCAAAAGAAACAAGTGAGCTGGTTTGGGCTTCCTTCAGTAGACACAAGGCTCTTAAGCCATTATGAGATTTGAAAACGCTACCAGTTTTTGATAAGGACTTTTAGAGAATTAAGAAAGAGTTAGAAAAGGCAATATTCCTTCCAGTCCGATGCTTGCTCTCGAATCCTCTAAAAATAAAGCACAGCACAATGAGCAACACCCTTCCTTGCAGCTTCGTGATGGAGTCATTCCATGGAGCACTCTACATTAGCACAGGCACAGTCTGCAAGTCAATTCATGCCCTGTCTGTCTCCTGTAAAACAGGGGTAACCAAACCCTTTCTCACACACATGTAGTCATGAAGATAAATAATTAATGACTCCGAGATATCATCAGGGTGAAAACACTAACAATCACTCATTTTTAAAAAGATTTGAAAGTGGAACTAGTGGGAATTATGCCCTTTTTAAAAAACTGCTCAGTGCAAAAATTAGCTTGCTTACATATTTGGTCACCTGAGCAGTGGCTCAGTGAAAGCAAGTCATGCCCATCTATGCTACTCAGCACATTAAATATAAAGCTCAACTCAACAGGGTTGAAAACACAAATACACTGACTGACCAACCACATCCACCCACATCTGAAAACCTGAAGTTCACCCCAAAGCTTTCATGTTTTCTAAGTGGATATCCCAGGTTCAGGACCTCTGGGGTCCCACTGAGTGGGACAGCAACATGCCTCAGTCCCTGGGAAAGAAGAGCACCCTTTACAACAGTGACTTGCAGTTTAAACACAAGAGGCCTGTGAATGCTCATTTTCAAGAGAGATAATGTTTTACACACAAACCACACATGGGTCAGGCGTGTGTGTCCCACTGTTACTTCTACTAAGGGACTTCAATGCAAGATACTACTTGGTCCAGTAGACACTGCTTCATTTTCACAGCAGTGGCACAAAATTCCAGATTAGCCATAAAAGAGATTATTTGAAGAAAACATTCAGCTATTCCAGAAGAAAAAAAGAAACAAACACCACTGCCACCACAACAGATGTAGCTTTCTGTGCCCTGTTTAGAAAGACTGATTATAAAGACACACAGTCATAGTTTAATTCCTGTATGGGAGAATATGCTTCATTTTAAATATATAGCTTAAGTGGAGGGCCTCTTTTCATCCAGTATATGTGGTCATCAAAACAAAGGAAAAAAAAAACAAAAAAAACAGGAGAAAAGAAAATATCAAAACTTCTTCAAATTGATCTCATACACATAAGCCAAGAAATACTTAAGGTCAGAAGAAAGTACTGGTGGCTAAAACAGTTTGCATGGGTTTTGTTGTGTGTCAGAACCCCTCTCAAGATAAGCCAAGAACGCTGTATACAAAATCAGCACCATTATAAGCAGACACATCCTTCTCTCAATGTTCGTATTTCACATTCATTTTGGGAAGCTAAGCTAATGATTGCTATCTGAAGAAACAGCTTTTGATATATCATCAATTTCCTGAAGAACATATCAGTTTATTGAGCCGGGGTTTTCAGACTCTTATCTCATTCAATCGTATTATGTCTTACTTTTTTAACATTTTTTTTGAAAACTATGGTTATAATATTGAAATGCTGGTAGAAGACACTTCCTCAAAATCTAACAACAGGTATCAGCTGCTAAGATTATCAGGGACTCAATCTGTTTAGAAGTTTTTGAATAAAATGAAATAGATCCTTCCTCCATGGCATATTAGAGCCTACAGTGTTTCTAAACCCAGATTATTTAGTCAAAGTACTTGTACACAAGTCTCAGATTAAATCCACCATCATATGATTTTTTAATGCATATAGGAAAGAAGTTTCAGCAACATTAAACCACTTCTGCTGCTACAAACACTTCAAAAGTCATGACTTCCAGATGTTACAGTGATGATAAGGATTAGAACATACATCCAGCATTTATGTCAATTTATAGCTGTGTAAGTGAGTAAACAGCTTTAGACAAGAAGGGTTAAATTACACAAAAGCCTTCACTGTCTTCCTAGCAGTCTTAACCAGTTAAGGAACAGGGCAGGTTTTTTCCTCCATAATTCATGAGGAAGAATTTATAGAATGGCTTGGAATATTGCCACAAGGAAGCCAAGGCATGTGGCCTCAGAAGCCCCAGCATCACACACATGGAAATGGAGGATCAATAGAGCCCAATAAACAGGGTACAATGACAACATGCACCTGAAGCAGCCCATTTCTGGTACTGATGTCATGTGTCTCTCTACTGAAAATATTAGCTACGGCAGGCTTCTTCCTCAGCAGCAGTTCTCTCAATGACACCTCAGACCCTCAAATGTTATCTGAAGCTACTCATCTCAGTGACTATACTGTCTCTTTCTCCTCCCTCCTTTTTGACCCAAAGCTATTTTTGAACTTGACCTTCTTTCAGTCTCTCCAGTAAGAAAAAAGCCTTTGATTTTTCTCGCATTTGGGATCACGATGGAGAGGTAGGCACTATCCACTGTTCTTTGTGTAAGAATGCTTTTTGCTCTCCTTACATCATCTCTTTGTCACTCATATTTATTTACCCACAATCCACTTGTTTCATTTATTTAACAGATCACCATACCTGTATCTTTCTTCCCCTCTTGGCTGGGAGGTCTCACAACACAAAAACTTAAGAAAACCATCTACTTCATTAAAATTAATTCAGCAGATGTTTCCCCTTTGCAGTAAGTTACCTTGGTGTAAGTGGTTTTAGACCTACTAAATATAAATACATATGGAGGTATTTAAGGTATATTGTCATTCACCCCACTTTTCAGGACTGAGAAGTCTGAGGTCCAAGAACATAAGGAGTTTGTTCCGAAGACAGCGTAGCCTTAGCACACACACTTTCATAAGACGCCTGAAGTCACAGACTGTGCCCATACTTCTCATTTCATAAACATACAGCTTCTACCTTGGACAATTACTTCCCATTGCATGCAAAGGGCATTAGAAATATGACACCTGGGCTCACACATTTAGCCTGAAGCTTCAGGCTGATAATGCACTTTGTGTGTGTATGTGTGAATGCACATTGTCCAAAAACGAATCAACTGCAAGCCTACAAAAGGAAGAAAGCAGACATACTGAAAAGTACAGCCTCTCCATCAGAGAGCATTACAGCTACAAATATTCTGGTACCTTGTATAGTATATTCATGTTACAAGTAGTAAATTGGGTTTGGATGTATTCACGTCCAAAATAATAAATTTACCAGCTACAGAAAACAAAGGCAAAACCTCCCCAAAAAAGCTGGATGTTATTACGGGTATATTCTAATACCACTGTCAAAACTGCATCCACTCCATTAAACTGTTTGCAGAAGTCAAGCTACTTTTTGGCAACAAAATGAGCAAATGTAGGTGATCCCCTGGTTTCACGTATAAACCCAAAATGTTAAAGAACCGGGTGGTTATTACTCAAAATCTTTGATAAGACATAATTTGAGATTAATATCTGCCGTTCTACACCACACTGTGGATGAAGGGAATAATCACTGAAATGAAACTCCACCACAAACCCTATTTCTAAATTCAATTCATTATTAAGATTCATTCTAAACAAAGAATTTTCATTCTACAAAGAACTGGAAAGTGACCCTGATAGCAGTTCAACTTTAAATAAACTTTGACAATACCTAAAAATACTTTGACAATGGCTATTAAAAGGAAAGTTCTATTTTTGCCAGACCTATTATTGAGGTTCCCTACTGAGGAACATAATAAGTTGCTGGCTGATTACTTTATTGTGTAATTATTCAGAACTTATCGTATACACATCACCTCGTAAGATAATGTGGCTTGTCCTACAATCTTCTTATTTTCATGACCAGTCCTTACAAGAAGCTAGAGGCATAGATTGGTTTGGCAAGTTTCTGGATCAAAACAGTATCTGGCAATGCTTCAAACTGATAGCAATCCAAAACAGTCACAACAGATTCAATGGCCAAGGACAGTGAAGCCTATCCTGCCGAAGTTTGCCTCCAGTGAGATGGATGTAAAACAGAATTTAGCTGTGTACCACCAGTGAGAGCAGCAGGATTACTTCAATTGAGAAAAGCAGATATTGAATTACCTAAAACAGTGCAAAAGGTGTTGCAGCATCAGCAAATACATTGAAAAAGCAGTACAAGTGGAACAGTGACATAGGCATCAGGCCACTATGTATTTCTAGCATGCATAAACTACAATACCTGGTATACAGTATGCATAAGAAAGGTCTCCTGCTCTGAACTTTATGGTATTGCTCACTGCTGCACTATGATAACTAGTACATGTCCCTTGCTTAGGAAAGGAAGCCCCAGAAAATGTCCATGTTAATTCATTTAACTAAATAGCTGGAATAAAGTTCTCTTCACAAGCTTATAGCCTTATGGCTTCACACATATTTCCTCAAGACCAAAACTTACTTGTTGTGGCACATTAAAAGGAAAAATGTGACTGAAATCTATTTTTATCTACAAGCTCCTGGAGAGCTAGCATACAGATGTACATTTCTTGTACTTGCATATGTAATCAATATTTTACATTTTTTATTTTGACTGTAAAACGACAGCTCACAGGAGTAACTGCTTACTTCACAGATCACTAGAGATACACTCTGGGGACTTCTTTGTCTATGGACATTTTTCAGGAAAGCCCACTGTCTTTAACTTGAAAAAATACCCAGTAGAAATGACTGGACAGAACTGGCTTCCTGATACATATTTTAAAACAGAAGCTGGTGACAACCAAAGCAAAATCAAGATCAAGGGAGAACAGTCCTCAAAATCTAAACTGATACTTTACCCTCTGTGAAAGTAGCCTATATATATGAAAATATAAGTTTAGTCTTTTCCAATGGGGAAAAAAAAAAGGAAGCAAAGGGTATTGAAGTAATTTAATACAGTGAATAATATTTGAAATATTTTTACATACATGAAAGCAGAGGAGCCTCCTACAGCAGCAGCTCTGCCAGCTAAGGCAATGCTCCCATTGGCATAGCCAGCACTTCTCTGCAAATACCAGTCTTGCCACCGCTCCCTGATAAGATTTTAATGCTATTTTACATATCTTTTACAGGAAAGACCTGTAAAAATGATGTCCAGTTTTCCAGTATCCTCACCACTCCTTTTGAGCACTGCTCTGCAGCAGCCAGCAACACCTCTTGCCCATGAGACTTTTCTAAGAATTTCCCATCACATGGAGTGCAGCAAGATGAAAACAGGTATTACCATCTAACATATTGGCCCATCTTCTAGATTACAGAAAGATTACAAACTCTTCAAGTAGGCAAACTGTTGTTGGGGTTCCCCCATCAACCACCTGGAGCACAGAAAGATCACAGCCATGCACCCCATTTGTATGATGGCCACTCTGTTATCTGAAAAGGTTATGAACCCCTGACCAGCATGTTACCATTGCCATTCTCTACACTGGAAGATAAACATAACTTCAACTTCACTTGCTGTCAGTGATCCTTTCTTATAATTGTTTTTATTTTTAACAAATGTTCCCACCACCCCAAAAGCTGCAATTTAAACAAAGTGAAGGAAAGATGAGGGAAGACTGATGTGGTGAAGTTTGCTATTAGACAGCTAGGCTACTGGTGTCATGATTATCTGTTTCTTGCAGAAAGAATGATCCAAAGCTACTATTTACATGTTTAAACTAACCCAGCCCAGTTTGTCTCTAATGGTGCACAGAATAATCATGTGAACTATGTAGCTAGCAGATCTGAATGGCAGCAACTTCTGCCAGAGGCTGCAATGAGCTGCTGAGAACACATGCTTTTCATAGCCTAATACTCCCCCTAAATTCAACCAGAGCTGTCTGAATGATGACTACATTTGAGAAGAGGTATCAAAATCATTATGATGGGCCACACACATGAATTTAGAAAGAATTTCTAAAGCACAAAGGAGAGGAGGCATTAATCTCTCTTAGTATATTCAACCACGAGAGTGCCCCTGCCTCTTAGTATTAGGGATCTGCTCTGGAAACACCCACCTTGGAGCTCAGAACTTTCCATCATTCTGGACACCTGCTGACACCTGACACCAAAGCCAAATACTTGAGTTTATGCTTATCTATCAGTTGCTGTGATTCATACAGAAAACCCCCCAACCCTTAGGACAGTACTCTCTCAGCATTTGAGCCATCTGTATCTTTTATTCCCCTTGCCTTCCCCTCAGTGTTAGTTGACCGTGCAAGTGGTGCACAGGTGATACACTGGGCTGAGACAGGGGAGGAACACTGGTGACCAACGTGTCATTTATTTTTTTTAAACCCCTAATCTACATATTTGGAGAGGCAAAGAAACAGAGAATACACGATTCACCCTTGACATTCTGCCAGATCACTTCAATCCTGTAAAATGCCCCCTAATGACCTGAATATAATACCATGGTGTTACAGTGTCACTTAAATACTGCAGGGTTCTTCCTCTGGCAGTGCAGTCTGCAGACTTAATATGTAATGTACAGGATTATACTGCCACTAAAATATTACTTAGTGCTGATGAAATTTCAAATTAATTCTGGGAGCTAAATCATTATTCAACTCTGCCTTTGCAGAAATACATTCCCCTGGTTGCTTTAATAACAGTGATTTTAGAGCTAGAAGGTTGTTACTGTCTCTTCAAGGCTTGTTTAAAAGGAGAAGTGGCCTCTAAGCTGTCAAGCAAGTTAATGCAGTGATGCATGGATGTTTGCAACTAAAAAAATTACTTGAGAAAAAAATGGGCTCAGATATTCAGAGAGCTCATAGCAATGTGGCTGATTAATCATTTTATTATTTAACAATAAATTAAAAGACTAGCCCAGTTTTGTCTATATTTATGTATGTACACACTCCTATGTTCCCATCCACCACCACCCTCCTCCACAGACAGAAGATTTCATAATAATTGAGGGGACATAGTCTTAATGAAGTAAATGACACAACTGCTGGTAACTGATGAACTGATCTCCGCCAGTTGAGGATGTGGCTTTCAAGTCATTCTGAGCTCTAGCTTTTCAAACCTAAATAAACAAATTTGAACTTTTTACAGCTCTGGGTTTCTTCTTCCTGAATAATTCCTGCTGCTAGTGAGTATCCTGTACTTTTAGGTAGCTACAGCACTTCAACACTAAGATGGGCCAATCCTTGACACTGCACTAGAGCCAGTGTACACAGTAATTTGCTAACATATGAAGTAAGGGAAGATGAAAAACAGTGGATGGGCTAATCATAAAAGCAAGTTTCTATCCTCTGAGTGTTTGCTCATTTTTTAACATTGTGTTTAGATTAGTTTCTGTTTCCCAGTTAAAATACCAGGCTGCTCACTTCTACAATGAGGTTTCTTAAATCCGGGAAGCGTTCCCAAGATATATTGAAAAAAAACCCCAAACCAAAAGCCCCACAAAAACAGCAGTAAATGAGAAACAAGATAGGGCCAAACACACAGGCTGCAAACAACTTGTGGCAGTGAGTTTAAATTAGGCTAAAATAATCAAACTTTCTCCTTATTAAAACGGTTACCTACTTCCTCCTTCATCATTATTGTCGTTGTTTACACTTGCAGCCAGGCCAAAGATTTTCCCCTCCCTCCAAATATAATTTCCTGCTATTGACAGACATGTTCAAGTGCTGGATATGTGTATGTCTACATGGCATACTGCAGGCAGAGGCGAGCCTTCCTGGCCACCATCCAAGCCAGCTGTAAATGAGCCAGCTCCAAACTGGAAGCTGTGTAAGCACAATTAGCACAGCAGTAAGCCTGATCTAACACATCCTGCCAAGAGACCGAGCTTATTAGCTCAAGTTCAACACAATGCAAACCATGGACATGGGGCTTCTGCTTTGGCTCCACACAGAATGTGGGCTGCTGAAGCACATCAAGCTCTCCTCTGCCCACAAGACATGGTGTAAGGACATCTTCTCTTGGAGTATACCCTCTGCTGTAAGCATTATACTGTCCCTCTGCCTGAACTCCCAAAATGCTCTGACTGAGCGCTGTGAGCAGATGGAGGGAACAGGGGTCTCCAGGTGAGAACTTCTGGGGCAGTATGAGAAAAAAGGCACCAGGCAGGTGTTTAGGCACCAGGCACCAAAAAGGCCAAAGGGAAAAGTGAGGTAAAGGCAGAACAAAGCACTGCAGGACTCTACAAACTGATAAAGAGCACTCCGCTTCTGTCTTCTGTCAGGTCCGGAGCAATAATGACCAATAACCATTACCACACTGTAGATGTTAAATGGGCTCTGCACAGGGGCTCCTACCAACAAACAAAGATTTCACTATTTTTGGTGGACATTTGAACAGTCCAAAAGAGGAATGTGCTCAGAGAAGGAAATCTGTTATCAAACTAGGACCCAAGAAACAAATGCTCCCCTGGTGCCATGGATTTTATTAAAGGAGTAGTGACAGTCTAGTGGTTGGTAATAGGAGTATGAGAAACTTATAAATTCAGAGCCCAATGAGACAAAAATCAAAGGGTAGCAATGAAAGTCAAGAGAGAGAAAAAGGGCATATTTTAAGAAGAGCGCCTGAAGAGACTGGGAATGTTTACATTTAAAAGGACAGTAATAAAATGGTCATTGCTAAACTAAATTTAGCAGAAACTAACCTACACAAGTTATTGAGCTTCTGCCCACCCAGTAAGAGCGCACATGGGCAAGTGGAAATTCCAATGAAGTGCCCCAATCAAAGCCAACAAAGAAAACGCCTTATTCAACACATAATTATTTTGTTGCATTCTGTGTTAACAGACTGTTCTGTAGCAAACACTTAGTATCTTTGGAAGGTGGTGTTCATGCCTGTTTTCTTTTCCCTCCCACTCTACTGTAAAGGAGTATTTTTAGCTTTCAGTTTGAGCTTTCTGATATATGGGACAGATATAAGCAAGAGAGAGAAGGGACCCCACAAGGTGTGGCAGACACACTCCTCCACACATTCAGATTCTGCAGATTAACTAGGTTTATTTTGACTTCTGAGATTTTTAGATTACATTGTGTATATGGAGGTTTTCCATTATTTGCTAGCTTAAAATATTTTCTTTGAAAAGGCTTAGTTTGACCTGTGGTGAAGACTACACATCCTCAGCAGAGTACAAGCAGTTTATATACTTGTCCCTGACCCTTGCCTGATCATCAGTTTGGGCTAAACACTTGCTGAAATTTCGATGAATTTCTCACACTCTAGTAACACAGATCTCAGTCATATAAATCTTTATGATTCAAGGCAGCATTTGAATCACTGATACTTGCTTCAAAGGAATGTTTTTCTTTCCTTTTCCCTATCCTTTCATAAACTTCTAAAACCATGACCAAATCAAACCAAATTAATCAAACCAGGTTAAGAGACATATACAAAAGAAAAACCGAGAGCTGAGATTACACTTGCGCTGTTCTTTTGTCTTGAGAAGGAAATAATTTTCTCTCTCTTTTCCCACTTGAAGGCCTGAAAAAGAAAGCGATGCTGGCAGAAATATGAAGGCCTAATAAAATGTGTGAAAAACCAGTCATACCTTGAACTTACTAACTTCAAGAAGGTGAAATAGAGAAATGTAGTTAAATACTATTTGGTATGAAACATTTAGAAATACACAACAGTATGATTACTGCAGGTTAATTTAACCTTATCTAGATTTTTCAGTCATTTAAAAATACTTATATAATTGTCAACCATTGTTCAGACAGTGACAACTGTTCTGAAAGGATCTCAATTTACACACACATCTAATGTATCTAAAATATACAGTATACATACATGCAGGATATAAGAGTCAAATAACCATTCAGTCCCTGTACTTACATATACTTCCAGTGAAAAGATAAAAAATCTTGGCTTATAAACCAAGTTATTTTAGTTATTATGAACTAAAATACCCTAAAATAACACATTTCTAATAGTCAGAAGAAAACAGTGAGGAGATAAACATGATTAAGGGGAAAAGGGAGGGTAGAGAAGTAAAATATTTGCCAGTTAGCTCCGAATACTTTTGTTTTGAGCTGTCGGACCCAGGGCATTCCTCTGGCTGCCCTGGATGGTCTGGGACACTGGCAAGGGGCTCAGAGACCTTGGCATGGAGTCAAAAACACCAGTGCTTTCGATTTTAGCCCATGGAAACAATTACCAACTTTTAGTGAGGATTTACAGGCCACAAGAGTTTGAAAAAAGTAATAGTTAGTTTGTCACAGGGTGAAAAAGTAGAATTTTGGGGTTTTTAGAATGGGAGTTCAAGAGGCAAGATGGAGGAATTTGGGTGTGTTCAGTCCTTCTTCTTGTTCTTCTTGTCCTCCATCTTCTGCTGTGATGGTGGCACTTTAATTGGTTTAGAGCAGAGACAGACTGTCTAACATAGGTGATAGGTGTTGGAAAATTATTGGAAATAAAGTACACGTAGTTCTTAGTATAAAAAATTAACACAACCCTAAAGGCAGGGATTGTGCCTCAGCTCGGCTTGCTGAACAGATCTCAGCAGGTCAGAGAAAGAATGTGATAGATAAGGAAAAATAAACAACCTTGAAAAGTAGAACCGACGAATCTTGACCTCTTCTTCAGTCTCGGGGCTGGGAGAAAAAGACTTTCTAATACCTCGGGAGCCATCAAAATCATCAAAACCCGAGACTGAACAAAAATAAATACTCAATCTGCGTATTATTTCTTTTGGAAATACTTATTTGCAGAGAGGAATGCAAGTTAGCATCCTTTATAAGGCCATAAGAATCTTGTACATACCACCATAAAGTAGGTCTAGTATAGAATACAGCAATCTTCCATGCAATGACATGATAAACAGAATCCTTTAATACTGATTTGGTGTCCCTTCAAAGCAACACTTACTTAAAAAAATAAAATAGAAAAGAATCAGAAGCCATCTGCAAAGGAAGTACCTCAGACTAAAAGACCTGTCTACACTCACTGTGTGTACACTGCTTTTTGTTTAGACAAAGTAAAACCAGGACAGATTGCAATGTGTCTGCAGAAGGTTCTTCTATTTTTAACTAATACTGTCCTGCCAGTATCAATTCATCCAGATACAAAATCCTTCATTAAAAATATAATTTACTTTGGTTGCTCTCCACTATGTTGAAGTGACATCTTTCCCAAACACTGTCAAAGGCCATTAGGAACACAGAGCTTTTGAGAACAAGTTTCAACCATGACTCCCACTGGCCTGCCTAAACAAAAGTTTCCTTAGGAAGGCTTGGGAATCCTTAGATGGGAAGGGGCAAAGCCAAAGGGCATGAAAAATATTATTTAGATATACATAGCATCATTACAAAATTATAAAAAATCTTTGTGCTGTCTCATACAGGTGAAGTGACAAACCAGTGAAATATCCTAAGGAAAGAGACAGAACTTTGGAACATCTCAAAACAAACAAACAAATAAACTCCATGCTCTTGTACGCTATTTCTGCTACCTAAGTAGGTGGAATTTTTCACCTGAAACTTGGGGTGCTACAGCATTTTACTAAAAAGTACAACACCGAAGGCAAGCAAGAAGTCACCAACATTTTATTTAGATATACATATTTTTATGTGTCCACCTGGGAAAAAAATCCACATATACAAGCAGATAAATTAAAACATAGCTTGCCTTTGGAGTCATGGCTTACTCTTACAAAAGATGACTTATATATACCAGAGCATTTCTATTTAAGACAATATTTGAAACTATGTTTTTCCTTACAAATTACAGTACAAAAGTTTCAGAACAACTTCTTAACTTCATCCCATTCCCTTCTCAATCAACTACTCTAGCTAGAGACTAGTAGAGTAGGAGTTAGACAATCTGCGGCAATCAGACATCACAAAACTTATTGAAACAAAACATAAGATATGCTTTATTAATGTAAATTATTCTGGACGTCATACATTTCAACACAGGAGAAAATAATTCAATAATTAGTCACACTTCAAGAGAGAATTCAGTAAGTTCAGTAGGGGACAGGAGAAAGGAGTGAAGAAGCCCTGTCAAAGTGCAGAATTCAAGCCCTTGCTCAATTCCACATGTACCCATGCTCCTCCTCAGAGTGCCAGTTTGGGGCCTGAAGTTGGGGAAAAACCAACTCTACTGCTTCATACTTAAAGGGGAAGCTCAAAGACAAACTATGCTGCCTTTTTGTAAGTTCTGGTGCAATAAACAGTCTGATTCAGCAACAAGCCTGTCTTGATATAGTTATACACTTCCCACTGACCACGTCCTGAGCAGCCTCATGGAACACCCAGGCTCATTGCTGGGGGATTTTTCACAAAGGCAATCTGGAAGAAGCAGTTCCTATCTCTGGCTGCTTGTGACCAGCTCTTGCTGCACTGCCTTTGCCCCACCCCTCCTGGTAGTGTCAGGACAGCTTCATGGTGCTGTGCGGAGAAGGGACTTGGTAAAGCTAAAAATAGTCCATTCATCCTCCCCCTCCCTCCCTCCTCAATTTTGCCAGGTTATTTTTAAAACAGATACATTCTCTGCTCTTGTCCAACAGGCAGCTTGGCTGGAAGGGGAAGGGAGGAGGAGAAGATGCAGCTCTGCCAGCCCAGGCTCTAAGAGGGACTGCAGAGTCCCTTCAGCCCATCTTGCCACTAAGACATAACACATCCATGGCATTACAGACACACAGAGGTCCTCAGAATCCCAGTTCAAGCTGGTGTTTGCAAAGTCTGAAAAGGAGCACGTACTACTCCTACAGTTAGATGGAAGAGGTTTGCATAATCTTATCCCTCATATCCCAGGAGCCAGAACTAATTCTGAGCTTTTCTGATTTGACTTGGGGATTCTACACCACCACAGCAGGACTTAGGAAATGGCTCTTCACTGTAACCTTGTCTGAGTGCTCATCTTTTGTTTGCATTACTCTGCCTTGCAAGATGACAGCTATCAAGTCAGATTACTGAATGCCACTCACAGTGACACATGCCAAAAGTAAACCATTAAGACTGTCTAAATAAGAGCCAGGCTTAATATGTAGGTTGCCAGGTATTACATCTAGTAAGAAGTCATTCTAGACAAGTTCAGCAATTAAAAAATTATTAAATATTTTAACTTAATTCTTAAAATTCCCTGGACTAATCAAATAAATATTCTTCTGAATTCCTAAAAGAGCCCTGCATTTAAAGTGCAAAGAATTGAGGCTGTTAGAAATAAAAAAAAAAAGGGGTTGGGGGGGAAAATACGGCAATTTTTTTTAGAATCCTCCTAACCCCCACTGTTTTTTCTGTGTGTTTACGAAGCCTCCGGAAATACCATGGCAAACATTCCAGCTCTACAGCAGCGAGGTCACATGACCCAAAGGCACAGCAAGGAACTTCTTTCCCAAGTTTCCTTATGGTACAGAAAAGTAATTCTTATTTTGTTTTTGAAAATGAGGAAATCTCCAGGAAATTTTCAAGAGTAGAGTTTTAAAAACGGAATGTTTCTTGATGTGGTGGGGTTTGGTGTTGTGTGTCCTTTTGCTATTTACTTGCTGTATTTCTATACGTGCACATATTCTTTTTATTAACTAAGATGAGCATCTTAGACCTATATTCAGGGACCATTAAATACAGTATACTATTTAAGTCACCTCTAAAACTACTTGTAATGTTCTCTAAATTTTCTATTAGAGTTAAAATCAGTACTGCTGTATTTCTTAACATAGGTATGATCTCTTCCTATGTTCAAACCTCTCCCTCTTCTTGCCTTCCAGGATTATTTTAGCTAGCACTATTTATGAAAGGATTTATGCAAACAAGCTTTGCTAAAGATTATGAAAAAAAAACCCTCAAAATCTGAACGTGAATCACAACCCTGCATTTTTACAAAAAATCGTGTGTTCATACTTGGAAGTAACTGAAATGTAGGAGTATTGATGAATCACAATGTAATAGGTGAGTATAAGAAATTTGTGGTTGTCTGAAAACAACACAGAAGAAAGCATTGGGATGGAAAACAGTCCTGCAGTAGAAGTGCACAGCAAATGGCAGGCACTCACTAACTTGCTTTGTAACCGTGTCAGAAATGCTTCTAATTATCAGAGGTAAAAGAGGGATGGCATTTCTGCTAGAAGCAGGTTTTACACTTTAGTCTTTCCTCTCCCTTCTCTTTCAGCCTGTAAATATTAGTCTTACACATTTTTCTCCCATACAGCTCTTGAAAAGGTTCAGTTTTTCAAGGCTGAGAGCAGACAGAAATGTTCATCAAGAAATGCCTTGAGGTCAATTGCCTGTAACTCATCAAAGTGCAGCACTGAAGAGATATGGATGAGGTGGATTATATGAGCATGGTAAAGCAGATTAAAAAAAACCAAAAACAACAAATGTTCTGATGATCAGTAACATTTTTTCTGTTTGGAAATGGGCTTAGTTATGCACTCCCAGTGGTGACGGTCACAGGGTACTGACTCCCTCCCTGATTTCAGGTGCATTCAAAACAACTACAGATGCATGGAAGTGGCTTTAGTGCTATTTCCAAATATATAGAAATCCCACTGGGATATGACAAGGATCAAAAATGAAGAAGACCCACACAGCAGTGTAAGGAGAGGTAGCTGGTACACAAGAAAATTATGATGTAGGTCAAATTCTTGAGAAGCACTGAACTAAACCGAAAATAAGGCAGAGATGAGCTTACCTATGGCTTTATAAAGTACTTAAAAATATCTAAAACCCCAAAACCAAAGGAAAAGCAGCAACAGAATAAGTCTGTAAAGATTATTTTTCTTACATGAAGAAGGAAACAGATACCCTGGAGTGCCCAATCTGTGCTTTTTTAAAAATTCTGTACAAGAGCTAGACGTAAGGTATTGAACATATTATTGAAACTACTGTTCGCTTCTGCTCAGGGATTTCTGCTTAGTTTATTATAAATGCACATTTATTGGCAGCAAGTAGAACATATTATTGCTCTGGTTTATAGCTCGAATGGCGCACAAAACGAGTAATTTGTTTGTGTTCCGTCTCAGGATCGATACTGTACCAGGGATAGCCTGAGGAATGTTTATGCTGAGGGCTTTGCTTGCAGTGTTTTGTTGTTGCAATCAATTGACCAAACAGGGCTGCTTCTTAAAACAACAAATAAACTATGATAGTGACCAGATCAGCCATTCAAGCATCAAACACGACACAGTGTCTGGAAAAAGAATGAAGGCCCACAAGTGTTTTTACTGCTTGATGACACACACAGCTTTCCTACCTGAATATTTCCCACTGGCCTTTCTTCCTCTCAGTAGCTGGGGATCGTTTCCTCAATGCCCTCACATAACCAGATCCATTTTCCTGCAATAAAAATACAGACACTCATCATGCTTCCATTCTCCTGCAGAACACAGCAGCATTTGAATCATCTCAGTGAAAAGACCTGAAATGAATTAAGAGCATTTAGGAGTCCAACAACCAAGCCAGGAGGACCAGATCTGAGGCTGGCTTGGGGTTCTAGCCCAGCCTTTGCCTCCCCGAAGCTTTTGAGACTCACTCAGCAGTTTAAGTATTACAGGTTTGCATGCCTGTAACCATGAAATGAGGAAAAGATAATGAGAATTCTGTTGAGGTTTAGATCAAATTTTTCTGAGCCAAATGGCATTTTTTTTTTTCAGTTAAAGGTCATGCTGAAGTCTCTTTTATTCTCTTTATAAAGGGTACTCACTGACTATTGTGAGCTAAGTGCCATTAAAAAAGATAAACCAACCCCCAAACACTACTTAAGAAAATACACCAAAATACCTCAGAACCACCATCCCCTCTGCAGCAAAACAAAACAAGTTTATGGATTACACTGACACAGCACTGTAACTTCTAGGAAATGTTTTTTTAATTATAAAGAAAGATTGCAAAGGGAGACCAGGGAATGTTTACGGGTAGTCTGTATTTTGTTACATGCTGTTTCAGCAGGCAGACAAGGTGTCCTTACAGCATTATATTACCAAGCTCCAAAACTCAGCAATATTGAGAAAAGTAACACAGTGACTACATTTTGCCCCTCTTTTGACTGACTTCCAAATAACTTCCATACAAAAAAAAAATTTGATTAAACATGAAAAAGCACATACTACTGGAAAACAAAAACAAAACCACAGCAAACTCCACACAACTTGCAACCAGTCCACTCTTTCCTCCCCAGCAACCAGCTGTGGGAGCACTTTCATAACTCAAATCATGCAAAAGTCACAGGTGACTTTAAAAAAAATGCAGAAGAAAAGCATCAAGTTATTACAAATAACTTGTTAGTTGCATTCAATGTTTGTTCTGCAGCCATATTTATCCTTTTCCCTGGTAATTCACCAAGAATAAAAACATGAAAACCTTCTTAGAAACAATCATCCCATCCCAACACACCCAGTGTCACCAAGGGACTGTCTGCTTCATACAGGGACACCGCTGGTTTTCTTGTCTCACAAGGGCCATTTTAGAGAAGTTACATATTGACAAGCACCCTGGGTGAATGTTTGGCTTTAAGGCCTCATTGAACTGTGAATATTTTTGCCCAGAATGGGTTTATTCTCATCCAGAAGTCTTCCCCAGTGCTTTTCTTCTGCTTATGCAAGGCAGGAAAACCATGTTAATTGATTCAAATTTAGTATGTGTTAACATTACTTCCTCAGCTAATGAAGACTGGTCTTTAATGAAGCTGCAATTAGTTAGTTTGTTTCTCCAAAGGAAAAACTTTTTTTTCTGCCTGCCCCAAGATCTGGGTACCATCCCAGGGGTAACTGGATTGGACTTTTGTCAGATCAGGCTATAGCACTTACCTGGACACTCGAATTTTGTCTCTCACTTTCAACACTGCATTTTTGCAGCTGCATGGTTAGCTGGAATGGGGCAACTAATTTCCTTCAGCATGTTGTCTCATAAACAGCTCTGCCAACACAACACAGGGAGCAGGCCCGAGACAGGAGCAATCAGCCACCATGGCAGAGGACAGAAACAGAGGCTCTTTAAACCAGCTTGAACTGCCCTGCTGCAGCACACAAACCCAAAGCTTTTCTCCCCTCCTCTGTGCTTTATTCTGCCCATCTGTAAAACTGGCACCACAATTCCTACTTTGTTTTATAAAGCACCTCTTAAAACGCAAGGGCTATCCATTAACATTCCTGTGAATTCACATTACCGACCACCCGGCCCTTCCATAAACCAGGTCCAAGCTGATTCTAAGGACACTGGCACTGTCCCCACCAGCATCTGCTGCCTGGTTTCCCTGCCCAGCCTGCTCAGGGGTTGTTCAATGCTCCCCCCACCGCTGCAGCCTGCCCTGTGCCCCCACGCCAGCCCCAGCTCTGCCAACACCCTTCTCAGGGTCCTGCTGGGAACCGCAAGCAGCTCCTAAAAATAAAACCAGCTTCTTAAAGCCTGGCCCCTTCTCTCATCCTGCTTCTAGAAAGATCTCCAAAACAGCCTCGCTGGCGAAGTTTGGGGTAGCGGGCTACACCTGAAAAAGAGAATGGATGGTAGAGAAGAAGTGTCAGCTGGAAAGCCCTTACATGACACATGGCTTGCCTCAGCCACGCTTTCCAGGTGTGCTGCGAGCCCTATTGTGGCACTCGCTGCTGCACGATTCCCAGCCTCTCCCACATTCCCACCCGTAGTGTAGATGCAGAAGCAGCCGGTCCTTCCCGCAAACAGCCGGTGCCCGCTCCGGGAGCTGCGGGGTGGGAGCAGGGTTAGGAGGGGAACCAGCAGCGCTCCAGCCGGGAGGGCTTCCTGCTCTTCCAGATCCAGCAGGGGGAGCACAAAAACGCACAGGTTTTTTTGGCCACAAATGGTTTTTTTGGCTACGAACCCTCCAAAACTCAGCCCAGGCACTCCGCGTTAGGCTACTCCTATAGGAACGTGTATGCGGTGCATGGCAAGCGCACTCTCGGGATTCCCTGCTTAGGATGCTCCCAAGAGTCCTTTTTCACAGCCAGATGATTGAAGAAAGAGTCGGAGCTCCTTGGCTTTGGTTCTCAAGATTGTTTATTATTACTTATCTCTGACATGGTTCTCCCTGCCCAGCCGAGATGCGTTCAGCAGGTCAGCTCAAGGCACACTGCCCGCCCCCGGGGCTGTGCTATCTTTTTATACTATAAACTACATAGACATTAGTTACAGTTAATTGCCAATACCTATCACCTATGTTAGACTGTCAGTTTCTACTCTAAACCAATCCAAAAAGTGCCACCATCACCAAGATGGAGGCCATGAAGGACAGTGCACGCCCAGATTCCTCCATCTTGACCCCCCTGTACCCTTAGCAAAAAATCTTAACATTCTATTTTTCCACTCAGTGATAAGCTAATCATTCTACTCTACTTTCCCTGGTTTGCAACTCTTCACATACAGTTGGTAACTTTTTCCATGGCTCAGGATCGAAGGCAGAAGGGTCTTGGGCTCTGTGCCAAGCTCTCCGAGCCCCCTGCCCGGGGCTCAGCCCATCCAAAGCAACAAGAGAGATGTGCTGAGTTCCCACAGCACACCACGGGCACAACTCCTGCTCCGAGTGGATCACACCACAAAATCAGCTCTGAAGGACCAGGACAGGCCAGGAAGGCTGCAGGAGCCAGGGGGAGGAAAGAGAGCCTACACAGCAGGGCTGCCAAAGCCAGCAATTTCATCGTGTCCCCTGCAGCACTAGGAATTTTTCCTAAAGCCAGCTCCTCAAAGTCTCATCATCACATAAAAATTTCAGCTTTCAGCTTTTTGTTTGTTTTTTATTAAGGGATATATTTATCCCTAGGCTCCAAAGTTCAAAACCAAAGCTGTAAAAATATACCCCAAAGATTTAAAAAACAGCAAAGGCAATAAAAGAATCCTCCAAATCTGTCGTCCATACATCATGGGCAAAATAATCTCAACTCGGGGAGCACTCACATAATTTTACTTTATTTATTGACAATTAAAACCACACTGTTAATTACTGTTTCAGAAATTGAGGAGAAAAATAAAAAAAGCATATAAAAATACTGTAAGGGGGAACTGGAGGAAATCCAATAGGTAAGTAACAAGGAGTTCATCTTTAAACCTAATCTCAGCTGTATCACTGCAATGGACTTAGGTCAAGCACAAAGAACTTTCCCTGCCTTCCTATCATATCCTGGTCCCAGCTGGTGGCTGCCAGGTTTTAGAGATGAGTTTATAGTAGATCTGTCTGGACTATCACAGATAGTCCTGGAATCCTGCTTCTTGTCCTCAGCCTTACCCTCTGTGGAAAGCAAGAGTGACCCCAGGGTATCTCACTGTCTGTACCTCAGCACTTAGCTGTGTTGGACTTAAATAACTGTAAATAAATCAATCTCTAAAAGTAACCAAGAGCAAACCCTTCCGTTTCCATACACAAAATATCACTTGGACTCCACATACCCAAACAACAATGAAGGGATAGCAAATAGAAAACACCCAAACAGAAATTCTTGAAAAACAAAGAATGTTGTACAATCTTCCTATGGAAATGCATAAGGCAGGTGCATTTTAGGGTATTTTCCTACTTCCACAAATTATTTTGAAGTTCCAGCATTATTCTCCTTGAACTGTAGAACATGTTCAAACTCAAAATTCCTGTAAAACCACAGCATGTCAGCAATCCCAACTTCTCATTTATCCACAGCTGTAACTGGGTCATAAGTGAAGAACACAAAGTGCTGCTCTTCCTAAATAAGCTTACTGGTCAGCAAGCATACTTCTGCTATGCAAGAACATGAACAAGCGTTACAGAGAGTTTAACTATTATATGCAGTCCTTATTAGGTATCATAGCCTTCTATCAGGACTTTCTAGAAACTTGGGCTTTCTTGAAATTCTAAAGCAACTCAAAATCAACAATGAGCATATGTCTGATGAACATCAGATGCCATCCAGACTGACAAAGAAACAGCCTGGTAGTTTAATAAGAGAAAAGTGAAAAATGTACTTAAACTAAGTAATGCAAAATAGGTGAGGGTTTTGGGGAGGAAAGAAGAGAGACAGAGAGAGACTAATGTCCATGCAGGTTGGTGTGTTCCTTCCTGGGCAGAGACAGAACAAGGGAGGAGAGTAAAGCTGGGAAGATCTGTGTGGAGGGAAGCAGGACTGCAGCTTCTGACAACTTTCAACTTTTCAACTACACGTAGACCTGGTCCTCAGTTATCCTTACTAAAACAAGAACCAAAAACCACACAAATACATTATACCAAAATGCAGCAGCCACACGGCTGTAAAATACAGACATTTATCTGATGGAACAGACAGGATGCACACTCCTTCCATACACCAGTAGCAGAAAGCCACAGAAAGTGGCCAGGCTCACCTGGCATGTGAAAGTGGCCATGTGCCTCACCTGGCAGCACCTCACACATCCTCCTCCCAGCCTGGTGAGCCCTGGAGCCACCTCCAGCTTCACCCCAATGGGGCTCCTTGTGCCCCGCAGAGTCCCAGGAAAAGCCTGGGCCAGCAATCCTCATTACCCCATTTCCTCCTGACATCTTTTGTTCCCAAAATAGCAGAAGCAGGTTCTCATAGGGGGCTGCTGCATTGAACAGTGCAGCCACTTAGACACTCAGTCAAACCGGTGGCTCCTGTATCACATCATTACTACAACCAGTCCTCCTGGGAGATTTCTCAAGCTCACCCTGTTAGGCAGAATGCTACGAGGGTACAGCAGAGTAAGGAAGAATCACAGCAATAAGTATGTAAATTTTGCTTGTGTTTTTTTCCCATCTTCTTTCTCACCAATGTGTAGAAGCAAAAGTTTTGTTTATTTAGTCATCATTTTCTCAATCAGTTTTCCCAGTTTAAAAAAACAAAACAATGACAGCTTTTTCTCTGAATAAACAGAAGGAAAGCCTTCTCAAACTTGTATTTCACATTACTTAAAAAAAAATAAAATAACTGAAACACACATTTTCTCAGCTGTAGAAAGCCATGAATTTGCAATTGCCTTATTTTAAGATGGAAAGGAAAGGTCCAGGTTGTTGTCATACCCTACGCATTTAAGGCTTAACAAGCAGCTGTTTGCAGTATCATGATCTCCAGTTTAGAACAACAACAACAAAATTCTTTTCTTCTCCCAGGTTGCTGCCCAAAAATCTAATTATTGAAAGAACCACTCTTCCAATCCTGCTCTCTTCTTAAGGCTGCATCTGAGTGCAGTGCACATAAAAATACTTGCATGAATAGGCCAAGATTGCTGTAGTCCGTGTCTCTGCTTTCTTGTCACAGCCCTGGAAACCTTGAAGTCCCTGGGGCAGTGCTGCAGCCCACCTCCCTCCCAACCTCACACCCCAGATTTAAGGGGCTGCACATGAGTCAGTAGAATAGATCAGGGGTTTAAACAGGAACAGGGAAATAGGACTAGGAGAACAGGCATTTCAGTATATCTTTGTGAAACTATAATCTGATGGAGATGGCTTTGGCCCAAGCTGAAATGAGAAAGGTTTGGTGTGGCTGCTCTGTGCAAGGCAGTCCAGGCAGCTCCTCCAGCCCAAGAGCGCCCAGCCAGAGACAGTCGGAGTCAGCCTGGGGCTGATGGGCCCAAACCCACCAAGGTTTGCAATTTGGAGTCAGCCTGGGGCTGATGGGCCCAAACCCACCAAGGTTTGCAATTTGGAGTCAGCCTGGGGCTGATGGGCCCAAACCCACCAAGGTTTGCCATTTGCTCTCGTCTCAAAAGTGACCACCGCAGCCACGGCTCCTCCCCGGGCCACAGCAGGCAGCAGCACATGAGACTGCATCTGTCTGTGGCACAGAACTGAGCTGCCAACTCACAGGCATAGGATAACAAGCACTATTAATCTAGGTTTAAACTGAATCATTGTTCTGGAGATTGGACATCTCTTGTAAAATCCCATTATTAGAGACCATTTGCCATCTATTTCCGTAGAAACTTTTTTAGTGTGTTTTGTTCTATTTTAGAAAAAATTTCCCCCTTCCCTTTTCCTTAAGTCCTATTGTACTTACAGAGCCTTAAACAATAATCCACTCAAGCACAACCATGGAAGTGGCTTGAAGGAACAAAAGCTGCTTCTGGCATAGTCAGTGCATCTGACTCTCCCTGCATACAGCTGCCTGTATAGCCTCTGCACATTTGCAGAGCACCAGCAGCTACCAATTTCCCTCCACTCCTCCTGTGTGTTGGATACAACATAAACAGTAAACATGAGGAGTCTACTCAAATTATACTTGCAGCATCAGCCAAGGGTGTAGGTGAGTCACAAGCAAGTTCTGCAGCCTATCTTGCTAAAGGAATAGGGAGACTGGCCTTAAAAGAAAGCAGTAGGCATGAGTAAGACAAATTAAAAATTAAAAAAAAAATCTAACTCCAGGGAGACAAGGCAGTGGAAGCAAAGTGTCTCAGGCTCTGTTAAAGAAGATTATTGCCACATCCAGCAGTTAGTACCCACCCAAGTAGAGTGCCATCAACTTAATTCTCAAATGAGACTAGCAGAGCAGCAAGACAGGATTAGACATGCTTGTTTTTAACCATTCTTTTGCTCTCTCTGGTGTATTACTATCAGCACAGCATTGGCATCAAAATTACTACCCTTCAAAATGTGCAGAGCACATTTTTTAATTTTACATGTAGCAGTTATGTCATCTGGGGTTATTTATTTTTTAATATAAAGTGGTATAACATATTTAATCTGTTTTGAGAAAAGAACAAATTGATTTAGTGAGCAGTTCAAGGCTCTCCCTGGAGACACTCAACCACACTCAGAAATCTGGATATAAGTTGAGACTTCACTAAAGTAATTTTAATTGTAGGTCATAAGAAATGTCAAGATATAAACCACCAAGGAATACTAAAAATTAAGCCATCATCTCTGAGAGTAACAAATGTCTTATATTTGGCAGTAGAATAATTTCTAAATCTTTACAGCATTACTACTTAAGGACAGTAGCAGAGCAAAGGGCTTAGAACTATGCACAACATGTGTGCATTATTTTTGCTGGGGGGCAGAACCCAAAACCTGCATAAAGCAAAAAAAAACACTTGAGTGAAGGAAACTTACACCACCACCAATAAAAATGTAGTGTTTTATCTTTTTCACTTTGCTTCACTACGTTGACCTCCTTCTGCTAATAAACAAGTTTTAGTTTGCTTTGGTCTGAAAATGTTCCTCCCTATGCAGAATGGAACTGAATTGTGTATACAGCAACATGTATGTGCAAAAATGGAGCACCAAATTGAGAAAAGCTGTTTTTTTAAGAAAATTTTAAAAACAAACAAACAGAAACCTCTTTAGGCTCTAAGGCTACCTCTAGGGCTACCTCTTGTAGCCTTAGACCACTTCTAGAGCTTAGTGCCTAGGTTTTACATGGAAAAACTCTTCATTTTTTCTTAGCTAAGAAGTACTTCTTAAACAGGTAGAAGGTACAACTCAATTTCTGCATTTTTGAGCTGGATCCCCCATTTACTAAAACCCTTTCATAGAACTTAGCTGAAATCCCCAAAATTTTCCGTTGCCCACTTACCTCAAAAAACAGTGATAAGACAGGTCTGACCTTAGCAGATCAAAGTGAGAACCCCTCCAGTTTAACCTTCTTAAAACAGAGGAGGTTAAAAATTAAGTGCTTTTTCAACACCAAAGAACAATATCTGAGAGCTCTTACTAAAAGTATCTAAAGAAAACATATATAAACCATTTCATTCTCCCACATTCTCCAATGTGAAAGTTAAAAGGTCAGCACTGTAAAATCAGGAGCAGGTTTTTTTACCATCTCTGCCTAATAACCTCTTAAACTTGATCAACATACAAATTTCCTTTCCTGCCCTTACCTTCCAGTCATGGGAGTGGAGATGGAAAGGCAATTTCTCTGATTTTAGTTAAATCATAATGGAACTCACCAGTGAACAGCAATTTGAACAGAAAGCAGTTCAAGTGATGTGAAGACCCATATTAAGGGAAACAAGCTCATGTATGTGGAAAGGAAAAAAAAGTAATTTAACATCCTATATTGCTGCCAGTCAACTCAATTACGGACATCTATTTTGTTGGGTTTAGCCACTGTCCCTAGCAGGTGTGCCAAGATTTATGGGTGAAATTCCATTTCTCTAAATGCAAAGGTAGGTATTTCACAGAAGTTTAAATCTATCCTCTGCCAAGTCCATTTTCTTGAGTGCCTTCATATCAGCTCACTGAATACCCTAACCACCCTCTCCTGTAATACTGAACACCATGTATATCCTACCCCATGTCTGCACAGGGTGCAGCAGGGGGGCTCTTGCCTGCTTTGCCTGCCTGAGTGGTGCTGTCATGGCAGGGAAGTGAAGGGCAGGAAAGCTGCAACACTATGACCCAAATAAGATGCAGGCAAACACAATTTTAGACATCCAAGCCTTTAATGCAAATTAACGTCATAGCAATAAAAGCTCCAAAAGGAATAATTGCACAGATGTCTCAGAGGAAGTGTTGTATCTTGGGATTTAATAGCTAGAAGCAGTTTCCCCCCCATCTTCTCTTCAGGTCATTTGGTTTCAACAGATAGTGCTCCTTGCTGTCTATCACACAAGCTATTACACAAGTACTCTCAAACTGGTAGCCCTGGATCCTGGTTTTCTGGTCCCCTGGAGGGCTGCAGGAGCCTTCCCCAATGCCAAGCCCTGCCAGGCTGCCCATGCTGAAACTCGAGGTCATCCGCAACATCAGAGAGGCAGCGTTACACAACTCGTGCTCTGCATGGACATCTGAGCTGGAAAGACAGTAATTTCAAAGCAAGATGCAGTTTGCCTCAAGATCTTCCAAGTTTTACTGCAGGCTGTTCTTAAAATCTTCCACTGATAGCATTTGTAAAACTAGAATTAATTTTCTGTGACACTGAAAGAGGGAGGGAGAGACCCTAAACAAAACCCCAGTCCTGCCTCACTGACTTCACTCCTTATATCTGCCCAAATATCCACTCGTTTCTGTGCTGTCCTTGAAAGCCCTTTCTTTGCAACACACCAAAAGCTTTTAACCCATATTGAAGCCACTGTCATCCAGCCCCAGCTCCAAACAGACTCTGCTGTGCCAAAGCCACTACTCAGTAAGAGGGGACTGAGTACACTCAGAGGTACTCACTGAGAGGTGCACTGTCCCTGCACCAGAGAGGAGCTCCTGGGCTGGCCAGGGGCTCCCACCACACCTCTGCTTTACGTGGGCACGGGGTGCTGGGTCAAGGAAAGGGCATTTTTTACAAGAAAACCTCAGTTTCAACAACTGAGGCAAACAGTCAGTGCCTTCTGGCAGCTCCTCTCCGGTGGTGGGATGGACATCTGAGCAAGGGTGAATTAGAGGGAGAACAGCTGTTTGTTCAGTGAATGAGTCACAGGACTCAGCTATTAATTCTTCCTCTCAAGAGAATATGCCCCCATACCAGCCCACCCACCATCCTAAAAAACAAACAAATATATAATGGAGGTCAGGGAGGGGGAGCTCAGTGAGAGGAAAGGAAAAAAAAAGAGGAAAAAATAGCCAAGCATTTAATATTTACATAAGAATGAAATGTTTCATTAATTACATACAGAATCAATTTGCAGCTATTTTCCTTGAATTTCTCAGTCAAACCCACAGATTTGAAGCACTTTGAACTGTGCTGCACCAGTAATTGTGGATGAATATTTTAGATCAGTCTTGAATCACTGTAGAGCACACACCAAATGAACTAATAAGCTACTCATGTGTGGACTACTAATGTATTTTCTTTCTTTGCTAGACAGATGGAATACAGTCTAAAATCAGTTGAATTGGCTACTGGTAATCTTCAGAAAGGCTTGGAAAAAATCTTTAGTTCTACTGTTTTATTAAAAATACCACTCAATAGCCTGTATGCATTAGAAATGAGCTGGCAATATGCAGAAAATCCCAATCAAGTTTTAAAGATACAAAGGAAGAGTCGGGCATTTCATGTGACTGTAGCCAGCTTCAGAGAGTGACAATGAACAGTGCATTGTCAAACGTTTTTCAAGGACTACTGCAAAGCTGGACACCCCTACCATCTATATGAAATTTATCCCAATACAACCATTTATGGGCAGTCATTTTAAATCACATACAGCAACCTATCAGTTCTATAATCTGACAGATGTGTTCTAGTTTACAGAAGCATCTGTTGAGTCATCAGGACATCAAAATAGTTAATTGCACTTTGGGGATGCTTTCAGAGATTAAAAGTTGCCTTACTTCAAGCAAATTTTAAGTGTCCTTATAGATTAAACTCCTTTTTCATGTACGAAATTAACATATGTACCCACACTCCAGAGAAACTAATGTATGAAACGTAAAGAATAACTTCCCTCAGGGATCATCTGTTTTCTTCCGCCTCCTGTGCACTGCCTCACACTGTGCTCAGCAATATGGAACAGAAAACAAAAACACAACTTGAATCATGCATGATTCTGAAATATAAACTAAGATACGGCCTGCACTGTCTGGGCAAACACTACAGAAGAATCTGCTTTGGGTCAAGAACTTTTACAAATTGTTTAACAGCTAAAAACTGGGAGATGTCTGTTTCTTTTTTTGGCAAAACACGTATAATTATATTTCAGAAGGTTTTATTACTGTTTATTCTAAAAGGAACGTTGTACAGGCTGTACCTGTCACCATCACAAGAGTATGTGACAAGACAGGAGAACCACCCTCAAAATTAAACATGGACAGATAGACACTGAGCCATCCTCCAGCTGAAGTTGTACCAATTGCTTCCTATGCACAGCTAAGGATGGGAAGCAAGCAAACTCCATTCATATACATAACTGAATATTTGAATTAAAACAGTAATACTTGGGGAAGATTGCTATGAGTTTTCTACATGTGTGAGCAGATGAGATCTTCCCTATGCTTCCAATCTGAATTTCCTTGCAACTTCCTGGCCTCCATAGCATTTAGAGGATTAAGAAAATTTATTTCTTAGAAAGAAAGATCTGTCTTACGAACATTGATTTAAAACCATTTAGCAGTGCATTCAAAACCTGCATAAAGCATCTGTCCTTATAGATTAAACTCCTCCCCCAAAACAACAACAACAGCAAAAAAAAAAAACAAAAAACAAAAAAAAAACCAACAAAAAAAACAAAACCAAAATAAATTAAAATTAAAAAAAAAAACAACAAAACCAACTGAGTCAATCAGAATAGGTATATCTGGCTTTTTCTCAGAGGTGATTGAATCCATCTGGTGTGTAGCTCCTGAACCACACGGATCCCATGATTAATTCAATGGACTATTTGGTTTCACTTAAGAAGTGACCATAAAGCTGAAGTGCAAGTGCATAACCAAGAGCACCATACAAGAACACAGACACCAACACTGCATCTGGGCTTTGCTTCCTATAAATCCTGAAGTGACAGCACACCTCAGCATAAGTGGACTGTTATTCTTTAGTGTGGAGCAAATCAAACTTGAAGTGAGAGTGTAAAAGTTGAAACAAGCACTGCAATCATGCCCGTGCTCTAAAAAGGTGCCATACTTCTGAAGTTACAGCATATTCCCTTGCTACTAAACCAAACTGAGATTGCTGTCTCAGTTGCATTAAATTATTAGCTAATTAGCCCTGACTAAGGACAACAGTATGTTGATGCTGGCAAGCTGTGAAAAGAACACTTCAGCAAAGAAGATCAATAGCATTTTTTGTCTGGCTTACAATAAGAAAACTGCTGGCCCAGGTTATGAGTTTAAGCCATTTTTCATTTGGCAGACAAGACAGTACTAGTGACAGATCAATACAGTAACTTTATGATAGGCTGCTGCTCCTGCAGATGGCAGGACCATAAACAGGCATCATTTTTAAAGCCTGAAGCAATCCATTACTTGGACAGAAACCACCTGACCTTTTAGAATATTTACAGTTTTCTACCGAAAAAGGAAAATTAAGAGAACAAAACAAGGGGAAATCAGCACAATTAGCTGTCCTGCAAGACAAAAGAGAATATTGCTTGTTTGCAAGTCAGTATTTAAAGTAACAAGCTTTGTGCTATTTAGGAGATCACATTAAAGCCACAAGGTTGGCACCAGGGAACTACTCATCCCTTCAAAGAGAAAATGTTACTGGGGATCACATCTTATATGATGCAATTTTCTTATCTCCTCATAATGTAGGATAACAAAAGAGCCTATTTATTAATCTTTAAGGAAAAAAAACCCAAACCAATCAACCACTTTAATATGTCCTTAAAACATGAAACCAGTTCCTTTTAACACCTACAATTGCTAGGCATTTGAGAGAATTCAGTTACAAATGAGCAGTTCTTTTTCCCATATTGCAGTATACACACTGCAGCATTTGCACATAGTTCCTTATTCTGCACCAGTATTGGGATTGCTGGGGTTGCCTATAGTGTTCCATTGTTTTAACAAAGGCAAATTCTGGAGTTTTTTATGGCAACACTTCTAGCTGAAGAGAATGTAAAGGACAGCACCTTAATAAATTATTCAGGCCACATCTTCAGATAAGGACCCAGGTGGAGCATCTGGCCCTATACTTACAGTCTTCTCTTTACTATAAACATGAAATAACCACAGAATATGGTGAATCAATCATACAACCAGCTTGCCTCTGCCTCTGTCTGAGGCTGGTTTGTGTCAATTACTACAGAAATATCTGCTTAAGCAGGAAACTAATTTTACAAAAGCACATTGGGTTCATGGGCTTTCATCAATATTTTTTGGTTGCTGCAAGTAAGTAATTAACATTAATGTCAACATAAAGGATAGAAGGAGGAGGAGAGTATTAACAAGCACAATATAAAAACTGAGCTGGCTGATTCCTCCCCATACAGTACTGCCATGCAACCGGCTCCTAGTCCACGCCTGAAAAATGAGTTATTATTAATTTGGCTGCTAATTTTACTTTGCATGATGTAAGCAAACAGCACCGCATTTTCCCCTTAATGAATGCCAATTATACACAACATTAGTTTAAAATACAACAGAATAGCACACAAACCAGAAGTCTTTTTGACTGGGCTCCACTCATGCTAAGAATAACTTGGCATACACGTACATGATGCTAAATCTGCCAATGATTTGCTTTGCTCCAAAACTCCCCCCTCCGCATCTTCTACAAGATCCTAAATACATGAAGCTGCATTAAAGCAGGAAACCTACGTATTGAACCTATTTTTAAAACAAATTGAATTTCTTTGAACTCAAATGCCAGGGACAGTTTCAGCAGTCTCACGTTTATAATCCCATGCGTTTTCAGCAGGCACAAGGGCTGTTTATTCCCATCCGCGCGCAGACGCTGCCCGCCACATCTGCCAGCCCACAACACTTGGGCTCAGCCCAGAGACTCTGTCAGCCTTCTGCAAAATCACTGGTGCAAACACACAAAGGAGTAGCCCACGGTTCTGATTTGAAGGACACAAAATATCCTCAGCGATAACGTCCCCAGGACCACGCTAAAAAGACACTAAATAAATGCAATGGCTTGCGTTTTGTCATTTTGTTTTGTGGTTTTGTTTATGGGGGGGGGGGAATTTTTTTTTTAAAGGATACTAGGTTTTTGTTTGCCCAACATTCATAAGTAAAACAAAAATTGCAGCACTCAGAAATAATTACTGACGCTTCTTTTACAGTGCCTCAATGACATTGTGTCAATTTTAAGACAATCCAAAGCATTTCATTCATGCCATAGTATGTGGCTGCAGGTAGGGACCTCACACTGGCTGTTCCAGAACTCTGGTTCAGCCTCAGCAGACCTGGGATGCACATCCCACTTCAGCTGACTGCCACCTCGGGGAAGGAGGGAGGGCAGCTGGGTTTGGCAGAGCTTAGCTCCATGGCCCCTAGCTAAAAGGGAGGGATTATATAACCTGGCATCGGGCTGCTCGCAGAGAGAGTTCAAAGGGAGGCAAGGGCTGTGCCTGAAGTGAAGGGATAGAGAGCCCCCACCATCAAGTGGGAACAAGGCCATGCTCCTCCTGCACCCTGATTGGTGGTTACTTGCCTTCTGGTCCAATGACTCCTCTGAGAATACACACATATTTCCATTTATTCTTGCTTTCTTTTTTCCCCTACATCCTCCTGCATCTAAGATCCATTACTCTAATTCCTTTTCAGTAAAGTTTTCACAACACTCTTGCCTTTCTCTTATTTTCCCTCTGTCACTGTTAAGATGCAAACTAAACCCTTACACCCAGACCACTCCCTGCAGATTCCTGTTCTGTCCCTTCTTCTATCAAATTCCCTGGATTTTTTGTACTAAGTTTTTGTCAATAAGGACACGAACTCCTCTTATTCCTATGTTACTATTAAAATGACATGGATCTTGTCTGAAGATAAGACCATGTAAACAGCTTTATAGACTTCAACATTAGCATCAATGAAACTTCATTGAGGATCTCAGCAATTTCTTGTTGAAGAAAGAGTATATAAGTCACAAACCCACAAATACAAATAACCATGCAGCAACTCTGCTACTGTTCATGAAGTTAATTGAGTTGTAGGGAAAGAAAACCAGGCTTCCAACATCATACCAAACTTCCTTGTCATTATAGTACCAGACTTCATATTAGCTACAAAACCCATAAACAACACCTCATTATCTATTTTTCTTTCCTGAAAAAACCTTGCTTGAGAAGTTGTGTCTTAACACTTGCTTCACATCCATTCGAAAAAACCTCAAAAACCCAAAAGCACTCCAAGAAAACCTCTGCATGTTTTGGAAATCACATTGATGTGAGAGATATTCAATATTCGCTACTGTAATAAAAGCATAAACTCTTATTTGGATAGTACAGCAGTTATGAAAGACATCACCTCTTTGTTATGTATAGCCCCACAATCATATTTACCTCCATGATGGTGACCACAAGGCAAGCTCACAATGCACATAACAACACAAATCAGGAAACTCAGACTAGTGCATTCACATTGCACATTGTCTGCACCACCATCCACCAGAGCCAAGCCTTTCGAGTGTAATAAAGTGAAGGTATTATAATTAGAGAGTTCATAATGCCATTTAATCAAGTGTGGAGCTGGAGCACAGTGGGCTGTATACCAAAGACAAAACCACATGAAGTAGTACAATGCTGAGTGCAAGAAAGGGCACACATATTCTTCAGGGAAAATAACAAGTTACTACAAAGCCCTGTTTGTTTTCCAGTACTCAGTCTAGAGTTTGCATACTAGGTAATTTTGCATCGTGAAAATAAGTTATTTCATAAACTGAAAATGAAGTAAGACCACAAAAATGTCTTTTGATTCTTACAGACAGAAACCCCCAGTATCAAGTTCTTAATTTGTGAATGAATTCTTTGTAGTTTTACTGAAAGAATTAACTGTGCTTCAACAATATTATAATTATTTTTCTACTACAGCTTATTATTTACAAAGTGCTTTATAATAACTAACCCATTTCTGTGACACCTGTAGCAGTCTCCATGTAGTGAGGCTGAGACAGTAGTATCCTGAGCTATCAACAGAAGAACAGCAAGGGCCAAGTGAAATCAGGAGTAAACAGAAGACTTTTCCACAATCAGCCCCTTTTTCCAGGGGTCACATGCTCAGCACAATCAAGATAATGATGCAAATGCTCTTTCCTGTGTCTCAAAACTGGACTGGGAATTACCTTGACTCTCTCCCATGAAACAAAGTATACTTAAATTAAAAAAAAAAAAATAGAACTCAGGAATGCTCCTTTGCAAATGGGAAGGATCAGACACTGACTTGCATGTTTTAGATTAGTCTCCTGACAGATCTGAAAGATCCTGCAGATCTGCCAGCCCAGAACTGATGTTGCCAGAAGGCAGAAGGGAAACCAGCACACAAGGAAGGACCCTAATGACAACAGCTGCAGCTACTGTTTGTTCCCTCTCTGATACACCAGAAATGTCTGGCACTATTCTTTATAGAAACAAAGACTACTCCTGTCCTAAGCGACCTGCATTTTAATCATACCATAATGTTTTTAGGAAAACATCTAAAATAGTTTCCATTTTATGTATGGAGAAACTTGCTTGACAAACACAGGAGCATCACCACTGAATGTTCAAAAAAACCCTCATGGAAATTGGAGCATGAAGTGTTATAGACCTTATCTTGATCTTGATTTGGGACTGTCAGAGGCCAAATATAATTTTTAATTACAATACATGAAGAACAATAAATATACCTAATGTATGTATCCAACATATCAGGTAAATCTAAAACCACACAAGCAACAGTTGAAAAAAATATAGCAGAAAAATGATGTGGCAGCACAGAGCTTCCAAAATTACTCGTGGCCAAGTGAGAGTCTTCAGACGGAAGCATTATTTAAAGATTACACATATAACAGCACATTCTCAAATGGCTGCAGATCAAGAAATGAAAGGGTCTGAGCTAAAGCAGAGTCTGATTTAACAGCCATTAAGGTTGCAGAAAGGACTCCCCTAGGCTTTAGCCAGCGTTGGTCATACCCAGGTCACACCACACGCCCCTTCCCCGCGCCTTTCAGCTTGTTTGTACGACAGTTCCGCGCTCAGCCCATCCCAAAATAGCAAGGTACGACTCCCATCTGCCTGGGTACTCTGCACAGACAGCAGCACAACACTCCTAATGGCCAAGAAAGGACTCTGCAAACTCAGAGCCACTTCTGTCATACACTGTAGAGTCCCACACTGTGCTCCTCACATTTCACTGAACATAATTCCTTCACTCAGGATTTTTATCCTGGGAAGCTGAAAAGGCAGAGAGAGGCCCAGAAATGGGAATATAATCCTGATCTCATTGGCTTCTCCTGTGTTTTGCTCATGTGGAATGTGTTAGGAATTGTTTACCTGAAGTGATGAGCCTCATTGGGCTCTGGTGTGAGTTGTTTTCCATCACTGACCAATGGTCACAAGAATTGTGTCAGGACTCTGGAAAGTCACGAGTTCCATTATTATCTTTCTAGCCTTCTGTAAGTATCCTTTCTATATTCTTTAGTATAGTTTAGTATAGTTTTCTTTAACATAATATAGTAACATAAAATAATAAAATAGCCTTCTGATAACATGGAGTCAGTGCATCATTCTTCCCTACCATGAAGGGACTAGTTTTTTACAACACCACACAACCTTTGCTATCTCTAAAAAAGCACTGGATCACAAACCATTTACCTTACCATGTTTCCAAAGTTTTACTAGTTTCTTCCTCCCCTGTCCATCATACTCAAGTCCTTTTTCCTAATTGCATGTTTAAAGCAAGAAAGCCACAGAGATCACATGCTTTTATCACTAATTCCCAAATAGCTCACTAATTTAACAACTTGCATTGATTTTATTGGGTCATTTACACATTTAAAATACTTAGGTGCTTAAGTTTTGTAGGAATGAGTATTCCAAAACATCTCCTATTGTCCTGAAAGGGAAATGAGAAGTTTGCACATCTGCACTCTAGTAAGTATTACTTGAAACATGGGAGAATGCTTAAAACAAAAGAAAAATACCATTTAAAGTACAAAAGAAAAAAAAATAAAAAGGAGGACAGGACAAATAGTTTAACCCACCCTTAACAGACATACACCATAATTTACAGCTTTGAAATGGATGAAATGAAAGTCTACTCTTTATTAGTGGAGATAAATGTTTGTCACCTCAATTTCCAATATGCTATTTTTCCATAACTATGGAATATTCCCAGTTCAGTGAGAGACACATGATGTTAAGCACAAAACTTGAGGAAGATGAATCAACTCAAAATGTTGCAGAATTCTTTAGCCACAAACTGTATCTCCCATGGAACAGGACACAGCTGAGATAAAAAGCATGCTGTTCTAATACCCTTAGGGGTTTATCCTGCCAGCACTAACTGATAGTTTTGTTTATGAGAGACACTGGCAAAGCAGAGCAACAGTAAGGACAAAAGGTACCTGAGCTCCTTTATTGAAGCAGGTAATTGTAATGAATGCTTCAATTCTACTGCTTTTGACTGTGCCATGATACTAAATTGTTTAGATTCCCATCCCTTTCACTCTGCTTGCATGTGCAGTGTTGATTCCACAAACATCCCACAGGGCCATTTACACCAAAGAGTATGTTGGCTGTACTGATTACATACCTCAAATGCCATTCATGTCTGTCTTTCAGAAAGTCTGCAGCACCTTGTTTGAAAGTCGAGCTTTTTAAGAGCTACAAACTGGCAAACTCAAAAATCAGCACCCAAATCCAAAACTCAAGGTTCCTATTTTTCTGTATGTCCTATAGAAAAACTTCATTTTATTATTTTCTCTTGCTCTATGAATAGCTATCTAAAATATTAGCCCTTTATTTGCACCATAGTTTCTTGTTAATGCATCAAAGTGAAAACCAAATGCAGCTGTTAGATGTGGACTAAAACTATTCGGCATCCACTTCAAGTGAGTGAGTGTTTCACACCCAAATGCATTGCATCACACCTCCTATTTTTTTTATTTCAGTCACTTTAATTTTTCCCTTAGGCAAGACACTAGAAAAATCACTTAATTGTTACAATTACTGACAATGACCCTCAGAAGGTGATAGCATTTTGATCCCATTTGATTACATTAGTCTTAATAGATCCTAATGAAAATACAAGTAAATCCTTTTTCTTATCACTCATTCTCATAACTTTCAGCAGTCACTATAACTTAACTGCTCAAAGGGCTTTAAAAGCATACACAGAGCACAAATGAAAGAACTTGCCTTTCAGATACACCTTTTATTTAATTCACTGAACGAGTTTAGGGAAACTAAAAATGAATTCCCAAGGGTCCCAAGATACAACTGTCACAGTGCCAACTGGGGTTAACCCAACAACACTGACAACACAGCAGCAGCCCACAAGAGAAAAGACCCAGGAAGGTGTCCACTCAAGAGCTCACATTCTAAGCAAAATCAAATAAAGAGGGTGTACCTGGAAGGGCATAGAAGAAAATAAATAAGACTATTATTACTGACTGACTTCTTGCTGACACTGCAGAAGTATTGAGTTGTTAGGTGGAATTTGAGCCGAGCAAGCAGGGAAAGAAAAGTCCTATAAGGAATCATGTCCCATGTGGAGAAGGTGAGGCCAGCAAAGGAGTGAAGACTGTCAAGGGAGAAGCAGGTGGCCAGAGCATCAAGACACACTGCTGAAAGAACAGCCTTCTGGCAAAGACAGTCACCTACAGGTGCTCACATCCACAGCGCCTGGAATTGCTCTGGCAAGCCAAACACAAATGCACAGCTCCAGTGGGTAGCTGTCATCTGTATTTCCCTATCTGATGGCACCTTTAGAAAACAGAGGTCCTGACGTGAGAAATGAGAGTAGCCCACAAATGAGCCAACTGTGCTGAAATCTGGTTTGACTGCGGAGGTCAGGACAGCTCATCAGCCAGCTGCTCTGCTATGTAAGTGTAACGAGACACTCGCAGCTTGCTGCCCCTCCAGTGTAATTGCACATCTTGTTCTTTGTAATCATCCTTACCACTTATACGCTGCTGCAGAGACAGAACTAATCCTCCCAGATCCCACTGAGAGGCAGGCAGAAAGTATTACCATCTCCATTTTGCAAATGGAGAGAAATATATATTACCTCCAGGAGTCAGTTAATGAATGGGATAACCTGATGCACCTCCACAGGCCTGGGAGGATTCAGCCTCATGCTCACCAGTGGCCAACTGGCCTGCAGAGGTCAAGTCAGTTGTCGACAGCCATAGGGTGTTATTGGGAGATACAGGATGAAAACTTACAGCGCTGAAGTGTGCTTTGTTCTCAGGCCACTGTAAAAACCACACCCAGGAAACACCTTTGGCAGGTTGAATTGGGATTTTTTTTCCTGGAGTTTGGAGGCCTGAAGGTTTTTTGGTCATCATTTTGGGGTTTGTTTGTTAGCAAACCAATCCATAAGGTATTCTAACTAAAAATAAATTAAAAGTTTTGTTACAGTTTCTCAAGTAGAAGAGAAACCACCCATAGTTTTCTCAATCCTGAAAATAAGTACAATTATGACTTGGTTTCTGCAGCATCCAGGAAATAAAATGGTAGCTACTGCCGGAAGAGAGAAAGTGACTTCTAAATAAAATGTGTGAAAAAAAGAGGGCAGCAATATACAAATGACATGATGTATACAGGAAATGATAAAATGAGAAAGTAGCATGGTATCTTTTTTGTTGTTATGAGGCCACAAGTGCCCTGGTAGATGGAGAAAGTTTCAATAGCCATTTTTTATTATTTTTAAGGTCTCAAAATTAAAACTGGATAAATGTAAATGGCTCTTTCTGAGTTTAAAGCCGAACATGATCAATAATCACCAACCAACAAACCATCCAAACTTCCATGACAATCATGAAATAACATTAGTTGTTCCTTAAACTCTTTTGCAACACCTGATTTACATTTTCCGTCTCTTATGGATTTAGCGTTGCTAGGAATTTTGGGAATGGAAAATGATCCTATCAGCTTGGTTTAACAATCATCTGATTCCAAAAAGCAAGGTTTTAAATATAATTATCAACACCAGGCTGACAGCAAGGTCGGGAAATTGACACCGCATTATTTTCAGATCCACTGCTATTGCTCAGTCCCTTTTCAATGTACTCCTACCCATCAAAGCAGGAGTTATACAGCTTACAGCCCTGCACTGAAGTTGCTTCTCATTAGCAGGAAACATTCACAAAGCCATTTTAAGACACAGATTGATAGTTTTAGCCAGATCCACAGACAGAAACATCAACACAGTGGCTAACGAGATAAACGTTCCCCCCACACTGTCTTTATGCTGTTGAGAATTTTTCCATCCTTTGCTCATGTTCTTTTTTTAAATTCTCTGCTTGAACAAAAACCAGAAAGGTTATTTTTCATCACCCTTAAAGGAATCCTCTCCAAACATCTTAGACTTGGGTGGGAGGTGAAAGGAGAGGATTTACCACAAGAACTAAGCTGAGTAGCCAGCTGTTCCAACCAGACCTTCCTCTGGTGAGGCACAAGCTAGAACAGCACATTTCCCGTTTCAGCAATGAACAAACTGTTCAATACCTGCTCATCTCATGCATCTCTATTAAAAAAAACAAAACAAAACAAAACAAAAACCCATGATGCTTGCTTGTTGGTTGCTTATTTTCAGGACCTCTGCTGAGGGAAACTTAGGTTCCATGGAAGGCACTGAGGCTTATTTTCTGTTTGTTGATAACAACAGGATTCATTGCTGTAAAGTAAGATTTCTCTGCTTACATTTAAAAAAAAATTATTTTACTTTGCAAGTGGATACAGGATTGAATATACTGTACACATCTGAACTCAGAAGACATGAAGGTGAATTATGTGCCACTATGGATCTGAAATCCAACATTAACATAAAAAATAATTCTCAGATAATCAATCCAGCTTGTTTACTGAACTACCTGGCTAACTGCCAAAAGACAGTGATTCCAAGGGGTTTTTATAGATTCACTCAGAAAATCAAAAATCCATTTCCTAGAATAGGACTCACAATTCACCAACTCCTTAAGACAAAAGAAATGGATTAGAATTGTACCTTTTTCCAATCTTCGGTTACACAGCTTTACAGTCGAAACACAGATCTCAGGATAGAGCAACTCGCATGTTTACATTACCTTTCATGTTTCCACATGCACAATTTGCCTAACAGTTTTTAGGGATTATGTAAATAGTTATTAACGTCATGTGGTTTTAACTACTAGGAGAAAATCCCAGATAAAATTGCTCACCAAATGACCTTTATAGCTTTCCTTTAGCACGCAAAATTAAGCAAGAAAGTCGTGTAATAATCATATGTGGTTTTTAAGTAACATTATTTTGGAGGAAATGTCTTCTTTTTAAAGAAATAAAGCTGAGTTTGCACAAAACACTAAGACACCCAACAGACAGATCAGAAGACACACTCCAAAAAAAATCTAGTATCAAAGTGCCTAAACATAAAATATTTCCACACATTTTAGGGCTCCCAGAAATTATAACAGCAATCTCCTAAACTGATCTCTCCACTCCCACTACTAATCATTCAGTACTGCAGGGATCTCTGAGCCACAGTGCGCTTGGATCATTCTTGGATTATATAGCACATGAACACATTTTAAAATCTTGTTACAGATACAAATATATGTATACTACAGGCAGTTAGAAGTCTACTAATATGAAGTCAGAAAATACAGTGTTTTTGTTCTTTTTAACAACATAAAAGTTTTTGCTTTTTCTAGCAAAAAGAATTCTGACTTCTCATTGTAGGAGTGTAAATGAAATTCATCAATTGTTTGTTTGGTTTTGTTTGGTTGTTTGCTTTTTTCCTCCAGTAAGTGGAACTATTTTGGGCCAAAAACTGAGGAGGGAAGTGGGGGAAAAGGAAGAAAAGCAAAAAAGTCACACCAATCACCCCAGGGTGCCTTGAGATAGCAGATAGGCATTTTCCAGCTACAGTTACCTTGTAATGACACTGGAAGTTTCATTCTATAAGGATGTTAGACCCCGCAGCATGGCAGAAAAGGGCCAAACTTATATCTCACCCGGTAAGGGTGGGGCTCTGATGTGAGTGCAAGCACAGCCTGCCAAGTCAAGCACCCAACCCCAGCTACTCAGGAGAATGGCACACACAAACCCTCCTGCCTCAGTTTCTCCACCTGAAGCAACAACATTTACCCACCTCACACCAGAGCCCTGAAAAGGTTGAATCATGTGTGCAAAGTGCTTTTAGAATGAAAGCACACTTTATTTCTCTCCTTTCAGCAACAGCAGTCAACCTGGCAGAAATCTGAGTAGCTGGGAGCTTCCTATTCAGCCAGTTATAAAAGTCACGGTTCTCCTGATAGCTCTGTGTGACCCAGTTCTCCACCTCGAGCCTGCCGCAGCACTATTTAAATGTCGAGGAGTTTATCAGTATAAAACTGAAATGTTAAGGGGGGAAGCGTATTAGTGGGGACAGGAAAAGGCAAAATTTATGACACATAAAAGGCACTGCTTATTCAGATGAAATTTATTATATCCCATTTGAGTTAAAATATCACATATGTATGAGACCTTAATGAAGGCGTAATCCAGACGGGAGCGGGGAGAGGGCTGAGCGAGCTGCGCGCTTGTGCAGAAGGAATTCGCTCCTGAAGCCTGGCAGGCAGAGGCGTAACCAGCTGCCTGTCTGCCTGTGTGCTCATGGCCAGCATCAGCAAGGCAGAAACAAAGATCCCTAAGGCCCTGGAAATTAATGGAAGTGAAGTGTGGAAACAAACCAACAAAGGAAGATGTATCAAAGGTTTCGAATCTATTCAGTATTAGATGTTGCGGGGTAAAGGCACGATGAATCACAGCTGATTAGTGCTAAACCTGGCTCTTACTGCCTGCGTGCACAGCAAGTACCACGACAGAAACCCAAACCCTGGGGGATGCTTCAGCAGTTTCCAAGACAAAAACGTGAAAACAACCATTCCCAAAGAAAGGGCTCTTCCACAGATTATTTCAACCAAGTGGGTTTAGTCTATTCCACCCCTTACACAGGAGGCTTTCCCTTACCCTTCCTGTGGATGAGGCATGGATACCATTGCCAGTTATTTGCAGATGAAGGAGTAGGAGGACAGCAACTGGATTCCTGCTTAGTCCCATTAAGCATGTACTGATATAAGCAGAGCACAACAAATCTGGCCACTGCCCTTTCTGCTGAAGCTGCCAGTAACTCACTAGCCAGGACACATGTACACATACACAACCCTGTGTAAGATGCACCACAACTGAACTTCTGCGCCTCCTTTTCAGAGGCTTCTTCCCACACTGCTGCTCACCACCTCTCCTCCACCTCTGACCAGCACAGGACTGTACAAGGGAAGTTTGCATTTACAGCCTGCTGCTGGCATCACTAGTAAGGAACAAAATTTTGAATTTCTTCAATACCATCTTTCCCTTGTAGCTCCCTTCGCAAATACAACACATGCTGTACACATCTTTGGTTCAGTTTGTACTACTACTGCAGAGAAAATTTTCAAATACTGAATTAAGGAAGTCATGGTTCAAGGTGCCTGTTATCAATTGACTATGTCATCAAGAAATACTATTTTTTTTAAATTACTGAATACTTATTTGCTAGATTAAATCATGACTAAATATTTCTAGCAAGCAAGATAGCTGTCTTCAGCACCAGTTAACTAGGGAGCCTGAAAGCATGGCAGCAGTTACAGGAGCCACTCTTCTGTCAACTGCTCAGACACGGCGTTACAGAGAGCTGAGGCTCAGAGACCTGCAATAGCACAAAAACTGCTGTCCTGTGAAGGCTTCTCCTAGCACTCACTGACATACTCTATTTTGTCTCATCCAAAAGTAAAAAAAAATCTTACTGCTTCTCATCCTTATTGCTAAAACAATTAAACCACAAAAAGCTATGACATCTGTCCCTGCAGAACACAAGACAGACGGTTAAGGACAGAGGAACTTTAATTTCCCTCATTTTGAACATGGCGAAAGATTTTGAGAAAATCCATATGAGGAGAAGTATTAAATCAATATACTGTGTTTGGCTTATGCCTGTTTATGAGCCTCATACTTTGTTAAACTTGCAAGTTAATATTAAGTGTTACTATTGAAGCAAGTAAATATGGGCATTATTCTTCAAACAGTAAACATGTAGCAAACTCACAAACTGAGAAATATACAGCATTTGTAAGTAGCATAGAGAAATCCTGTGGATACATTTCTGAACATCTAACATGAACTTTGACTTCAAAAAGACTAATTTCTCCATATGGACACTCATACATGACTGCAGGTGTAGTTAGAGCTCTAACACAAAGGATGGCCTTAGCAAAAATGGTCAGAATTTAGGAATTCTTGAAATGAATGTGTCATGCAAAGAATGGAACACTGACAGCTAAGCAGATCACAAGCCTTCTTAAAATGCAAATTAACAACAGCTAAACTGTAGTAATGTTTTACATCATTACTTTCTGAAATACAACACACACCTACTGTACTGAAAACAGGAACTTTTCAGAAAGCAATGAAAAATCTGGTCCAGGTCAGTGAGAATAAAAAAAGTACAAGAAACAAGATGTCTTAGCATGGGCAAATATTTAAAAAAACACCACCAAAATGTAACAGAAAGAAATGCCCTATCAACCAGCAGCAGTCTCTTTTTATCCTCTTTAAAATACCTTGATTCATAATAGTGGTTTATAGTTGCTTTGAGTTAGTACACCAAATGTATGACTTCACCATAAGCTCCATTGTAAGCAATGCTCACATCTCCTGCAGTTTGGTGGTTATCTGAGAAGACAGTTTCTAGAATATGAGGCCATTGAAGCAGCAACAAGCAGCAGACAGAGGATTTTCCTCTAGATACCTTCCTTGAATGAGCTTGACTTGCTCTGTACAAACATCTTCTGTGGTGATATTGTCTGGTGAGAAGTGCTGCCCCTCTGAGTTTAGACAAGCACTCTGCTACCATTCCCAAACACCTCCAGAGGGGCCAGGGGTCTGATTCCTGGCCAGACATGGGCTTGGTGGCACTGCCTTGGGCTCTGCAGTGAAATGAACAGCTTGTTACCACACTGTGAGTTTTCACCATCCCTTTGAGACTCGCTCAAATTAGGAAGTGGCCCTAGATAAGCCAAGGTGCAAGAGGGACTCGCAGAAGTGGATGCTGTGATTTGTGCTAACGAGACAGAAATAGCAGCATGACTGGGACCCGAGTACATGATATGACACGTGCAGCTGTCTAAATAGCTCTGCTGCCACTGTCACTGTGTGCTAATGGCATTCCCTTCTGCTTGGCCTCGTCTCTCCACTTTACACAACAGCTTAAAAATTCAGGCCCTTCCAGCTCCATCTAGACTGAACTACTTATTTCAGCAAATAGGAAAAATAGCCACACAGGTGGTTAAAATATCACTCCTTTGGAAAGGAGTGGGAAAAAAAGCTTGGATCACGTGGCAAAAACTTACATAAGTATCTTTTATTTCCGGTGTATTAAAGAAATGGTGGCAAATTTTTGGTTTTTATTCATCTTTATGGAAGTCCTTTTCAAAGGAAAAGTAGTAGGAAATAAAAGCATTTACATCTTCTATACATTAATAATCAATGAAATATTGTGAAAATATCAAAAGAGGAATTTTTGTTTATCTGTCATCTGCTGAGGAACATATTTTATTGGATAAACTACCTTGTGGTGAAGTACTGTGCGCATTTTCTGTGCTTTTACATCTGAAATGTCTTAGAACAATTTCAAGCACAAGAACACAAGTTAGAAACACCCCCAGTAATTTTACCAGTCCAGCAGATGTACGCCCATGGTGCTGTCAGGTCTCTTAATTTTAAAACCTTGTGTTAATTTCAAGGGAAGAAACCCAGTTTTTTATTGTGAGATTTATATTCTAATTGCATTGTAATCCCAGCATAATGTTGGATGCAGCAGTCCTGCAGCTTCAGTTTCTTCTCCATAGTACCCATGAAACCTATTGGATATCAAGAGCTAAAAGTGTCAGTCAAAAGGCCTTTCTTCTCTAAGTGATTATGTGTCCCTACAAAAGACATTACTCCATGGCAGAAAAATCCAGGTCAAATCATTTTAGGAGGTTTTGGGAGCATACATGTTTGGTAAATTCTAGATGCCATCACAGGAACTTGAACCTCGACTTCTGTTTCAGACTCTAAACTGGAGAGAGATTTCACATAGACCAAGACAAAAAAACAGAAGCTTATTTGTGATTGGATTGTGGCACCAGAGTATTAGAAACCAGCTAATTACAGTAAAATACACACTGCTTTTTTAGTAGCCAACAGGAAGGAGCTAAACCAGAAATTAACCTACCTGGCTAGCATAAAACATTTCTAGTGAAATACAGGGATTTTCTGGGTCTGTCACCTGCCAGATGGACTCTGCTGTGCACAATAAACAGAAGAGCTCCCACCACAGGCACCAGAGATCAGACACTCAGGACAATCAGTCACCAAAGAGCAAACCAGGCACTGCTGTGCCTTCTAAAATGTCTACATGGCCAACAGAAAGCACCTGCTCCCAACCAGTATCATTTTGGGTGTAGGGAGGACTGACTCTAGCCAGCTTTTGTAGACATGAAAGAAAACAGAGATGGTCAGCCCTTGTATATGAGGGCTTTTTTACCAGCTCTTAATTCTCTTAAGAAAATACCAGTGCTTCAAAGGAAATTAAACCTAGATGCCAAAAGCAGCGCAGAAAATCACTTCCCAGAAACAAGAATTTCTTTGCCAGCACATTGACAAAGCACCAAATGCATTCAGAGCCCATAGAAACATAGCAGGGCGAGGATTTACAGATTCTTGTTTAAAAAAAAACCAAAGCAAAGTAGCCTGTATGTGGCTTGAAAGGGAACTGCATATATAGATATACCATTAAAGATTGAGCCATTCTATCTCAGGCAGTTAAAAAAGAAAAGCAATCTTTATGCCTGCCAGCCTAATACAAAAGTCAGAGCCCAAGATTCCTACTTGGCCTCAGCTGCAGGAGAAGTTTATAGCCCGTGCAAGGAGACCACAGCAAAATGTGGGTCCAGGTCAGTGAGAATACATTGCCCACTGCTGGCAGTGCCATGCACCTGGGCAGGAAGGACAGGTGAGGGTAGAGAAAGCCAAGTTTGATGGAAACATTCAACATTTGTGCAAATTAATGAGTTCAACTTAATTATCTCCCAACAGAAAGATTAAATAAGGTGCAACTGGTGATATGAAATCATCCTAATGGGTTCCACTGCTTGAATCCACCACTCATCAAGCTGAATTGATTTTTAAACAGTGGAAATTCAAACAACTCCCATGAGAAAGTAACACAATTCCCATCTCAATCAAATACATTGTAATAGTTACATATGAAATGTGATTTTTCAAGAGGGAGAGTAGATTATTTCTCCATCTTCCATTTCTGTAGGAGACCTGTGAATTGATGGTATTATCAGCCAATGCTGGAATACCAGCACACACTAAGGATATGAAGTGTACAAGCACACTATGAAGAGTATTTTGCAAATAACTCAAAAGTGCACTTTTAAATAAAGGCTGTGGCTAGGTATTATGACCACTCGTTTTTCAAGCAGGACAGTTAGAATATTATAATGGTCTCTATAATCCCAATCTTCTAGAAATAAGCTTGCAAGTATGCAAATGTCCTTAAAGTAATTTAAGATAGCAATTAATTTATATTTAATAGTATGTTCCCAGAGCAAATATTTTATATTCTGTTGCTAATTTTGAGTATCCAACTGAGCTACTTCAACTGTACCTGAATTCAGAACGTATCGTAAATCCTTTACACAGTTTTTACTTCAGCATGAACAAGTTTTGAGCAAAAATCACTACTGAGTTCAAGGAAGCCCTGATTAAAAAAAAAAAAAACAAAAAAAACACATATTTTAATTAAAAGACTCCCCACTGTTGTACAAAACTAATCTCCATATTTTCACGTGTATATGAGAAAATTTCTACATAAATACACGAAATGTCATACATCTCCTTGAAGAAGTTTTTCTGCCATGACCTCTGAAGACAGACTTAACTTCAACTATTTCCACTTAATTTTATCAGAAAAAGATAATAAAAAAATATGTATCTACAACTGAAAGTAACTATCTAGACCTGAGATGCTGCCTGGTGAGTCCTATCTCAGATGTGATTAAAGTTCTGACAATTTGCCAAAAGAGGGTCCATTTATCTGTTCAGTGGGCAAGCAAACATTTTTGAGAACAATTGGTATCTATGCAAGGCAGCCACAGACTGAGTGGTCATCAGGTGTTAAGTAGCACCTGACATTTTAAATGGAATCCAAGGACTGTCAGCATCAAAGGTTCACTGAACTGGAGCAACTGGAAGAAAGGTAAAGGAAAGAAAGGTAAAGGGAAGGGAGCAAATGAAACAGCTGGATGTCATCTCACTGGTAGTTCTGTCTAATCTTATTTTTGCTAATCAATACCAAAACAATAAAGTATTTCCAATATTGTTTTTCTGTAGTAATTCTTCATTAAATCATACTTACACGAAAGGAAATCAAACTTACACAGCTTTAGAGTGAGGCTCTATTCCAGGTGACATCAAAGACTGAAACAGGAGGTGGAAAAAAAAGGAAAATAAGAAAAAAACACCCTGTGCAATGTTAAATACCTAACAGGAGATGACAAATCAAATGGGAATTACTGTGGTAAAAACATAATTAAAAACTTGATTGAAGTTAAACAGCATTTACATAACACTACAAATTAACTTTATGCTGAAAGTATTCACTGGGAAAGCAATAAAAAGGCATTTCATTAGTAATCTATATTTAAACAATATGTACAATAGAGTTGTTCTAATGAGAAATGTAGGGTTTTTAATAACAGCAGTTTCCAATGGCTGCCAAGAGACACTGCTATCATGGAGATCTCTGCACATAAACAAACAATCTTTGGCAACACCACGTGTGGATTGTAGCCCTGAGACCCAGCACAGGTTGGTGCTTTACAGCTTCTTGTTATAAATTAACTACCTTAAAAACACTGGTACACAGCCCTGGGCTACCCATTTATACTGGGCCTCCTGACTTTGTGTGAAGGCACAGCTCAATTTTTGCAGGACCAGGATTTCTGCTTTTCTTTAAGATTTCATGTATTACATTTTCAGAACTACACATCTGTTGCTATGACATTTCACTCCCATTCCTTTAGAGACACAAACTATTTGTGATAGTGATGAAGAATCACATTGCAATCATTAACTAAGTCACATAACACTAAATTACTGGTAAAATAGTAATAATGAAAATAGTGCTAAAAGCACATTAAATAGAAACGACCCAGAGGTGTAGCATTCACTCCAAAAGCTAATGATAAAACACACACAGAAGAAATGAACTACTAAAATCCCAAGATGGAAACTTCCTACAACCCATGATGGAAAACAGAAATAGAGTTCATCCCACACTTCAGAAGGAATCCAGAAAGATCCCGTTCCCTTAATGATGTCTCACTTCTTCCTTCTATCAGTCAAACATGTTTTGGTCTTTGTCAAACCACACATTCTTCACAAATTCTGTTAAAGTTTAACAGGCTTGTGGCAACAACCCTGCTTGGTCACCCTTTATAAATAATCCAGTTGTCTCCTCAGGTCACCCAACCACAATCTTAGACCCATGTCATAAAACCAATGGAGAAGTTCACATCAATACTGTTTCCATATTTTTACTTATTAAATCTAGTGGCAAAGTCTACAATTTCAAAAAAGGATTTAGCTGCCTTTAGGTACAGGTAGATACTCCTGACAGGTTCTGACTAGAATCAGGGTTTTGACACTTAGAGGCAGCTTGCTCCCTTTCTCTACTGACAACACTTTAGGGAAGTCTAACCCAGGCAAGAGTAATTCTGAAAGAAAAATAATCAACCAAGAGAAGAAAATTAATCAAAATCTCTGTTAACAAGAATGAAACATAAAAGCTTCTTCTGGCACTTTTTGACCTGACCCAACTATTTTTCTACCTTTCCTGTAAATAAATGTTGTGTGCTCTGATGCTATAAAGTAGTGTCTAGTAAAACAAAGCAAAACCTATAAAATCAAGATTTGTTCTGTGTCTTGGCATGACAAACATCAGAGAGCTGCAAGTGAAAAGGGGCACTGGATACTATGAAACTATAATGTTGAAATGGATGCTACCTTCAAATGCACTCCAGAATATTCAGAATAAGATTCAATTCCTTCGTTTGACGTGTTTCCCACCTAAATCAAAGGACTTCAGTGAAATGGCTGTAAACCAAGTTTTATTTCCCAAAGTGCCCCAAGCATAAGCCCTAAGAGCAGGAATCAAGGGAGATGCTCTGCAGACTATCCTGGAGGCTGCAGAACAAGGAGCTCTTCTGATACATGGAAATGGATTGTAGGTTTTCTGATTTCTGCTGGACTACTGCGCACACTCAGAGATTGTCTACACTCACACCCACAGGTTTGTCTTAGAAATCAATATTTTAATTTTTTATTCCATTAAACAGACAAATCATAAACAATGTAAGTGTCTGAGACAAGTTTTCTTACCAAATTGAGTTTGTTTTGGGTTTTTTGCCAGTAAGAAATAAAACAAGCAAATGGTGCTTCATCCTGTTTTGGCTGCTGAACTGCATTAAAAATATACATACAGAGATTAATTTCCTCACATTTGCTGAAAGTTTCATTGATAACATTTGTTGAACACTTGTGCATCATTTCAGTTTCACTTTTCCTGTCCAACCCCACTCCCCTAAAGTTTTAGAATGGTTTCTTTCTCTAAAACATGCATATTTAAAAAAAAAAGAAAGGAAAAAAAAAGCAAAAACAAACCAGACCACTCTATCTTGCCTAAGCAACCAATGTTATCTCCACAAATGGGTTTTCTTGGAGTAGAAAGGAGACAGCCAGCTTACAAATCTCTCTAAGTAGATGGCAAGTCAGGAAAGATGCACAGTGAGTAACATGACAAACCTCACCAGAATCTCTTTCCTGACGGAGCAGATCCTCCCCAACTTGCCGTGCCAAGGCTGATTTCTCCAAGAGGCAGAGAAGGGCGGGAGGAGGCACATTGTCCCCAGGCTCACCCAGGAGCAGTGAGCTCAGGAGAAAGGAATTGCCCCATCAGTTCCGAGAAGAGCATGGACACACTAGAAAGCAGGCTGCACTCAGTGCTTTTCCTTTTTTAACACGGTGTATTTATACACAGGAGAATGCAGCTCACATGCAGTATCGACCCAGGTTGGAGAGACTGCACTTTCACCACAGAGGACATAGAGAGAAGGCATATGTTTCTAAAAGCTTTTTCTATGCTACCCTTATTCTGTACCCTGAGGACAATATGTAGTCTAAAGGGGATGCTGGATTTCGGGGCAGAATGACTTAACTAAAGCTTGCAGGGGAATGAAAAATATTTAAAAATGTTACAGTAAAAACCACAGGTCCAGCCAAGACTGCAAGTCCATTGTGTTATGCACTGTGCAAACCCATGAACATGAAAAGGTATTTCAAAAGGCTTGTAATTCAATGAATAAAGAGAGACAATCCATAGTATTTTTAAGGCCATATATAAAAATATAAATGCCCAGAAATATACCAAGAAATGAGTTTTTGTAAAGTTCTTGCAAGCTTTTTATTTTTCTTTAGATGAAAACTATCAAATTAATTATTCTTATCCACTTTTTGAAACTAAAAAAACTGTGACTCTATGTTACAGAGTCTGTATGTTAGGAAAAGGGATATTGGGAAAAACAGCCAATGATGAGCGGGAAACGGGATATTCTAACGCACTCTTAGGATTACTGATTACTGATTGTAAGTAACTCACAAGGCAGGAAAACTTCCCAAAGCCTCTAACAACTGTAGCACCCCCCTGTCCACAATGAAATTCCATTCTCTGCTCCCTCTTCCAAGGGTGTGCCGGGCTGGCCAGCAGGTAACTGCAGTAAAGCCATTGCTCAGACCTGGGAACTGGATACTGGGGGGTACAGCAACACTGCCCAGCGGCTCGAGCTTGGAGAGCACCAAGACACTGTGTACATTTTATTCCTAAAGCTCAAATTGTTCACACAAACCAGCTCAGCTGTATCCACAAAGATATCATAAAAATCAGAAGAAGTGTCTTCCCACACATCAAATGTTCAAGAGAGCCCTATCGTAAAATCTTTGTTTCCAGGTTTGAACAACCAACACTAAGCACTTGGGACCTAAATCCACACCAAGTGGAATTGATTAAGTGGTAATAATGATAAAATTGCTTGCTGAAGCAAATGAACAAAAGGACAAGATGGGTTAGGTCCTACAACTGCCGCCTCCCTTCTGCCATTAACATCTCCTTGCACATTTGACAACCTGGAAGTACCTGCAACCCATATTATACATGAGGAGGCCATGTGGCAGAAGAGACCTGGGCACACTGGAAAATTGATGACTTCTGAGAAGACTCTTAGCACATGCTTTTTTTGTTTTCTCTCCAATCTGTCCTGTCTGAAATGGGGACAGGAACAGCAGCACAACTTCTGTAGGAGGCCCCAGCGTAGCTCGACCCGCTACATACAGCAATAGCCACTGCAGCAAACCCCTAGAGAAAACAGCAGAATAGAGAGGAAGTGATATGAACAAACAGCTCATCCAGCAAATTGGGAAGAACTCAGAACCCCAGTCATCTGCTCTTCCTGAGTCTGAACCCTGCTGCTGCTCTCTTACTCAGTTCAGCTCAAAACAGTGAGCATCTCCAGCCATGTGCAAAGTCCTCTCAGCACTGATTTCCACAGGACCTCAGAAGAATTGCTCAGGCCTCTGCAGAGCCCACCCTGAGCAGTGTCAGTGCCCCTCTCTTCCTGCTTTACCTTGCCCATGACTCACACAACTCTTCTCATCCCTGCAGGCAGCTCTTTATGCAGTCCAAGTTCTCTGCAGACAGCAACTTGCAACCAATTCTACACACGCAACGTGGCAAGGCAAAAGAAAGCTTTCCAGAAGTGTCGGATGTCTGGACTAAAGGAGCTCCTGAACTACACTGTGAGACAGAGGGACTGCCCTGAAACATGGTGCAGCTCAGCATGGCATCCTGGAACAGAGCAAATGCTTCCTTCTGCCCTGTAATCCACAAGCTCAGCACTGCCGCTTCAACACGGCAGCCACAGAGACAATATGGGTGAAAACCAGAACATACATGAAGTGCAAACCAAAGGATTTTGCAATTTTTTCATAAGAGGAGGAAGAAGGCTTGAGCTTTCAGAGACACAGCATTTAGAAATACTCTAGTTGTTGGTTTAGAGTCCCTTGCTGGATTCTGTTGGCAAAACAAGCAAGCTGAGGGCAAACTCATCTAGTATAGCAAATTTGTATAAACAATTTTTATTAAAAAACCCTGTGTTATGGGTTAGAAGTAGTAAACAAAACCTAAAAACTGCTCCTACAGAAGACTCAATCTTTCTGCAAAGACAATCTATATCCTCATTTGATGTGTTGCACAGGTAAGAATTTTTTACAAACTGTGGGAGAACTCACTTGCTAGATTTTATACAAGAAAACCAAAAAGTAATCTGCCATCTTTAAAGCTGCTAGATGTTGCAGGAAAGAGAAAGAACAGTATTTTCAGCTGACTGTACACAATGCTTTTGCTGTCTTGCTTCATGGCCCAGCCCTGCAATCATCTTGCCCCTATAGCCACCTCCAAAAGTACACTCTGACCTGCCATTAAATTCTTTACTTACTATGAATTAGCTCTGAATTTTTTTTTAACTGATACTCTTTGTGCATCTATGCACATGAGTGCATACATATTGCGTGGATTTATTTCACACAACACTTTAAAATAAAATAACAGTATGTGTTAATGGCAAGACAGAAACCTCTGGTAAATGTTCTCTTCCCACTTCCAGCAAGCTTACTGGAAATAACATCAATTCAGCAGTCCATGGCAAGTCAAAGTATGAGTTAGTACATGTTAGCTAATTCAAAAGGCCTTCTACAAATCTAATAATTATACTTAATTTCATATACAAAGGTCAGCATTAAATTCTCTACAGTTTTGTATTTCAACAGATTAAAACTTCAGCAATAATTTACTGAACATAAGAAATAATACCACAACATTAATTACCTGCAAACAGCAACACTGCACAGACTTTAGCAGGGTGTATTTGAAGCTATACAGTATTTTAGCAAGTGCACACACATTTCAGCCATTATTAAACCATATCATTAAAAAAAAATAACCAACAAACCTGAATTCTAAACCTAACAATTTCTTTTAGTACTCCAAGTCAAAATAAATGCAATTTAGTTGAAAAGCTGAATAATTTCAAGTTGTGAGAGAAGAGGAAGTAATAACTAACTGAGGTTGAAAAGAAGTGACACAGCCAGCTGAGAGCAACACCACAACAGACAGTTTGCATGAAAACCAAGGCTGAGCCAAAGACTTCTTAAGAAGCATTACTAAACAACTGTATCTCAATAGTGTACTGTCATGATCTAGTAAGATGTCCTCAAGTTTCAGTATGGGTGTGCCAGAAGAAGGGGATAGTTATCCCATAATGATCCTGGCTTCCCCACCTCTAATCTGCAGGCCAGGCTGACAAACGCCACACGAGATGAAGCAGAGATTGGGTGACTATTACAGAATAGACCCAAAAAGGCTGGCTAGCCTATGAAAAGAGGAAGAATATGTTGGCATCATTGCTTATACTCAAAAAAAAAAAAAGCCTGTACTATTAAAAGGTAGGGGAATATCACAAGATGCAAGGATGTAAGATCACTTTAAAGCAAAAACAGGAAAAACCTATTGCTTCCAATTCTCCTGTGCAAGCATTTCAAGCTTTGACCCTCTGGGAGCTCACAAAGTCACACCCAGATCCATTCATTTCAGTGTTTTTACTGACAGGCTGAAAAAAAAACCATCACTTCCCTCCTACCTGGCCTACCACTTAAATATTTAAAATACTTCAAAAATGCACCCAAAATCCACAAAATCAGGCAACATTGATCCTAACATTCTGGAAGTGGAAAAGAAAGTCTGGTATACAAACAGCAACCTGAAACAGCATCCCACTGGCACAATGCTGCCGTACAAAGCCATCACAGAACTGAATTTTAAGAAAACCATCATACACCAAACAACTGCTACCAGTGGTTTAATTTTCATGCAGGACAGTAAAAACTAAAAAAAATAATCCTGATTTCATGTTTCTCAGTGCATAAGAGCTAGACAGAAGGAAGGATCGACCCCAGCAGAAGATGCATTTGTGCAGTGGAGGGCACAGAACACGCACGTGGAGCTGGGGGTGAGCGGATGTGGGAGGCTGGGATGGCAGGGGGCATTTGGGAATGGCAAGAACTTGGCTTTCCTCAGCCAGATGGGTTTACCACACTGAGCCACGTCTGGACAGTGGAGCTGCAATTCATAAATGCTGAGGCAGGCCAAGTGGCATCCCCTCCAGCTGCCAAATTCCAGGCAATTAGAGCCACTGGCGCCCTCGGCTCCCTGGTGGGTGCCCGGACAGAGGTGCAGCAGCAGGGAAGAGCCTGCTACTGGGGTGGAGAGGGGAGGAGTGCTGCTTTATGGCAGCATGGTAAATCAATTGCATTTTTTATTTCCACTGCTGAACATTATTATGCTCTCTGCATGGCTTTTATGAATGTTTGCCCTACCATAATCTATTTGCCAGAAATCAATAGTCTCTTATCCTTGCAAACTAGTAACCAATGTCACCATCTTTCCAGCTTGCAGATCAACTAGCATTGCCCACTGCATCCAGAGCAGGAAACCTGGTTTCTTTAATTGTCACATTTCATACAAATCTTCAGCTAGGAATGCAGAGAAATACACCTATTTCAAGGCAGCTGCCAACAGCTTTTAAATCAAAGCCTGCGTCTTAAAATACGCTTTTCCATTGAGCAAGTACGGAGGTACCATTACAGGCCCTCATTAAAGACAGTCCCTACCAGGAATATCAGCATTTTGAATTGCCACTTCAGGATGTGCTGGGGATGGTTTACTCTCAAGAGAATTAGAAGGAAGGGAAAGATGCTCTTATACAATTCATAGGACAGTAGCAAAAATTCCAATTCTAAACGTAAGTAATATAGAAAGGACCAAATGTGAAAGGTGTTGCACATTTATCTAACAGTTTTAAATACAACAAAATTTTAACTCTCATAAGAAAAAAGAAAAGCAGAAGAGAGCAATCTCATTGCTATCTCCACAAATTCCTTTCTTCCTCTATCAGCCCTCTGCTGAATAACCAGATTCCAGTCTTCAGCCTTTGCTCCAAAGTTCAGGGCAAGTTCCCTAGACATTCTTGTTCTGGATTGTTGTTTGTTTTTCCTTGTAATTCTTTTCTTCTTTGCTACAGAACCTCCCACAGCAAGAATAATGCTTTAAGGTAAAATATATATATATATGCCCCTAGCCTCCATATTCTTCCTAATTTTGCTTTTGCTTGGTTTAAAAATTTTCTCTACTGTAAAGGGGATAACAGTTGTCTTTTCACCTTCTCTTACTTATCTCCATTTACTGTTTGTCTTAATGCCTCTCCGAAAACACAATACAACAACTGTTTATCCTCCTATTATGTATCTCCCATCTCCCAGCAGGCAGCATCTGTGAAACAGGTCTTCTGACCCCCTTCTGTCTCATCTGCAGCTGTGGGGGTTGTATGGAGGAGCTCCACTGTGGCTGGCTTTCAGAGCTTCAGACTGCTCCCTGTGACCCTTATTGAAATAAAAATTTATTGTCCAGGTGATGGTGCCTCAGGGTCTTCCAGAAAATCTTTAGGAAGAAGGGCTTGCTCATCACCCAGAATAGAGGGTATCTCCTTTGAAAAATGGCAGCCTGGGACATACGAGACTGCAGGAGGTTCTCTGCTCTATGCAAACCAGTAAATCCTTTTTTCTGGCCCCTGACATGGACTATATTTTAGCAGAAGTTCCTATGACTGGGTACTAAATAACCCTAAAACTTAAAATAGCCAACAAGTCCACAAGTAGTGCAGGTAGGAGCTTCTTTCCTGTCTGCAGCACTGAAGAAACAAACCGAGAGTGGGTTTTGCATACAGCTTCACATGGGTAGTGCAGCTCCTGAACCTTTATCAGAAATCCAGTTCCTGCATGCACGGCTGTGTGTGCCCTCAGCTGCCTCGCTGAAGAACATCTGCCACAAAGCCAGCACAGAGGTGACTGTACCCACCAAGCACTGCCATGCTCACAGCCCATCTTCCATCCCCTCCTGAGGGCATCACCAAGCTCAGCAGAAAGGATCACCTCATGCTCTTGCATAGCTCTGTAGCAGGTCAGAAGTCCATCAATTTACAGGAATGCCTTTTCCTGTGACCATCTCTGAGCACAAAGTGCAAAATGCAACCTTGCTACTGCCCCAGGCAGACACGGGAGAGGAAGCACCCGCTTGCTGCTCCTGCGAGCAGCCCCCATGCTTTGTCCTCAAGGAACTCTCTGCTGCTGTCTAATACCCTTCTGCAAATGGGCAAGGGCCAATTTCCACTCTGTCAGGCATAGTAAATTTTATGGTTGTAATTCCTGGTTGGTGAAAAGAAAATAACAGTCTTGTCCGTGAAAAGCCCAGGGTTGGTAGTACAAAACAGAGAACTGGGAAGCTGCTTTGAGCAGCTCTGGATCCGTCAGGCTGGGCTCAGATTATACCTCTGCAAAGCCATAAAACTGCTTCTGTGGGGGAGAGCCATCATTCAAACGACAGCCTGAGATAAACCACAATCTGATGACTGTCACAGTCCCTTTGACACCAACACTTACCATCTCCTAGTGTTTACAGACTAATCAGTTTAGCCTTCCCAACTGGTTGCATGCAAGGCAGCTGCTCATCATGACTTGCATTTTCTTAAAGCTTCACGGAGCAGCCACCCAGGGCTCTGTCATTTCCTCCACTCCTCAGTCTAAGACTACCCAAACGAAGAAAAATACATTCATCTGTACAATTCCTGTGTGGTTCTCACTTCCAGGGAATGCTTAGGATTTCACTGGCTATTGGTTAAAGAACAGCCTTTCATATAAACCCAAAAGTTAACAGCAACTACAGTAACAGTTAATTTAAAATAAATAATTACAGAAATAATTTTAAAAATACGAATATTACCAAATTTTAGAAAGGTTTTCTCAGATGCTGAAGTGCATATACCTGTAATATACACAGACATCTTACTTAATGTCTAACTTTTTTTTAATAAAAAAATTATATAAATAGGCTTCTTTGATTGCTCAGAGCATCCACCATTAAGTTCTGGGGCATAGCTTTAGGCATAATTGTACTACTGAATTCATCAGCTGCCTAATCATCATTCATTTTGCATCTATTTCTGCTAATTAAAAAAACTCCTAACAACTTTTACATAAATACTGTATTTGTTCTCCGCAAAGACACAAGCCTAATTTACCAGTGATTAACGGATTATCTAATTTTATAGCTGTCACTCTGTAAAGACCAGCATCCAGAGCCACCAGGAAAGACCAAGCAAAGTCTGTCAACCCTTACCTGCTGTCCCTCACACTCATCTGAGCCGGGCAGCAAGGGTGGCAGCCTTGGCACAGGCTGTGCACACAGGCTCTGCTGATCCTGCTGCCTGTAAAGGACAGGTCCCCACTGGAAAACCTCCCTCGGCTTCTGGGAGTGCTCACACAGGGACTAAATGACCCAGTGGGAGACCAGAAACCTGCTGGCCATAAAAAATCTGTCAGGGGCACTACACAGCACAAGAGTTCAGGGTGGTTTTGCAGCCTTGCAAGACCCTCAGCAGCAAACTGGAAATTAACTTCAGTGTGTTCCCCCTGCCCTCACCCTTCTGCCCGAAGCCCTATATAATGGAGACTGCAGCAGCCTCCCCTCTGCTTAGACCCCTGCTAACACCAAAATCTTTCACTTTCAAAGAACAGCTGTCAGCGTTTAAGATCTGCCTGGCCAGCACTCGGAAGCAGAGGAAGAACTGCCTCAGGTACCACCTGATCCCTCGTGCCCTGCTGCGAGCAGAGCCCAACCAAAACCGCATCCCCCCCGGCTACCCAGACCTCCAGGGTGAGCTGCTGTGCTCTAGAGGTGATGCAGAACAGCCCTACAAGGAGCAGCTTTTTCTTTTCCTCATAACCCAATTATGTTTAATTGGGAAATGAAATAACTTGAGAAATGTACCTTTAGCCTGTGCAATTTTCATGAATTTTCACCAATTTCCATGCATAGCTGTTGCCAACCTTGTCCTGGTTCCAGAGGTACATACAGTACAAGCAGCTGTTAAGGCAAGAATGAACAAGGGCAACAGCACCTACATTAATCTGGTAGGCAAGTGCTGTTCAGCTCTCCATAAATTTTCTATTAGAGTATTAATTAGAGACATTACCACTCCCAAACCCTCCACTCCCTGCAGGTGACAGCAGGATAGGCAAATTATTTCCACAGGCAGGAACAGGCACTTAAGATTATTATGGCACCTTGGATTTTTGTAGCTATGTATTTCAAAAGCAAAAGAGGAAAAACCAGCACAGTCATATTCACTTTTGATAACAGGTGAGGAATGATTTTTAAATACTCCTTTTTTAACCAAAGTTAGTAGCACCCTCAAAAGGAGAGGAGGCAGGAAGGGGCATCTATTTCAGCTATGGAGCTACATGGTCATCTGCTTTTTTCATAAACTGGACAAAAGAGAGAATTGGGTATTTCCTGAGGTGCTTCTCTTGCTATTACTGAAAGCAATTCCCATCCCAGGGAAGACATGTACAGCCCATCCCCAGCAACTGACCAGGAGAGTGCATGCTGGGACCCAACAATAAGCACCATTCCCAAAGCATGGTTATATGGCTATCACCAAATGCATTTACTGCATGAGAGAGGACCAAACCAGACTAGGGTCAAACAGTAACCCTGCTGTTTTTCTCCTAACCAGTATTGACTCACAACATGCAATCCTGTACCATTTTTGAAGGCATAACAGAGTCTGTCCCCATCAAAATTTTCATTATGATGCACTAAATTACGTGCTTAGACATATAACAGAGACAAAGCAAATCAGTTACCTTGGCAGACTTCTTCTCAAGTGAATAAGCAAGGTGAAGGGATGGTGTTATTTGAGGAGTGGAAAAACTATTTATTATGAAGAAAAAAATCCCATGAAGAACTGCATGCACGACACAACTCTAACTTGATGCACCAGAAAGGTGCAACTCAGCATAACTCTCTGAGGAGGATCTGCCAAGCAGTGCATGAAGCAGAGTGTAAGCATGAATGCATACTAGTGGACTATGGAGAGAACACTATTTACAGCAGCAATTAACTGTTCCATAGTTAATACAGTTGCTGAAAACAGTTCCACACTGATAGGGACTAAAATCAACTGACACCCCTTCTATACATGAATACTGAGAGTACTGAAAAGCACTAATTCTGAACTTGATTAAAATGTGGAAAAAAGCAGCATGCTATTCATAAAAGCCAACTTCTTTGCCTCCACTTGACAAAGAAAGCACTTATATGCAAATTTAAATATGCAATATTAACTGAAAATAAATGATTAGCAGCTACCATTTATTTAACACCAGACTGAAATATGATCAGTAAGACAAAACGCTGATGTAGTAAGTACAGGTTGTCATCAATATTTACAGAAAAGACATGCCACAAACACTTCAGACAATATATATTTACAAAACACAGTCAGTGGAGCTGACTGTCTAGCCCAACTAAGGATAGATTATAACCTTACTTTAAAACTTAGTAATAGATAATACCTTAGGTATCAACTAGAGGATATAGAAACAATCTTGGTAAGTTTATGGCTGAAGTAATAATGATTAAATTCCCATCAAGTAAGAGCAGATTGCTTATAGATTTCAAATTAGATTTTCTCCACACAATTTCTTGTACAAAAATCCAGTGCATTTCTGAAACTCTAATCTAGGGACATAAAACAACAACTGACACATAACTTTATACACTACAGCCGTGCACTGCATTTTAAAGGTACTGATATATCTGATGAGTAAGATATATACATTTTTGCTCAAGTGGCTCATGCTGATTTGTGGATTGCAGAGCCGTGTAGAAGTGCTGGGCTGAAGCAGAGGAAGAACAGTTTTGGTACATGGATCAATGCAACTGAAATGCTCAGGGTTCAATTATGTTTTTCTAAATTTTAAAGGTAAGTCAATGAACGGTCTGGATACAGGAAATGGGGACGTCAGGCTCTAGCTCTGTCATATATCATTACACAAATTATAGTCCACTCCTGCACCTGCAGCATTTATTCACAAAAAAGGATATTCTTGGATATTCTTCCCAACTTAATTTGATAGTAAACACTCCAGGCAAAGGCAGCCTGTTCCTGAGTACTACTATGGCTCCTAAAATGACAAAGAAATCTTGAAGCTGCTGGAATATAATCCACAGTGGTAAACCTAGGATTTTTTGCATCAAAACCACCTGAGATACTGCCTAAAATGCGTATTTCTAAGTGGAAGCAATTTGAAAATGTATAAAATAAATATATTTTACTTTATGTAATGTAGTTAATACATAAATTAAACATAAATTCAGAGCTGAATTTCAAATCACAGTGTTAAGCATGGTGTTAATGACGTGAACCAGAATAATACAAGTTTTAATACAAATTATTACATTTTTGCTGTTCCTCTTTATCACAAATGTTGTATTAATGGCTACTTAAAAATACCCAAATCTGTCAGTAAAAAGATACACGCTTAGTTATGATGTTGGAATTATATTTTAGAATTATGTGTGATATCTGAATATACACCCAGGTGATCAGAAGAAATAATATTCATGAACATTTTATTATAATATTCCTCAATGGAAGTAATTCCTATTTAATACCATCATACAATTACAAATCGTACAACAGTGTTGCCAGATATAATAATAGACTGAAAAGAACAATTTAAACTTCAAGAATTTTTGCAACAGCATTTCATGTCACAGCATATTTCTTAATATCCTCATTTTATTACCATTACGATGTTAAAACTATAGGGTTCCCCAAAAGGCATGTAAAATCTGAAGACTGTGAAAGAAATAAATCACAGACTGAATTTAGACAAAGTGTTCTTCTCTTTGCTGTAGAAAAGTGAAATACATACACAACTGGAATATCTTCTTCTTCTCATTTACTAGGCAATCTTTTACACCTCTCCTGTCAACTCCTCAGAGGCACTGGCTGGTTCTTCCTTTGGATGTTACATTTGCTAGTGAAATCACTGATGGACTGAAGCCAGTGGCAAAATTCCTACAGCAACTTAATGGGACCAGAAATTTGATTCTGAACATTCATAATTTTCTCTCTTAACTTTTCAAGTGGCAAAGTCATTCCCAAGTATGAATTTCTTTTCAGAAGTGGTTGACATCCTCCCACCCTAGCAGCAATAGAGCTTAACACATGCAATCACATATGGTGCTCAAACATCCCTGCCATCTGAAATCCAACAATTAATAGTTACCAAGGAACTAGAAGGGGTTTTGACAAGGCAAAATTGCTGAAATGCATTATCGACTTAGATTTTTATAATCCTTTGAAATGCATGCTTGAATTGCAAAAGAGAGCCATCACAAATGCATACATTTTTTAGGTCTCCAAAAGCTGTACCTCGTGGTATATTTCAAATCCTTTACATTTAGCAGGAGAAAGCAATCAAAGAGATGCAAGAATAACAAGGATTAACATGTTTGCTCTTTCTTTAGAGGGACTGAGTCCCTGTGAGGGTTTTGTACAGCAATTAGTTCCAGCCTATGAAAATCTAAGACATCTATACCACATTTTCACATTCTCCTTGCCAAACCAGACACTGTATTCCAAGCCCTTCATTTCTAAATCGAGTTCACTTCTAAATATATCCTGCCATGCACACACAAAGGGCACACACCTGTAGTCTTTTACCACTGGCTAGCTCCACTCCTGTGCCAGAGAAAGGGAAGGGTAGCTGCTGGTCTAGGACCTGGCTTCATATAAACTCTTCCAGTGATGGAGGCTCATTCCCAAATACAGCCAGTGAAGAGCACAGACTTGTAGCAGATGGACAGAAAAGGTCCCTGCATGGGGCAGCTTTTCATTGTGCCCACTGGCCTCAGCATGCAGCCGCTCAGTGGTCCTTCCAAGCCACCAACACAAAGTGGGAATACCAACCCCCCTTCCTAGATCCACACTCCCATCTTTTCTCCCAGACACCAGCAGCACATTGCTGGAGAGCCCTGTGGCAGCTGGGAACAAGCAGGGAAGTTTCCTGCAAAGGATGAGGAGGTGTTACATTGGACTCCACTTGGCTTCTGCCTTGAACTGCGCCGGGGGAAACTGAAAGAGCCTTCCAAAACGTTTGGACTGGGTAATCCTGTTCCTTGAGGTCTCTCTGTGCCTCAGGCAGATGGTAAAACCAGTTTCCAGTCTGCAGGTGCAAAAGAAACAAGCCAGAACTCTTCAGACACTCAGCAGACATCTAACATCCCTGAGTGGACTCTGCCCTGACTGACTGCATGTGCCAATAACCCTGCGTGTGCCTCCCCCGGGGCTCACACTGCCATCCTCAGCAGTGCTCAGCTCAGCTACTTGCACATGCTGCTGCCCCCAGTTAATACCAGGCATCATCCAGAGATCAGCACTCACTCCCTGCTCTTCTGTGGGAATAGAAAATGCAAGTACTGAGCCGGACACGCAAAATCAGACAAATTACCTGAACTCCACTAGCAGCTTAAAATAACTTGCCTGCCTCTGGAAGAAATTTGGGAGCTTTTACAGAACTCCTGCCTCATGCAGGCTGTGGGGAAGGTGACATGCAAAAAAAAGAGTGCTGTGCAAAATAAGTTCCTCCATGTCCTCATCTGTGTTTCACTCTCATGCAGTCTTCACTTTGTGCTATGGCCAACCATCCCTCTGAAGACCATAACACACATATGGGGAAATATGGAGAATACATACTGTGAAGCTCCTGTTCCTAACACTGCATGTAAAATGAAGCTGAAAGAGTGAGGTTTTTGCTAATGAGACAATCGAATGGCTCACTGCTGTCCTAAAAGCTGGTTCCACTCCTGGCCATGCTCTTTTGCTGCCAACCTTGAGTTGGCTCTGTCATTCAACAGACTACAGACACCTCTTCACTTTAGCTCAGCAAATACTCAGAAGGGTGGATGTCTTTGGGCAGTTTAATGACTTGATTCAGCCAAATCACGAAGACTTAATGGTGGGGAGCTACATGTTTGCCCAACTAGGAGAGCTGACCTACTCAAGGGGATGCAGTGCAAGCATAGGGGCAGGAGATCAATCTTCCCCTTAGTTGGTGGCCTCAGTTATCTTACAGAACGTCACTGAAAAATGCAAGATCATGACCATCCCACAACTCTTTCCTTTAACCTGACCTGACATACTTCCACTTCCAAAAATACAAATAAAAATTAAAATTACATAGGTTTGCTCCCTTATCCAGCTCATCCTACACCCCTCCTCAAAGCGCAGACCTTTATTAGAACATCAGCTGATGTGTTTATATATTTCCTTGCACAGCAGTATCTTTAGTCACAAAAAAAGACTGACAGTAAAGCAGACAACATTTTTCCTGCCATTAATATATTGTTCTGCAGTTATGTTAACCTCTCAACTCTCTCTTGTAGACCAATACACTTAGAATAGCCAAAGCCTTTTTGTACCTAATATTTCTCAACTTGGAGTTCTTTAACTCTGTCAAGATCTGCCCATTTCCTCTGCTGAAATGGCTGACATCCCAGCTCTTATCTTCTTTGATGCTTTCTTTTTCCCAAATAACAGACTACCCAAACTGCCCAGAAACTTGGTTTTTACATGTCTTACAGATTACCACACAGTCTTAAGCACACAGACTGAAGAGGGACGACGGAAAAAAAGTATCCTACAACATCCTCATGTGAAGTCTCACAAGATTCTGATTTCTCTGGGTACACTCAAGCTCCTACTCATGGGAACACCATGTAGACAGCAAGGGCAGGAGGAAAAAAAATAACAAAAATCAGACCAAAAAATCACATTTTCTGTAAACTTTCCTATGTTTTTATGCTCTCGCATTTGAACTTTCTGATGAACAGAAAAACATTTTCCTTCTTGTTCTTCTAATTCTTCACATTTAAACTCAGTAGAAAAACAATTCTTTCAAAATCCAATATTTGAAATAATAAAAAGTAACATTCTAACATGCAATCCAATGATTTACAAAATTCTGTGGTATTTCAACAACTATTTAGTTGAGAACAATTTCAACAGTTCACTGTTAACCTTCCTATGCTATCACAATTACAGCTTCTCCTTGTAAAACATACAATATTACGTGTGTTGTTGCCAATGACAGATTGCCTGTACCTTTCCAGCAAGGGTACTCCAGGCTGCAGAAATATAGTCAGGCTCAGAAAATCTAGCGCAGAGCAGAAAAAAGAGCAGCTAAAAGTTTGAAATACATAGATAATTGATAGCAGACAGAAAGCAAGGGCCAAAAGCAGCCAGGCTGCTGCCAGAAGGCACAAGGCTGCCCCACGACTGCTGCAGCAACTTTCCACATTGGCTAAACAAGAATAGCAGTAGCAGGGGGAATGGCAAGCGAGGTGGGAAGTTTTCCAGAATGAGATTTACAGTCCAGCTATTTAAATATACCTTGCATAATAGCAGATGAAAAGGGGTCAGTACTGGGACAATACTCTGCCAGACTCAGATTATAAAAATAAAGCAGACAGCTTGAATATGAAGTACAATTTATACACCACTATGGAGAGAACTCTTACTTTTCCAGCACCATGTCGATTTTTCTGGCTTTTCGAAAAACCTTTAGTTCATTTCCACCATTCTGCCCCTGTAAAGAGTTATAAAAACTGTAGCTGAGAAGGAAGGAGATTAAAAAATTAAAAGAAAAAAAGCAGGAAAAAGAAAAAAAGAGAAGGCAATGTGATGCACCAATTATTCTGAGCATGTTTAGAGAAGGTGAGTGGGGGGATGAGGCTGTGAGCAGACAACCCTGCTTTCTCAGCCAGCAGGGCTCTCTGGCAGCTCTGGCCAGGATCACGCCCTGGCTGATGGGGCACCACTGACCCCAGCAAGACTACTGCCTCCATCACTCGTGGATGTGAGTGCTGCTCTTTCTCTGTCCTCTCAAGAGGTCACTCACAGGCTACCACACCAAATTCCCAGGCTTCTCCTGGGCCAGGCTTAATGGAAAAGATTTACAGAACCCAGAAAGGAAGGTGGGAACAGCCACTGCTACTCCCACCAATCACAAAATTACAGCGTCTCCTGAGTCTCTCCCAGCTGTATTCATCAGCTCTGGGGTTTGTTTTTTTTTCCACAGGGCTGTGAAAAATCAATAAGATTTGTGCTGCAAACTGATCATTATGACAGGGAAAGCTCTGCAATGAAATTGATTTGTGTAATTTTAGCACCACTATTTAAACTCCCCCACAACTTCAGGGGGCAGACACTCAAGAATTAAGACAAAAATGTGTGAGGGCTAAACCTCCTTTCTAAGCTGAGTCTTCCTTATTAAGCAAAATTAGCTTTGAACCAGTTCAAATGAAAGTAAAACAGCAGAGATTTGGAGTGCAAAATAGTTCAGTAAATGAATGAAACCAGATTAATACATTTTATAAATTACATGCAGCAGCAAAGATTAAAGATTCTGATCTGTCCCCTGTGGTTTGTCCTCATTTCACCTTCTCACAAGTGTAGCACTTGACTATCTGTATTTCCATAAAATCTCAAATATTAAATATGGAAAGTCTAACATGAATATGGAAAAGAGAAAGCCATAATGAGAAACAAAAAAGCTAGCTGTCACTTTAACCCACAACTAATAGTTAAGTAGCTTACACCAAAATATGTCCACCCTGAATCAAGTGCTTTGGTCGGTTCAGCAGGTGCACCACACAACAGACAAAGCACTGGAGCAGGAATTGAGAGCTGTCTTCTGTCCTTGACACTGCACTTTTCAACACGATTTGTGACAAATTCTGTCTCTTGTGGAAGGAAAAACAGGGACTCCCAACTGCTGAAGTTTTGCCTGTTCTTTGAATGAGCAAGATGGGGGGGGGGGGGGGGGGGGCGGTCCATGCGCCGATGAAGATCAGTCACTGCTGTAATACCACTGGTAATGGAAGAATTACAAGAGGGTCTCATCATTTAAAGCACTTGGAGCTGCAGCCTGTTTTTCCTACAGAAAGTGCTCAGCTCCTTGAGGGAAATGGCACACAGGTACCACAACTCCACGGTCAGTACCTGCAGTGACATCAAACAGCAGACACCAAGTAAGACCACAGACATGTTCCAGCATTTGGAAGCAGGACAGTACACACTCACATCACAGTGCTGCACCTGATTAACAAACACAGTGTGCTTCTGAATGGCATCTACCTGACTCACAGGAACAACCAAGCACAAGTCCAGACACATGTGCAATCGATTACAGGTACAAAAACCCTCACAACATCACACAAGAATCACACATCTATTTTACTCTTCCACTAACTGTATTACTAAGTCTCTGTAAATCCGTACCTGAACCAGTCGAAACTTTACTACATAATAAGATACTGTATAACAGTTAAATAATTACAGTTGTCAGTTCTTCACTAAAGTTTTTTTAAAAGACCAAAACATACAAACCCCATCCAGCTTCTTTAGATTAAATGACCTTATCCAACAAACTTTGTCTCCACTACCATTAATTACAGAGATTCGGAACACATTTCAGGAACAACGTGACCAAGCCCACCATAATGGTTTGCTTTGCTTTCAATCTGCTTAGCTGCCCTCCATTCTGGGTCAATTTGTACTTACTCCTAGAGAAAAAGCACAAAATACAACCAGAAGAGTAGATACCACATGTCACAAATGTCTTCACCTTAATTCTTTTCCTCCTGTTACCATGCTAGTAGAGCTCAAAGATTGCGCCCACCACTCCTCAAACATCAGGAACCTATTGTGCAAATGTCATCAAGTAAAGGAGAGAGTTCAATTTCCCCAAGAGACACTTCCTCGAGAGAAAATGATAGACTTCATAACAAGTTTGCAATGCAAATAAGCAAGTTAAAAGCCTTAATGGTATGACTCAACACCATTTTAAGTGGGCAGAAGTGTTCTGTTAACGTCCCATTGCTAATTTCTTCTTAAACATTAATTATACTCTAGTGAGAGGAATTATGTATTTGCAAGCAGGTATCAGTGGCCTATTGAAACAATCCTGCTGTGGTACATTTCCTCATAACAACAGAGGAACTTCTGTTCTCAGAAGACCATATTCACTGGCAAAAGCACATAATATATAAACGTATCTATAAATACACAAAATGTATCATATAGAATTTTTGGTCACAAAATTCAGGAACAAAACAAGCTACAGACATGCAATACAGTATTTAATTTCTGTGTTACACATTATATTTCTTTCAGAAGTGACTGGATTAGTGGACCCCTATGAAAGAAGACAATTCATTCCCATGGAGAACTTTTAAGCATACATAGGAAGCTTTAAATTCTGTGTCTGCAGCAGGTAGAAGTTACAGTAAGCAGCTTAGTGCCTACAGCTCAAGAACAGACTGTAATGAGGAACTAAGTGCAAACAAAACTGAGCCTCAGAGAAAATGGAAGGAGTTTCTCACGGACAGAAAGGACTGCAAAGAGTTTTAGGCAACTCAGAAATTCACTGAGTTGGATAAAATCTGCTCTCGGGTTAAGACCCACCTGCAGAAACAGAGCAGAAAAGAGCAAGTTGCTCTTAAACTCTTAATTTCACTTTTTTTATTTAGCATGCTTTGCATTTCTTTTTTCTATTTAACAAGTCAATTATTCCAGTACTTATTAAATAAAATTTTGCTTTCAGAAATTAAAAGCTTTTATGTTTATTTTTGGAGTCGTTCACCATTGGAAAAGGTCTAGGCTCATCCAGCTCTGAGCTCTGGGTAATTCAGTGCCCTCTTGGTTCCCTACCAAAGAGATAATATACAGCAATCTAGCTTGGTCCTAGAACCAAATTGCCAAATTCACAGTGGCTGGAATTCTTTTGGATGAGGTACTAGCCACACATGTATGTAACAAGCCCAAAATATTACCTCAAATGCTTGACATCATGACCTTGCCTTTATTTCAGAAGTCCAACTATTGTCAGACTGGATTTTGCAGCATAAAGGAAACTGAAAACCCAGAGCATCTCTAGACCAGGAGATAGGTAGGTGGCAAACTCTGTGTGATTTCACAGTCAAAACCAACAGTTCAGTAGGACCAGATTACAAAGGCTGAGGACAAAGGCACCACATCTTACTTGCTGCTCAGTATACCATATGAACAAAGAGTAAGCTGTCCAGGTTCATACATGGTGCCCCTTTAGGAAGTGTGTTTATTCATGCTGTAAGAGCTGAAGTAGCAATACCAAATGCTGGCAAGAGCTAAGTTCTCCTCCTGTAGACCTCAAGTGTATGGTTACAGTGCTCTGACATGCCCATGCTATTCCCAGAACAATACAAATATTTCTGCAGAAGGTTGTGCTATGTGAACGTACCAGAGGAGGGTAGTATTTGCTTGGGCATCTCTCTATGGCACACCATTGTGTTGCTTAGGAATGCCCTAATATAGCAGATCAACTGCTGGACACTTTTGCTAATCTGCATGCCAATGATTTACTCTGCCTGAGAGGTATCTTGGTCCCATGCAAGTCTAGGGTTCAGGTTTCTATCCTTTTTTTAATCTCCAGATGACATTCGGTTTGGAAGAGTATAATGGTCAGTGAACCTTCAGCTCCTCTGATGGAAAGCTGACTTTCAATGTACAGCAGAGTGTCTGGTCTCCCACTGTAACCTCAGGATATTAGAAGCTATATTTGGACATTGTATAGGGGCACAACTGGGTGAATTTACTTTCAAACAAAGTCTGTCACTTCTCACTAAAAGGTTAACAACAAATCTTGTACTACTGTGGGACTCTCTTTTTCCTTTCTATCAAAGGACATTACCACTACTTATTTTTCTGTTTCCTCATTAACATCAAATCTGCAGGCTTAAAATCTCAACAATTATGAAAGTAATCACAATTTAGAATCAAAATAAGATTAAAATCTGGTTAAATTAATATATTCTGCTTTTTTCCTCAAGCAGCAAAAGCTAGAGGCCTGCTGAAACGCAGCATTCTCATCACAGCAGTGAGTGTTCTTTGCTTTATGCTGCTCTAGCAGCTGCAGCCCATCTATTTGTTTTATTTGGCCTTTTGAACATCTGCATAACTTGCATTCTTCAGATACTAGGTTACTTCTTTCTCTGGATGTGGGGGTGGAGAAAAGGGAAGGGTGACAGAGCCCTACAGTGTACCTGATTTTGAAATCCACCACACCTGAAGTCAGACACAGAGACTTCCATGCTTTAGATATTTTACACTCATAGAAAAAATGAAGGAAAAACATTTTTTTCAGGTATGACTTTTAACAATTCACTTCTAGGTATGTGTAACGAAATTATTAGTAAGAAAACCAGCACAACAACGATGAATTCACAGCTCCAAAAACATAAATCCAGCCAACTCCTATGGCTTAGTGGAAGTTAAGAGTCTGTGAAGAGCTAGAAAAATAATTAACAGATCGCCTCTGACCTAAAGTCTGCTAATTATTACAATTAAGTCCCTTAGCACAGTGATAACACTGTGATAAATGGGCATAAAACTTGCAGGTCTTGCCATGGATACTATTTAGACTATTGCAACCACTTTGTTAGAAGAGTGGGTCAAAACCCACCACCTAGAATTATTTGTCTTTTTTTTTTTTCCTCCCCAGCCAGAACTCCTCATAGGCTTCACTGCCTGCTCAAATGGTTTGTGACAAGCACAGGAAATGAGAGAATGAGAATCACTGACACCGGTGACAGAGGAAGCCAGGCAGAGTAAAGTTTGCAAGATTGTTTGCTACCGTAATTTGCCTTGGTGCATGAATTAATACCACACCAAATTGTACTAAGTCCTACCCACAGTCATCACAAAAACCAGCAAAAGCTGCTCTAGACTCAGTCAGTATAACCTACTGAAGGAAAGTACAAATCAATAAAGTACAGATCAGATTCACAGCCACTGTAAACTACCAGCGCTCCAGCAGATTCACATCAATTTATATCATTTGTCTTATGAGTCCAAATAATGGTAGTTCACCAAGCCTCTAACACAGACTAGTAAAGAGACTAGGAAAAAACCCTGAAACTAGGGTAGGCAGGGCCAACTCTCCAGGAAAGGAGAGGCATACTATAGAAAGGAAGAACCAGAGCTGCAGCAACAGCCATCAGCTTCAGAAGCTGCCATGATTAAATAATACATCAAATTAAAACACACGTAAAAACATGTCATATTTCCCACTACAGTACAACTGCATTTGTTTAATAAAAAATAGGGTTTTTTTCCAATAGGTTTCAACTTCTTTCAAAGTTACACCTCATTTCTAGTTAGTCATGAAGATCAGATTACAAACTACCTGGTCTTTTCACACATTGCAACACTCATTAAGAACCAATGACTCCTGACCTTGGATTAAGAAATCTGAGGCAGGTTAGATCGTCAGCCTGAAATGAATGACACTTAATTGCTCCATCAAAACATTAAATGTAACTCTGAAGAAATGTTCACATCCACAAAAAATTATTTTTCCAGCTGCACTGTCTGACCTAATTAACACCCCTCTACCTACAAATCTTGTCCTGACAATTAAACAGAAATCCCTCTGTCTCTTCATTTTTACTCTAAGTACTAGTTTTAAATTTCTCAAGCAGAGAAACATCAAACCCAAATTGTTTCTTAAGGTGATTTATTTCTCATTTTTGCTAAAATTACTTTAATGAACAACTACAGTCCCCGAAAGAAGACAGCGACTGGATAAAGGCATTACAACAGTTCCCGTCTCTTTTCATCTGGCAAGTAGGTAATGCTTCAAACATCTTTAATTTCCTATAGCCACAGGGGACTTTAAAGGAATCCAAGAGAAACTTGTAGACACTACTGAAAGTCATCAACAATTGCAGCAGCCTTCTGGTTTCAGCCATATTTACCATACACATCTTCTGTCACATAGGGAAGAGTGGCTGTGGATGACATCAGACATTTCAAGAACCATTTCACGTATTTACCTCTTCTCTGCAAACAGCTCAGATCTCTGTGCATGTGAGAGAGTTGGATAAAGCTGCAGGAACTCTTAAGCAAGAATATTTTGCTACTGAACTGGGCAAGTAAAACCTATTATAACAATTTAAAAATGACTGAGAAAAGACAAGACTCAGTTAAATTGCTTAAAATTTCCTGCATAAAAAAATTCTCTGTCTGGGAGAGGTTGTTATGAGGAGGAAAAAGAAATGCAAGAGAAAACAGATGAATATCTGACCACAGAAGCAATCGATTTGGACCATTTAAGAGAACAAATCCAAACCCTGCAAATGGGCTTCTGACTTCATAATGGAAGTGCCAGTGAAGTTGAGCTGTTCTCATCCACAAAAAACCCAGCCTCAATACACAGCCAATGTGTGTCAGTATTAGTAATAACACTTTTGCACTAATGTACAATAAATTATACTTTCTTCTTTCTAAAGAAGTTGTTTTTTTAATCAATTACAATCTGATCTTATCATGATGTCTTAGTACATGAAATGTATGAAGGATTTTGATTCCATCAGTTTTATTTTCCACCCTTTTAGCCTATTTGATTCTATGTAAAATACTAATGAAATCCTTCAGGCAGTCCCTTGACTTCACTGGGGAACACATTACCTACGCCTCCGTTAGCACAAGCACACGTTGATGAGCATGAGAATGCTGCAGCCATTGAGATTCTAAATGTTGTTTTATTATCGTAGCAGCAAGTCACACTATGAACTGCAATAAAATCCCTTAACATTTTATTCATATTCATGGTCATATTAGGTCAAGTGCTTGTGAATAAACTCTAGAGGACGGAGGTCTGGCTTTGAGACCGCTGTTACCAATTGGTTGCATTTTAATAGATTTATTATCCAGCTCAAATTGCAGAGCTGTGACTTAATTTCATCAGGGACAAAATGTTTCTAAGATAAGTTTGAAAAGAGCAAGAGGAAGGAAAATAAATATACATCTACATAAGTATTCTTAGAGCCACCCAGACACATTAGATGACGATGTTGTTCTGGTAACTCTGACACCACACTAGTACACATGCTTCAAGTTACTCCATTAATAATAATGTTTTGCCACAAAAAATGCACACCAGTGTTAGTGATACAAGCATTTAGAGTCTTCAAATATAATAACCAAAAGCAGATACATTTGCTCTATATAAAACCCTTGTAAATACTGTTCTCCTCAACAATGTGGAACAAACACAGCATCTGTATTTCTTGGATACCGAATTTTAAAAGGCCGTCAGCTCCTTACAGGATAGCCAATATCCTGTTTTTTCTGATCTTAATGCTAGCCAGTTTGCTGAAAGCGTTATTTAATCTAATTATGGAATATCTCTCATAGCATAAATATTCCAAGCTCTACAGCAGGCTTCCATTTGTAACTCAAGAGTAGTATAAAAACAAGAGTTAATTGCCTGTACAAATATTTCAGGGTAGCGTTTACGTAATCTACAGTACATTAAGTACCAGAGTTGTGCTCTACTGATAGGTGAAAGAACAACTCTGAAAGGCAACTGCGTTGCCAATTAGCTTTCAACAAATATGTACACAAGCTGTGCTTGCAGGCTTGTGCTCAGCTTCCTCATTCTCCCCAGACTGCCTGCTTTTATAATGGTGAACTCCTTTCTACTCAAATGCCCAGCTAACTTCACACTGATGGAACAAGGGAAGATGGCATATTTTATTTAGTAGGAGTTGTAACCCATCCAAATTTAAGATCATGATCTGTGACCAAAGCCACTCTCCAGTCATGTATGAGTAAGGACTGAAAGGATAAGGACTGAAAACAAATCCCTTAGTCATGTATGAGTGGGGGGGAAATAAAAAAAAAAAATTAAATTGAAAAATCTTCTGTTGTAGTTAGTCCAAAGAGAATGAGGGTTTGTTTGAGAAAAACATCCCACAAGTCCCAGCTCCTGTGTGTCAGTCCTCCTCAAGGAGGCTGAGCCAAGAACATGTACACCCACGTGCATTAGCTCTCTGCAGCAACACCATGTTTTTACCCAACAGAGTTGTACACAAATTAAGAAATAAACCTAAGTTCACAAAACCACATGAAGAGATTAATGTTTGCAGTCTTTGGGCAAATCTGCATGGTGCTCCACCCAGAAAACAGACTCCTTTTAACTCAGGAAAGCTGATTACCTTCGGCAGAGCCCTGTGCCTAGGACACTGCTGCTTTGCTTTGGGTACCCAGATTTTGTCACTGGACAGTAGTTTGGGTGTCAATGGACACCAGTGTGAAAATTCTTTGTTTTCTCTTCATAATTTGCTACGTAGACTACAGCTACCCACATTGCACTAGAGTGGGTCTACAAGAAATATTTTGCAATTAGCCTTCCAAGAAATGTTAAAACATAGCTTTCTACAATGCTTCAAATATCCAACCCTTGTCATAAAACATTTATATCGCAACTCTCCCCTTCCTCTTCCACACCCCCAATTTTAAAAAAAAAAGTTATCGCTGTTCCTAAGATGGAAACATTCTGCAGAATCAAGAGAGTTAAACCAATACCAGAATTCTGTTTCATAAATTCCTTTGGCTCACATAATTTATGTTATATAAATTGTAATTTTGATAATAAGGCAGCTGAAAATAAGTCTAGTCTTGTAAGTTGTGTGGGTGTATGGTTATGCTGATATAAAAGTTTAGTTATCCGCATTACTTCATAAACGTATGTTTAAGTATGTTTTCATGGATATCTGTGCTCTCTGTGGGCACGTTTTCTTCAAGTATTTAAGAAAAGTATCACTATGCCATATAGTGTAAAGCTTGTGAAACCTTTTTGTTAGGTAAAAGTCGGCAAAGCCAGTTCTTCAGCTAGTAACCTCATTGCTATTAAACCGGCTGGAGAGGGAGAGAGAGGAAGGAGGCATGGTGAGACATGAAAGTAGAGCAGGGAGCTGTGTGGCCTTGCTACTGCTGAGCTAGAAAAGTAACTTCTCTTTCATTTTCTGTAAAGCAGTCCATATCTGGACTCTGTTACAACAGAAAGGATTGCCTGATGATCATTCTCAGACGGCCTAAAGATACCAGAGAATAACCAGCTGTTCCTTTGATTCATTTATGTGTGATGGTCAATTTAACATACTGACAATCTGTGGGTCCTTCCTTTGCTAATGCAGTGAACAGCACAAACAAGCCCACCTACTTTTTTCTCTTTTCAATGACTCTTTTGGAAATGCATTGCTCTCAAATGCAGTGTGGTACCAAGCTGGCATGTCTGTTTCCTAGAGTGGCATATCTGCCCACAACTTTAGCCTTTCTCCAAAGAGGTATTTGAACTTCTGTTGAGGGACAGAGAACCTGACATGCATTTCAACAAAACAATAGGGTCACCTTAAATTTACCTTCAGGTGCAGCAGTACTGAAATACAATTTGGAGCAGCTTGTATAGCTTAGGTTGCGTAGCTAAGCCTGAGCAAATGAACACCTCCTTGCTCCTGGGTGTGACAGGCCACTGCCTCCCATTAGGAGGATGAGCAACAGCAGCCCCAGTGGGCTGGGACAAGAGCTTTCAGCACCTCTTGGCTTAAGGTGACATTTCCTCCAACAAAACCTCAGCTGTTCACATGCCTTTAACTCAGAGCTTCACAACCCAAGTTCAACTTTTCAGATAAGGAAAGGGATTCAAAAACTCATTTCTGATGCACCTCTTCCAGATCACAGAGGCCTTGGGATGAGTGACATACCCATGCACATGGTGGGTTGAAAAAGGAAAGCTATATACTGCTAAGTACACAAATTATTTGGAATGCATTGCAACAGAATCAAAATAAAAGACTGAAAATACATATGGTGACTGGACTAAAATAATTATTAAAAAAGAGCCATAGGAGAAAATTAATTTGCAGAAATAATACAAGCCTTGTAAGAAGCTATGTTATCTTTACATTATTTTTTAAGTTTCAAACTGTGTGTACATACATATAAACTTACAGCTTCATATACCATACTGCAGTATCTAAGGAGTCAGATTTTTTTAGTATCTCCAGTTACTCACAGAGTAACATACGTTGCTCTGTTTTAGCTTACATTTAGATGTACATAATCATTATTCTCCATACACTTCAAAATCTCCTTGTCCTTCCCCATACACTACATACACTAGACCTTTCCAATTATATCAACTGCAGTTTTATTCCAATGTAATGATGACACAACTTGTAAATGATATATATATATATATATAACTAGCTATGCATCAAATTGTATTTCCCCCTCCTAGAAAAAGGTCTGAAGATGAACAAAAGATTTATGCTGCTGCTTTTAAATAAAATACATTTGTATCTTTTAGTTTTTATTTAGAATTAAAAGTACTCATTTGGTTTAAGAAACATATGCCTTAATACTATTTTTTTTAACTTCTCTTTTAAACTTTCCCTTTACGTTTGTGTAACTGGCAAGTTTGTGATTTTTAGCATTATCATAGCAGTAAAAACACAAAGAGGAAAAAAAATAGACTTTAGAAATATGAACATTTCCAGTCCTCTGCCATTCCCTCTAATCCTTTACATCAATATGACTTGTGGTGTATGCTAAATATCTAGTGGTATCATTGAAGGCAGCACTTAACCCCACCCATGTACCTCGATATTAAGTGTTGCCAAACTGCTTTTCTTGCTACCACAGTTTAAGAAAATGAAACTGATGGCAAGAGGAAAATTTTGGAAAACTAAGGATGCTCACACATGAGGATCTCTAAACTCTTCAGAGTTATATGAGCACAGTACTCATCCAAATCCCTAACAGCTAGAAATGATGCCAATCACAGGAACTGAAGTTTTCTCCTGGCAGTTCACTTGCTGCCCAACAGGCCACCTACAGAAAAGCTTCTTGCAGCCCCCCACCTCTCTCTCCCCTCAGAACCGCAGCCAACTTTTCAGGCAGTATCCTGGGCATTCTACTGCTTCCACACTGATGACAAGGTGAATGTGGCAGCATGCCCTCAAAATATCACTTGAAAAAACAAAAGCACCCAAAACAACCCAACTATGAGACTCGTCATTTTAATAGCCTGCTGCAGATCAGAAATCAACCTACATATATTTAAATACATGTAAGGTGTCTGTTTGGCAGATTAAAGCCAGAGCTGCTTTGATTTGTCTTCCTGCTTCACCACCCCTCCACTGTGAAAGATGGAATTACTTCACTGAAAATTCTGCTAAGCGAAAGCTTGCACCAAAACAGGGAAATCTGTAGCAAACCAGAGGCAGCCCAGTCACACACTGCACCCTCCCTCATGCTGATGTGCATGCAGAATATCTGGCATGTTATCTTCTTGCAGAGTTCTCCTACACCCTGCACTAGGAGCATCCAAAGAAGACCTTCTGTGGCAACACACACCCAGGCCGTGAGATGGGTGCAAGGCTCCATCCCCAGCAGCTGCACGCTGCTGCTGCCACGTTCAAGGCAGGAGCCGCAGCTGAACAGGGAATTTCAGGGGGCTCTGCCTCTGGTGGGGTGACTCCAGCAGCTTCTTCATCAGAGTGCAAAGGGTAAAAAACCAAGGGAAGGAGAGTGAGCGGCAAGAACAGCAAATGTTGCTCAAAAAGATTTTGTGTTCCTTCTATATGCAATAAATGTGTAGAGGCAACAAGCTGATTTTAGCACCCTCCCTCTTTTAGTTGCATTGCTTTTCTGCTATTTAACTCTCAAAACAAACAAATCCCACAGTAAAAGAACCCCAAACATCTTCCCTAATTTCTAAGTCAGGAATCAGTCTTTGCTTCAGTTCCAGGACCCAAAGCAGCACTAAGTTTGCGGAATTTTACCTGAATTTCTGATGCATCGCATCAGTTTTAGACTGTTAACATTTGTCTCTCAGTAGCACTGATCTCTAGTTGCACTAATTTTAGAACAATCTAAATCAATTCTGAAAACTGAGCAAAACTACTGAAGTACCATAGATAAAGCTTAGTTAAAATCCTGTGCTAGCTTTTCTCGACTGATATTTGAAACCATAGAACTCATCAATATTATGGATTAATATTGACTTTTACTCTTCAGCTCACAGTATTTCTCCATCTGTATTTAATGGCTATTACTAAAATTATCTGCATTTTTATTTTTCACCATTCACATTTTTCTACTACTTTCCCAACAGATTTCCTTTATTATCATTTTTTTGGCCCACTGCCCTTCCTCACAGTGTCCACAATCCGTGGAGAAGAGATTGCTGATGGCGTTATCACAGGCAAACAGAATGAAGCTAATGGTAACAGGCACTCCTTGCTAGGTAATTATTATAGGAGAAGGAATGCAAATGAGCCCTAATCTGTCTCACACAATGGCAGAGGTCTCAGATTTGCATTAAACCTTTTGCAGCTCTCCCAGATTGGGGACTGCAGATAACAATGCATCTGCAGCCCAGGCTGCCCCAGTGGTTATTACATTGTGCCCCAGCAGGTACAGTGTCCCTGAATGACTCTCCCGTCCCCCTTTATATCTCTGGTCCCCTCCTCCTTCTCTCCTTCCCCCCAGCTTTGCAGAAGAAAAAGCTAATTGTGCATGCCATTTGGCTCGATTCATGTTTACAATGAAGAAGAAAGCAGCGCTGTTTGGTAATTATAATTGGGAAATGGACATCAGGAAATCTCCATTCTATTCCCAGCTATGTCGTTCACTTGCCAAGGAACTGAAGGAAAATAACTTCGCTTTTCTGTGCATCCATGTGTTCAGTTAGAAATACAAGGTTGGCATTTGTAGTGGCCCAACAGACTCTCATTTTACAGAGGCACCTGCTGAACATTTTCAGGAAGCTAATGCTAGACCTCACTCGAATCTAGGCTGAGTTCACGATAAGCTGCGGTCCTTCAGAAGAACCACTGCCTAGATCTCAATTCCCCATCTGATAATAGGCTGTAAAGAATGAGATTCTTTTCCAGCACTGTATTCTGCTATAAAAACACCTAAACTAACACCTGCCAGCTGGGGCCATGCTCAGGGCTCACACAGGTGTCTGCCCACTAGCAGAAGTTAAAAGAAGAAGGTGTAGGAACTATGACTGAGGTGCTCTGATCACAAGCCACACAGCAAAGCATTTTCCCAAACCTTATCTTTTCTAGCATCTTCTGTATGGCTTGTTTGGATTGGGAGCATTGGAGTCAAACGTATTGAACCTTTCCCAAGTGAGTCCCTGGTCTGAGGTGAAAACTCCTTACTAGCATGAACAGAGTTTTTCAACACTACTGCCTTCTTTCTTGGATGCTCATTTTCTCCTGAGACATTTTTGTCAAATAGGGTATTTCCAAAACTGATCTTCAGGAATCAAAGTTTCTGCCACAGAAATGCAGACTAGAAAATGGAGACTCCTGAACTGTAAGTGGGCATATAAACTAACTTCTTAGCAAATTAAAACCCAAACAACAACAATACCAACAAAAAACACAAGACAAACAAACAAACCCACAAACCAAAAACAAACCAAATGAAACAACACCCCCCAAAATAAAAACAATTACCTATTGTCAGAAATTAACAAAATTTTTTACAACAATAGGTAAAAAAGGAGAGTTGTAGAAAGTGCTACAGTTCTTTAAACAGCATGTAACAAGTTAGTTCTTCAATAATCAAAGTTTCGCTTATTTCCATCTCATGGTACAGTAGGTGGGGCAGCCCTACGTCTTTATACAGTTACTGGAATACACTATACATGTCTCTGGGATGGTCTCTGATAGCTGGTATCCTCAAGCAACATTCATCACACCTAAACAATCAGTTTAAAACCATAGTTATTTTTAAACGATGCTATGGCTCTGTTATGATATTGAAGTTCTCTGAAAGAGTCTTCTCCCATTTGGACTAACATTTAAGGTTCTTGCCACTTGGAAGGACTGATATGGTACAACATTATCAATGATCAATCCATACATCAGAAAAGCAAAAGCTGTCTTACACTGGTTAGTTCCCATTAAACAAGAAGGGGATTTTCATTCATCTGGTTCACAAAGCTGAAAACATTTTCCCATGTAGTCTTTGTGCTAACTTTCCAACACTAGAAAGCATTTCACTCAGAACACAAGAAGGGGGTATTTTTACATTATCGAGGCATGACAGGAATCAGAACCCACAATTTAAATTCTAACATAGGTTCAGATTTGTCACTGGTCTCTAGGCTGCCCCTCCCCAGTGACCACTTACTACCACCTGCCTACTGGTGTCTTTTATATGCGCATAAAAACCTTCTTCCAAACCCAGATGTAGCTGCGAAGAGCCTGATAGACTCACCCTCACTTGGAAGTCAGGGACTACCACATTGCTGCTGGACCAGCAAAAGCACCGGGGCAGAGAAAGTCAGCAGCACAGCCCAAACTAATTTGGGCACCTGAACACACCCAGCTGACTCTGCCTGGAGTGGACCAGCTATCTCACCTCCTCCTGCCCACAGATCTGGGGCGGTGGAGGGGGAAAGGGAGGAATACTGGAAGATAAGGAACAGGGAGCAGAAATGTCTTCATGGGGAACTACTGCTCACTCTGTGACCCTTGGCCCATCACCAAAGCCATGCACTTCAGGACCACTCTCACATTAAGCATTAACTCAGGCAGTTCAGCTGTGTTGCCGAGTAGCCGGTCAAATATTTACAAGAGTTTCAGAAGGTGCAAGATTAACCTCATCCTTTCAGTGTAAAACCCAATGTCCACTATTTCATACCCTGTCTTGCAAAGCAAGAAGTCACAATTCCAAAGCTTTGAGACTTGCAACACAAAGTCTTAGAAAGAATAATCCAAACAGGAAAACTAAGAGGGACTCAATGCACACTATAGACAAAATATTGGCACCACATACAGTGCTGGCAAGTAGAGCAGCATGCTGTGTTCCTAAGAGGGAGAACAAGTAAAATCCAGCTCCTGGAATGGTGATGGCAACCTCACCTGATCAACACCCTTTCCTTTTGTCCAGCTGCCTCCAGGTCATTTTAGAGTAAAGACAAAAATTGTCACTGCGCTTTCAAGGATCTCAACAGCTTTCCAACCCTGTGCTCCCCCCCACCCCGCCATTCTCACCAGCCTTTTGAGAGTTTCCCTCTATTGCAGCATTCTGCGTTGCAGGGATTCAACCTTTCAACTGAAGCATGAGAGATCGCTTATACTGTTGAACCGGTGGAGCTGCCAGCCTCCCCTTTGTTGCACAAGGATTTACACTTGAATGGCGCTGGGAAGCAGAGTCTTTTTAAGGAAAGGCTGGTGGGGGGAAGACAATTTCCTTGCCAGCATCCTATTCGCAAATCACATTCACCTACCAGCTCAACTTCTCCAGTTCACACAACTACAGGAACCTTATCAAACCGCTAGTTTCTAAGTTTACCGTGAGGTGACTTTTATGAATAAATTGCTAATTTTAGCTTACTTCAACAAGGATATACATAGCCATAAGTGAAGTTCATTTCGAGCCTAAATGTGGGCACTTAATGTAATTCAGTCCAATGTAAATTACGTCATTATCTTAATCTATGACTCATTTATGTATTTCCTATTATAGTAGCCTTGCACTGCCATGCACATCATAGTCCATCCAATTGCTTCTACAGCCTTTCAAGAGAGACACCGGGGAACACCACAATGGCACAGATGCACTGCAGAAAATCATCTGAAACAAGAGTATGAAAGCCTACTCCAGTTTAACAGTGGCACGGTGGCCTTGGCCCTCTACTTAACCATATACACAAGTAGCACCAGCCTGACACATTTCTGCTCTTAAGTTGCGAATGGGTGGATAATTACTCATTGTTTTCAGGCTATGTTAGCAGTTACCAAGCAGTATCATATTGCTGTCTTTCAAACAGCAGCACTCTGGTAAATCCACAGTTTTTTGTTTGTCTGCTTGCCTGCTTGGAAGCATGAAGCCTGCTATCTCAAAAAAAAAAAATAATAGCATCACAAGTTTGAAAATTGGCAAATGCTAATCTGGCATAGAAAAAGATCTGTAAGGAACATTCCTTCTGGTTTTCAAATGTTACACCTGCTTCTGATTAGACTATTTCCTGAATTCTGAATTGGCCACATGCTGAAACACACAGACAGCGCAGCCTGCAGAGTGCAGCAAGAAAAAGGCTAGCACAATCCAGAGCTAGTGGCAAACCACAGTCCCCATGAAAACCACATGTGCCAGAGACCAAATATTTTGCGTTTTGCTTACTGCTAATAAAGCTGCTTCACTTCATTAAAAGCAGCTTATCATTTTATCTACTCACTCTGATTAATTAGCCTCTAGTTAAAATGAATGAGCACTTGATTCGAGGATTCTATTAATGTGACACTGGTGAACCACCACTTACACATTTCTTCCATCCTTTTTCTTTTACTCTCCATCCTCTCTACACCCAGTGTCTTACCAGATTCACATTCCCAGAACCCTTTGAGAATACCAAAACACTTTTAAGACAGAGGTGAGTAAGGAAATGTCCCACAGTCCAAAATTCTTCCGAGGCTCAGTTTTCCTGCTGGAATATACAGATGTACGTAATCTACTTCTCACTGTAATTATGATCACAAGCTTGGAAAGAAACAGCTTGGAAAAAAGAGAGAGACAGGGAAACAGACTGCGTTGCTGGGAACAGGGGCAAAACAATAGTACCTTTAATACATACAACTTATTTGTCCCTCCAGAATAAAAATTTTAACTATGAAGCACAAACAGCAGTCAGTTCCATCAAAAACCTGACTTTCTTAGAGAGCGAAGAACTTTCTCCTAAGCCAAATACCATGTGCTGTATATGCATAAAGACAGCTTCTGCTACAGTACATGCCTACAGATTTCACAGTTGCATATGACCGCCAAAATCTCAATTTCTAGCAGCAAAAAACGTATGTTACCATTATTTAGCCAAGCATCTGAAGACTGAAATATATCCTAGCTGCTCATTTTGCTGGAAAACAGTGCTTTGCTTCATATACCTAATCTTCTTGTCTAATCAACTGATTTTATTATGACTGTCAGAAATACCCAAATGTATTTGGGAAACTTTAAAAGATAAACAAAGAAAACCAAAGCTATACACCTTCCCTTTTCCTTCTTTAAAATGTTAAGCTTCACTCTTTTACAACAATGCCCAACAGAAGACTACTGAAAAATCATTAGGCCTAAAACTGTAGCAAATCCATATTTTGACGGAGGAATGGAAGGAAAGAAGGTGAGGAGAAGGGGAAAGAAAACTTCCTGGGTCATTCTAGCATTTAGATCTAATTTCCTGTTTAACCAAGAATATTAAGTAGAACAGTGAGGAAGTGACTGGAAACTTTTTATTTACGCTGCAAGCAATTTAAGATCTCTCTTTCAAGAGAATAGCTTGGTTAGGGTATGAACTGCAGACTATAAGCACAAGCTTGAAATTCACCATTCAGCCTGACAAGGCTGTATGCGAGAAGGCACCAAAGCAAGATCTGGTTTATATCACACAGCAGGGCAGTAACTGACCATGAGTCATTGATGTATTTCATCTGGCTTTTAAGGCCATCAGCACCAGATAAAAATGCTTTAGGACACATTTTACAAAGCATTTCCCAGTATAAGTTTGCCTGGTCAGTTCAAATCAGCGTAGAAATTTCTAGACAAAATTTCTTCATGGCAAGGCCTCCAAGATGAAATATCTTCTGTCCTGCAGCTGGCAAGATATTGGTGCAGCTCTCCACTGTAATGACTGGGCTAACTGAACAGGAGTCTTCCCGTGGGCTAATCCCAAAAGGGATGAGACAGGATGAATGATTTCTGCTACCAAAGCCTGGGCTGCAAGTAGTACCCAGTCCTCACAGTACCCAAGGCAGCACCACATAAAACCATGTGTATGCCAAACAGAGTAGAAGAGATAAAAACCCCTAAAAAACATGGTTCGAAATATCAACTCGTGATTTTGGATTAATACTTTAAAACACTTTGTTTAGGAATAAAACATTCTACTGGTTTGGATTTGTTATTAACTTTTTATGAATGGCCAAATTATTGAAACTTATAATAAAGAATTCACATGCATCTTTGTGTACCTGAAAGATGGAGCAATATGCAACTAGATGGGTCATACCCTAGCAGAAGGAGACAGTTAATCACTTTTAAGGAAATAAGGCAACAAACCACGTCTTTTTCATTGCTAATTTCAACAAGGACTTTATAGCTGATTTGGGCCTTGCAGCTTTCTTTTTGAAGGACTAACAGAGAATATAAACCAAAGTAAAATAGCAAAACCTGCCACCTACACTAATACCTATGTGATACACTTAGTTCCTCTCAGCCATTCATTATGGATTAGCACAACATGCTCTCTCAGCAACTCCTTCCTGCAGACTGGCAGCTGGTAGTGCCAGGGCTCTGCAGCAGTCACTGCAATCCACTCAAGCCACAGAGTTTTTCCTAGGAGCCCTCCAAAGCTCCAGAGAGCATGGGAAGCCACCTCAATGCTCAGGGCAATGCTTACACACCAGGGATTATGGTGAGCAGGCATCTGGCCTCCAGAAGCACCCCTTCAAATCCTTGGGTGCGGATGAAAAAAGGAGTCAACCAACGACCCAACTGCAGTTCATCGGGGTGGTGGAAAAGGGGAGGAGAAGGCCTCAGCACAAGGGAACATGCTACTCCACATAGGACTTATTCCTAAATAATAAACTCAGTTCTGTAGTCAGAAGTAGGTCTACACACCTGAAACACAACGACGAGGAGGAATGTTCAAAACTCCACCGCATTATGGACAACTGAGGCAGGCAAACCATAACTGCTGAAACTGGAGCAAAGCCAAGCAACCCAGAGTTACTCTGCTAGCACTAAGAACTTAAGAGTTCCCTCTCAATACCAAAGGGAGCATGTTTGGGAGGGAAAGAAAGGAAAGTTTCCCTGAAGTAACCATCATTTTCTTACATGTTAATGATTTCTATTTGGAGTTTCCAACAGGCACACTACTACCTACACTACCTTGTGCAGAGTCTTAGCACAGCCGACCACTCTACCACAGGTAACAAAGAACCAGCCCCTGCTGAAGGAGCCTTCTCCTGACTCAGTTTCCTGATAAACTGTGCTAAGAAAATTGCACATCCGTCCTGCCAGCTTTAAGAACGTCTGTTTGGACACTGGGGACTCAGAATTGTTTGCATATTGAAAATTGTCTTATGGGCGCTTCTGATTGTTTTTTTCATTGTGTTGATTCAGTTGATCCTTCAGAGAAGCTTTCTTAATAATATCGAAAGGGGGAGTTGTAGAAGCCCTGAGGGGCATTCCCTGGTTTAGGGAGACACAAGAAGCTTCCCTCAAAAAGCTGTTAGACCCCATTGGCTCCTTTCCCTGCTCCTATGTCTGTTCCTACGTCCCTGAGCCATTCAGTCCCTCTTCCCTGGTTGGCCCTCATCTTTGTACTGCCCTGAGACCAGGACTGAGTAACCCAGGCCCCAGACACCTGTGTGCTTTGGGAACTCTGAACATCTCACCGCACAGCTGAATTAAACATCTGGGGATATTATGCAAAGGCCTTTTTACTTCTTTACCCTGGACTTTACTAGCAGTTATTCAGACTGCAACAGAAGGTTTTAATGAGGGACCACGAATGGTCATTGCCATAGCCACAGTACAGGGCAGGGGGCACACACAGGACAGGACCTTCTCGCCCTCCATACACAAAGAGATGCCCCAAGGCAAGACCCTGCAGTGTTCTCCCCTCATCTTCCTAAAACTCTACTCACTTACTCCTGTCTGTAGACCAGTAAAGTTTGCCCTCAGAAAAGGGCTGACTCAGACAACTGAAAATGGTAGAAAGTTCTAAATAATAGTTCTCACTACAGCTTTAACCTATCTTCCTGTGTCTAGATATGCTAAATTTTCAGACCTTGTCTGAAAATTTAGCATATCAGACCTTTTTAGACCTTGTCTATGAAAAAAGAAATTTACAAACAAGTTAATTTCAGTTCTGAACTCTCCACTTCGTCTACACTTGAAACAACCAATAATATTTAAAACTATCATTCTGGAGGTACAAAACAAGCATTTAGCTTTCTAAATCTACATGATAAACAGATTCTAACTATAAAAATTACCTGAAAAATGCACTGCTGGGATGGAAGTTATTTTTCCTTCTCCAATAAAGTTTATGAGATTTAAGTCTTCCTTGGATCAGAGTAAAGAATTAATACCTGTAACATTCATGAAATGAAACTCCGAAAAAAATCAAAGGTTTTACTAAAAAGCAAGAGAGGGCAGGGTTATTGTTAAGTTAATGAAGTACTTAAGGACCTTAAGCAGTGGCAAAGTCCTGATTTAAAGTGGGAGATGGTTAAGGCTTTGCAAATTGAGAACTCTGGAAGAACCTGTCATCCTCTCCTAAGGTACAATACAGCTTTGACAAGCACATCATTTTACTGAATACAGTTATTGAATGAGAAATACTAACCTCAAAGATCTCAATGGATTTGAGGGAGAAAAAAACCCAAGACCTGAAACAAACACCTTGTTGAAATGCTCTACAAATGCTCAAGAGCTGCGAACTTGATTTGTAAATGAAAAGAAAAATACAATTAGGGCAAACTTCCAACTGACAGCTAAGTTATTACAGACATGGTGTTTAATATACAGTGTCACCCACCTGAAATGTTAGCTAGTAGCAGTATCACCTTTCCTTTGGAGATAGCTCAGGTTGATACAAATAAAAAAGAAAAATGGGGAAATGATGAGGGAAATAAAAGTTAAAAAAAAAAAATCAGTGCATAATAGTCATTCTAGATGCACTGATACAAAACATAACTTCTGAAAAAATCTGAATGGAAGTAGGGTTCTTCTTTTAACAAACAAAAAAATTGAAAATTATCTTTGCCCAAATTTAGTTAAGAGGAACAGGAAGAGAAAAGTACAGATATAAGGCAAAAAACAAACCACAACAAACTGTGGCTCACTGGACAGCCTGATCTTTTGCTGCCTTGTCCCTGCCCTGCCTCTCCCTCTCCTTGCTGACAACACTTCCCTTCAACACTTCCAAACTGAGGAGGAGTATATGTTCCCCATCCTTCACCTCTACTGAACCTGCTCTAGTCCAACACATGGGCAAGAATTTCCTCTTGCTTTGGTTCTCAAATTTCACTGTCACATCCAGCCTCTCCCCCCAGAGCTTTTCACCCCGAGGACTGCAGTCTGCATGACTGCATTTGATAATACAGACTCTGCTGCTTAAATACTGCACATTTGCAGACAGCTAAAGCATGTGTTACAAAGGTACCATAAAGGGCTTCAGCAATACACACTTGCTGCGTGTGCAAGCCCACAGCAGCTGGAAAGGGACTCTGTCCAACACGGGACAGTTTCCCTCTCGTCACTGGGATGAAAAGGAGCACACAGAGAGAAGGCCTTAGTGCCGGAGCCGTTCCCAAGCCATGGCTTCACAGGAACCATCTGACATGTTGCAACTCAGGAAGCATGTGAAGGAAAAGGAGGGGAGCAGCAGGCATGGATTCCCCTCCAAATTTCCAGTGCTGTGTAGAAGGACAAACAGATGTATCCAGCCAGAGAGAAATAGCAGTAGGCTGTGCACAGCCTCTCAGCTGCTCCTACTGAACTGAGTAGAGGCACTTGGCTCCACTGCACACCACTGCATATGACATGCTGGGAGGGAGACAATAACAAGAAGCGATGCCCACAATCCTGCAAAACAGATCTAAAGCTTGTGCTTCCCTCAGCCCCCAACCCAGAGAGTTTGAAGGCATTCAGAAACAGCACAAAAACTCTGCTGGAGCTACGAATCCTTATAGAATCTTTCCTCTACATGTGCAGCTCAGCCAAGCCTCCCACATTTCAGTGTGCCCCAAAATTTTGTGTTTCAAAGGAATTTTAGAGCCTTTGCTTGTTTTGGAGAAAACAGGTTCAGAAGCCACAAGGCAGCTCCTGCAGGTTCCTCTCAGCATGCCACAGCATCAGTGGCAGAGGCAATGCCTGCCTCCAACAGCACAGGCAGCTGCATTCTTTAGTCTGGCACCAAGGAGGAAAGCTATCATCCATTTTTAAGTTAGATTCAGGGAACCAGCTGGGGACCAACGATTGCCATTTCTGAAGTGCACAAAGAGGAGTGTAACCAGCTTTTCCATAGTAACCAAGATTAGCGGCCTTGAGTCTGACACTCCTCCTGCATTAAAAGATAGGAGACAAAGAGAGAGACAGGTAATTACACAGAAGGAGCCCTGGGGAAATTGCAAACTCCTTGAGAACCCTTTAGCTGGTCTGTATGTTTCTCCTTGTCTCCGCTTCAGCTGAAGGTCCCCAAGAAACATTTGCCCATTAGATCATTAGCTTTATTGCAGAAAGTAGCCAGACAGCTGGTAGTGGCTGTTCAATAAAGACTTAGCTTTCCTCTGCACCGGCAAGAATGAGATGGAGAATGAGAAAAAGAACATCCCAAGGCACATTACCTGTCTGGAGCTTATCCTTGATACGTTAGTGCATTTAGTCAGTGTGAGGGTCTGACAAATGAACTCTGACAAATCTTGCTGGGGCAATTTAAGACATTATTGCATCGCACTGTCTTTCAAAACCCTTCACAAATGTTAACACCACTGAGCAATCCAGCAGGAAAACTTGTATCATACACTGGCCTCTCCAATTCAGAACCCAGCAAGTTAGCATAAATCCCTTCTCAGTGCTGGATTAAGTTAAGATGTCAATTCTGAAGCAGAATGGCTGAGGTCTAGACAGAAGATATTACCTCCACTACAAAGAGCATTAACATCTATCACAAAGATGGAAGAGGAAATGACATTTCAAAGCACTGCAGCTCCTAAGCAAATACAAATCTTTAATATTAAAATACATATGCAATTTGTCTAGCAACAAACTTGAGTCTACTCATGCAGCTCACGATGCTCTATGAATCAGCACTAATTTTTTGGACTTTATATATCCCTGACACATAAACTGAATGTCTTGCAGTGAAAAGAGGTACGTGGATTTTCCCATCACCACATAACTACAAAATTAAATTCCTCTCACACACCACATTTTGCACTTCTGTCCAAAACTGGAAAAAGTCTGGAGAGTTAAAGACTTGCCATGTGTTTCACTATTCAGAACTAGAGTTGGGCTTCCAGCTAGTTCCTGCCTTATCTGTCAGGGATACAACCAGCCACAAAACCATGACAGACCCCAGAGAAGACATCAGGTTTAAAAAACTAACCAAAACTACTTAAGAACCAAACCAATCTGTATTTGCCCAATCAGATGTACACGTGTGATAATAATAAAAGAAGCACTTTGCGATATGATTCTTCAACTTGTCTTCTCCAGACCTCTCTGTCTTTCCATCTAAGCTGATATTCAGGCAAAGATTTAGTTAACCAGTCTGCAATACATGAGTTTTATTTTTTTCCTCTGCAAGCATTTAAAATATATCTCATCTTCCAGATTTTCTCAAGGGACAGTATCCTACACTTAGTAGTAAAGCAAGAAGTGCACAAAACTTCTGTTTGTGTTCCAGTATTAGAAGGGCAACCCACAGGAACCAGAAGCTTGGCTAAACTCCAGGTAGACAAACTACTTCTGCCATCACCTGCCCTTCCAGAAGGGAAGGTGCTCCAGAAGGAGAAGAGCAGGCAAGACACCTTGAAAAGCAGGTAACAATTACCCCTTACCTTTCTGAAGAGGCCGCCGCCAATTAGCACATTCCTGGAGCTTCTGAATCAGGCAAAAAGAGGAAAGGAGGGGAGGGGGGAACAAAAANAAAACCACGGGGAGGAGAGAGCTGTTTTCTTTCTTCCTCAGCACAGCAGTATTTCCTGAGGGGAGGAGAAAAAAACAAGTAGAAAAAAGGAAATAAGCATTAGCTTTTATGATTTTCGAAGAGGCTACTGATTACAACTCTTGCTTGGCAGAGCTGCTGTGCCACTACTTCTGCAGTTCCAAAATACCAATTTAGGGTGTCCTGTATTTTCCCCATTGTCACCTTATCAAAATAGGGAATATGAATGTCAAGTCAACCACTACTAAGAAAAGTCAAGAGATTTCTGCCAGAATAGCATAAAGTCCCATACTAGAACGGGTTAAAGTCCAAATCAAAAATATTTTCGTACACTTATTCTATTAAGTAAACAAGCTTCAGCCAAGCTCACACCCACTTCTACAAAAATTCAAATGAGCCACATTTACTATCAAAATAGCTGGCAAAAGACAAATTCCAACATGCATACTGAACACACAGGTATATACTGACATTCAAGTGCTTATGTACTCTGCTCTGAGAGGATCATACCTACAATTATGAGGTATTTGCCACTCATCATAAGTTCTGTTTCTTTTTAAGACAACTTCTTTTTTTCTTAAGACAATCTATTCTAGCTATATCAAATCTTTCAGTAACAGCAAGAGTAAGTATTTGTGCGGTTTTTTTTAAAACAGAATGAAGGGAAAGGGATCTAAAAAACCTTTTGACTAAAGGTACCACTTCGAAATCGAGCTTCACTCCCATAAAACCACAATTCCTCACCTCAGACCATCTCTGTCTCTCTGCCCTACTCCTAACATGACTTTAAAGAAACTTACAGACACAAAGATTTAATGAGCCCCTCCCTACCTCCAGTACCTGCCTCTGATGAAAGGCAGGAAAATCAAGTGGAAAATTATTTTAAAGCATGAATGCAAGACATTAACATCTTTGAGGAAATGGCAATCAAGGTTTTCCACAGGGAATGAGCAAAGGGAAACACGTCCAGTCTGTTCTCCATCACACTTTGTTGGCTTATATTAGTACAGAAAAATTCTACCCTTTTCTGTCCCATGGAAAATCTGAACACAAGTTCTCAAAATAAGGAAAAAAGTCTATGCTACCTTACCTTTCCACACACACTTCTGCCACCCCACAAATCAACAATTAACCCATCTGCTAACAGCATACAGATCCTAGTGTCCTGGAAAAGATTTTAAATAAGGAGCCCCAACAGACAGGCAACATAAAAGGCAGCACTTCTATCACAGCATCTCCCTCAAAGCCACCACGTCTGTCCAATTCTAAATGGCCACAGTTCCTGCATTTCTCTAGGGGACAAAAGCTCTCTTTTTTCCTCCTCCTGTCAGCAAGACTTAAAGCTACAAGAGTAATTCTGTCCAGATTCCCCTCTAGATAAGCAATGATTTAAAGAATTCATGAAGTGGCAGTGTAAATAAACAATGAAAAACTAAAAAAAGATCACAGGAGACAACACACAGAAAATGTGCACTAAGGAGAGAAAGAACAAGCTCAGTGATTCAAAACCTCTTCTGCCTTGTTATGTGCACCCATAAATAGGCGCAGCAATAATCTGACAATGCCAAAGAATGGATCCTGACACCAAAATGCAGCTACTCAAAAACCTGCCTCCTCAACCTTCTGCCTAAAGGCAAATCTTCCCACAGTGTTTAATTTCACTTTCTCAATGTCTTACACCCCTCATCAGCTGCATTTCTGCTTTCTGTCAGCTTTCACCATTTGTACTAATTGATGCAAAGCAACTTAAGCCGAAACCTGGAGAACTCAAATCGTTGTTGGTTTTTTTTTTTTTTGTTTTTGTTTTTGTTTTTGTTTTTGTTTTTGTTTTTGTTTTTGTTTTTGTTTTTGTTTTTGTTTTTGTTTTTGTTTTTTTTTTAAAAAAAAAAGGGAAACAGTGCTTCAGCCCTAACTGTGGGGACTGGAGAAGAAATGACCCTTAGTGAATTGCTCCTGACACGTGTACATCCCGAGGCTATGTGCAAATCAATACTTACTGAGCAGCTCAGCACAGATCAGGTTGCAAAATGCAAGAAAAAAGAGAAATTGTATCACCCCCTCAAACATACATTATTTTGGTATCCCTAAATCAAATGAATCATTTGCTTTTCTTTTTCATTATCAAACCAAAAGAATGCTTTTGACAGCATTTTTCTTCCTGCTAAGAAATCCCCCCCCCCCACACACAGATCTCCAGTAATGTCTGTTAAGAATTGAAATATTGGTTATATTTAAAGTGCTTACAAATTTTGCACTTCCATCCTATTACTAGTAGGAGAAATCATTTAAAGCAGACATGGAAGATTTGAAGAAAGCATATTTTTAAATCAAAATCAAGAGGTGGGAAAAAAGTCTTAGTGAAAAAAACCTAGGTTTTTAAGCAACATTCTCAGAGAGACAGAAATCTGTCTCAAGTACAATTTAGAGACATAGGTTTGACTCAACATCACTTGCTCCAAAAAAGGTGAGATTGGTCTGTTCTCAAATCCTAAGGCAAGAAAAAAAATGAAGTGAAATAATGCATTACCCAAAAGTCAAATCCTAAGTGGAGAAACCTTGAGAAATGACTTACAAAACCAAAAGACTTGACTAAATTTCTGGCAGGGCCAGAGATAATTCGTATGAAAAAAATGTCAAAATGTTTTGGGTATACAGCCACTACAGGAAGGAAACAAACAGAAAACTGGGAAACACTGTATCAAAACCCAACAAATCGTTGACATCAACATTAGATAAATGACTAGGCATATGTTGAGTCAAACACCCTCAAGATGGTGTGTGAGTCAACTCCTGCAATGAATTCAGCAGAGTTGCTTTCCTACAGCAAGCTTAATAAAAATAATCCTCAATTATTCCAGCTAGGCCTGGGTTCTCATTAAATCTCACACGATGTGTGCCCATTCTGGACACACATCCATCTGAGCTGGACATTTAAACATGGAGCAGGGATATTGGAATGTGATTTTGACTAATCTTTTGTGAATGATGATGCCAGATTTATTCTTCCTGCTGCACAACAAAGGTAGTGTTTTTTCCAGGCATTACCCAAATGTAGCCCAGTTCCTATGGAAAAATGCAAAAATCCTGCAGGACATTTGCAGGTTGTAGATCTTAAGTGATCCAGATACTTTTTACATTCAGAAAATTTTGGGAGAGTGATGCCCCTCACTGGCAATCTGCACTGCATGACTGCTGAAGAGCTTGCTGACCTTATCATGTCTGACCCCTGCATGGAGCCCCCGTCAGCTCTTAGAGGAACTCCTCTGTCAACAGAAGCTCCCATTGTACACAACCAACCTGGGTGATTTTCTGGTTTATTGCATTTTCTAGCTCTACGATGGCTACTAATTTCATTACACTGAGGAATTAGATCAGAGCACTGCTGTATGCAACAGAACCCTCCCTAAACCTTGTCTATAACATGAGGCAACTTAGGGTTTAAACTAAGGTGGGCATCATCATCAACACCTCTTAAAATTTACAGAGAAAACCAAGAAGTGTTCTCAAGGTTCTTCAATCTACATTTAACTTCATGTGAATTATAAGTACATTCAGAGTGTACTAATATAGATCAAGTTCATATCACAGTAAAAAGTAATTTTGTTTTTTTTCCTGTTGATTTTCAACCTTTTGATCTAGAAGAGGTAATAAAATAACTATTTCCTTAACATCTATTGAGGGAAGTAGCAGTCTCCGTTTCTTATTGCAAAAAACAAACAAGCAAGCTAAGAAAAAAGAAGATTAAAAAATACCCACTCCTAAATAGCATGATGAAACTGAACAAAACCTCTCAGCCTTGGGTTATGAATCCAGGAACCTCTCCTGTTTCTGAATCAGGTTCTTTCTCCAAGCTATCTCCTAGTATCTACAGCTGGCACAGAATCAGTATGAAATAAAAAAGGCACATTTCATTTCATGTAACATTTCATGAAAACACAATATAGCATTTACCTACGGCAACATGAGAACAAACTAGATATTAGGAAATTCTCATTTATTTTAGTATGAATTAGAAGCACATCCCTGTTATCCATGCATATGTGTGTGTGCACGTGTCTCATACACACAGCAGGGTAAGCCTTCCACCACAAACACCTGTCCTGAGACATTTGTGAGGAAAGAAGCTTCTTCAAACATAAATACTATTTTCCCAGAACTGGTATCTGCACAAAGACAGGAAGCTTTTCTCAAGTATCTATTACAAAAAGCCAAGAGAAAGTAACCAAAACATTGTTGCAGAAGCACAAAGCATAAAAACATTGTAAAAGTCAATGAAAACACAATCTCCTAAATAAATTCTCCTCTCATTTGCCTTAGAGAACTCATGGGATCCACCACCAGCAGATGTCTAAGTAAAAGACTAGATTTTACTTACATGAAATATATTTCCTAAACATGCAGTGTAATTTTTATTAATTTGAACCAAGTTTAATTCAAATGCCAAATTTTATTTCTGTATCTTTATATAGAGGTGTTCACACAATTGTTTCCTATGGCTTTAATGTTACAGCTATCTGTATTTTTCCACCTGCTTTCCTTGGATCCTGAAAAAAGCTCTTCCCAAAATGACATTTGTCCATGTGAAAAATCTGAGCTTTCAGAAGCACTATTCACATGGATGCATTTAGGTAACATGCCTATTAAAGCATACCACCATGTCATGTCTGTATGACATTTACCTACCAGTCTAACTGCAATGACCCCACCAAGAATGAAAAAAATATTTAATTTTCTCTTAATCACCTGAAAAGGTACCTACCAAGCACAATAAGATTTATACCCCATATTTTATATGCAAAGTCTTGAGGACCAAACTCAGTGCACTGAAGCACAATGAGAGATACTCATCACTTGAGTCCCTTCCAAAGAAACAGGGTGGGAATAATTTTCTCGAACATTTATTTCTCCTTTTTAAGCTAGACCTAGAAGGAAGCAATATCTTTGTCTAAAAGCCTTGCCCCTCAACCTTCCCCAGGTGGTTAGGGGACAGGATGCTGATAAACCAGCTAAAATAACTGGTGGAGTGGGGCCCAGGAGGCAGGACATAAGGGACAGGAGAGTCAGGTGCATGGCACATCTGGGAAAGCAGCATCCTGCTGGGGCTCCCTGCTGGGCTGGTAACCACTGCTGCTCCCTGCTACCAGGTGGTAGCCAGTGTGCTGCTGTCAGTGGGCTAATGCTGACTTAACAGCAGCCCCAAGGATAAGGGGGGTGGGAAGGGGGATTGCAGAAGCTTTTTTCTTTTTTCTTTTTTTTTTTCAGCAACTACCTCTATCTTACAAGCCTGATTTTGTATTTTTCTATCTTATTCTTAATTAAAAAGAAGATACACTTCATGTTGGAAATAGGTATTTTTTGAAGCTTGAATCATTTAGCCTATTAAACCCAAGCCTGTAATACGGGTGTTATTTCTTAAAAACATACAGTAAATGCATTAAATTATTGATAGTCATTAAACAGGAAAAAAATTTAAACAGCTCTCAGCTTTTATCAATCATTTATGCAGTTTCCACTTGCACATCTCACTGGGTTGCTATCATATAGCACAGAGCAAAGAGTACAAATCCTGAAGGCATGAATTCATTTTCTCTTGATGCAGAGTAAAAATATTCTTGGCAGCAGGAGAGAGGCTAAAACATGAAGCAGAATGGTTGAAAGGAGGCTTCTGTCTTTTGCAGTAAACAGGTAGCAATACCAGGGAGCAGCAATTTGAGGCACCAAAGCCCATCCACTTCTCCTGTAAGGGCCAGTAACAACGTCATCAATCACCTCCAACACCTGGCAGCAGTTACAGCCAGCCCGACAGTGTTTACAAATTTGATCCCTATTTGAAATACATGTTAATTCAATGGCATATGGGGAAAACAAGGAGCATTGAGGTGAATAGTAAAGCACCCAGCAACTTCAGCAAGATGAAGATTTCACCCCAAGCTGCTCACCAGCTCGTGAGCCACTAAGACTCATAATGTACAGAAAACCCAAACCTGACACACTGACAGCCTGAGCTCAGAAAAATGACAGAGACTGGGATAGTCTCTTAAAACTACTAAGAACCTTTACTTGGGCAAGTTATAACTCGAGCTGATGCCTCCAGCATGTCCAAATGACTCACATCAATATGGGGAATCTGGAGATAGATGCCAGTTGGTGGCACCTTGCCTGGCTGCTACAGGCCGGCTACCATTGAAGAGATTTTCATCAACATCCCATTTTTTGTCCATTTTATGCATAGACTGAAAACCTGTCTTACAAGAGCTGCTCTCTTACCTTTCATCCCTGGCAATTTATTGAAATTCACTACTTTACAATGCAACAAAGAGAGAACACAATTCACGGCGACAAGTCAGGGATGATTGCAGCATGCAAGGACTGACCTGACCTACCTCTACAGCAGCAACTGCAGGTGAGCCATAGCCATAAAAATATCAATGCAAAACACACAAACCCCAGCTCTGGCTAGATATTCAGACAGTGAAACCTTAGCCCTGCAGCAGGCCTGCTACTGGAACCCAAATTAATTTGTTTTAAACTACCTTGTGTCTGTTTAAATGAGCTGTAATAATAGCTCTGAAGCAAAGTGCAGACACATCCAAAAGCTAAACACAATGCTGAGGACTGCTCAAGAAATGTGTGCCTACACCCAGAGCCCACTTAGAAACAACTGTCAGGAAAAACTTGTCATAATCCAAGTGTTCCACTCGCAATGATGGCTTCAATCCCTTCAAAAAACCATTTCTGTCCACATAGAAAAAAAATGGATGTTAGAGATTAGGAAAAAGTACAAAAAGAATCATTGTCTGTAACCAAAATCTAAATCCTACGGAGGTTAGTATTTTTTCCTGAAAACGATTCAAGAATGCACTGAGTCGAGCAACTAGATAATGCCAAATGTTGACACAAAAGCAGCCAGGAAAAGCTGCAGTCACTGGAAAACATTTTCTAGCCTGATTGTTTACAGGCAACTATGTTATAAAATACAAAAATATTCACTTCCAACCATCATTAGTGCAAATCTACAACCCGTTAAAGAAATAGTCAATTAAGACACACATCTCTTTACACTGAGTCCCAAGTAGGTAGCACAGTATTTAAAGTAATACTATGAAAGCTATTACACCACTGAATTGATTTCATCATATATCAACAAACTAAGTAATTCACAATAAATTTCAATATAATATTAATCCTTACTTATATAAAGAATTGTAAGAGTAATAGCCCATTAGTATTATTAATGCAGTACACAACCACTAGCAGCTTTCACACTGGTCCAAGAACCACTACCAAGCTCAGAGAGATGCCCACTTATCCTTCAGGCCATAAGCAGTGTACCACTGTGCTACCTGCCAAGACAAGGAAAATGGAAATCACTGACAGGAGGAGCTCAGGCCAGCTCCACAGCTGCCTGCACGAAGCTGCTGCTGCAGCTGAAGGAAGCACAGGCTGAGCATCCAGCTTTGCCAGGGCTGCTGCCCCCTTGCAGGCTACTTTTTCCCTTAACCCACACTTGAAGAGGAAGGAGATGGGACAGGGAATAAAGAGCTGCCACATTGGTTTGAATTTGGAAGTAAGTGCAATCATTTTATTCAAATTTTTTCTGAATTAGCATTCCTGTTCTGTAAGTGGTAGTGTCCTCATGGTCAAAGCACAGGACAGTGTTTGCATTGATGTGTTGTGTGGTAATGCTGAATGCAGAAAGTCATTAATCATTCATAATAAAAGGCAAAAGAGTGAGAGAGGATGCAGGGCACCTTACAGAATTTGAACTGAACAGTGCTACAGCCAATTTCTCAGCTGTTCTAAACTGGCAAACCCCAACGAGCTGCAAATTGTGCATTTTAGAAATATGACCTTTTTTCTTTTTGTTTTGCTCATGCAAAATGTCTAGTGTAGTAGCTAGTCCTATTTGTTCAGGAATTGGATGCCTGTGTGAACTAATTTAATGAATGGATACTGTCTTTCGGGATTTTTTCTTCTCTGCACGTCAGTTCTGAGGCAGGGAAAAGGCTCTGGTTTAGGTGGGTGTTTGTGTGCGTGCAAAAGTATTCACCACTTGTAATGCATCCTTCTTACCAAACCTTTTCTTTTTTTTTTTTATGTAATCTCTTTTTTTTAGACCACTCAAGTTCCTATCTCCTCCCTACACCCCACTGGGAATGTTCATTTCAAGCAGCTAGAAGTGCTATTAAATTTTGTCTGGCCTGTAAAGCACATTAGCCTTCCAATGAAGTATCTGGAATTTTTATTTTGAAGCCACAATCTGGATCTCTAGCTAAGAGATGTGGTGGAAGCACACAATTCCCTAGCATTTCCCATTCCTAACCAATAAGCAAAGGCTACAAAATAAACTCAAATCCCCAAACAGAAGTCTCATGACAACTGCTGCTAAGTCTAATGAAAAGCAACTCCGAACTAATGGTTAAAGCCTTTCAAAATCTCCCTACTATTTGTAAGGAATCCGTTATCAGAGGAGAGGGATGCATCTTTAGTACAGACTTGCATGTCTAACTGAACCATCACAGATTCACACTCAAGGCTCAACTATTTGAGTTCCTATAGTTTCAGAGACAGGGCCTGTCTGTATTGGATAGTTGGGTTTGATACAGCAGTCCCTGTGCATACTCACCACCTGCCCCTCTTTGTTTTAATAAACTGATTCCATGATAAAAGTCATTTAAAATAACAAAGCCAAACAACTGTCAAACTACCACTAATACGAGCCTTCAAACAGGTTTCCATTCCATAAATCATTTTGGTGATCTACTTTCACACCACCCCAGGGAAAGTTACATGCATAACAGAGAAAATTCACTATCAATATGCAGAGATCATTTGGCAACCCTATCGCTACCAGTAAAGACCTGTGCAGTGGCACCATGGTTTCCATGCATTGCATATGCAGGACAGAAGAGCTCCTTAAACCAAATGCATTAGCTCCAGGCTTGCCAAATCATCAAAACACAACCAGTTCTGCTTCAGGTGCTTGGTTATCCACTCCTCCCTGAGCCAGCACATAGTGGGCATGAGGAAGGTAACAGAGCATTAGTGGTGGGTACTAACTTGCCACCCTTGCTAGGGAAGTAATTTCAATAATTTTAAAAAGATTTGCTAATGACTCCAAGAGTTCAGATAATGAACCCAAAAGTTCAGAGACCTCAAATATGGAAGATATTCCTCTGATAGTTGAAACTTTTTCATGTTTCCTGCTCAAAGACATCACAAAGAACATCATTATTATTATTGTGTACACTAAGCATGTTTTCAGGTATTTATTATATTAATATTTCCTATTATTTTGTAACAATAACCTACATTTAAACTACTTCTCATATTTTCTTTGCATCTTAATAAAATCAATTTCTTATTCTGTTCACAAGTTCTGATGTTTCTTTCCTTTGTCACAGACTTCTGCTAGCAGTAGTCAATGGATGAGACTGAGTATTAGTCTCCCAGAGGAGGGGAAAAAAAAATCAGTGAACCATGATCTGGGTGTGCACATATGGCAGGCTGTATTTTCCATCTCTAGCCCATTTCCTTGTCCTGAAGCTCAGATAGCCCTTAGTCAATACTTTTCCTCTGGAAATTCATCCAAGAGCTAATTTCTCATTACAAGAAATTCAGCCTCAGGAATTTAATCAGCAGCCAAAGCAGAGGGGCAAAACAACTGTCTCCAAAGGACTCTTTACAAGGATAATCTCCTGAATGAAACTCTTATTACTGATGGTCTGATGGTCCTAAAACAAAAGTATAGCTGCAGTATATGGATGCCTGATACAATTAATGACTTAATACTATATATGACTCATGCTCCAAGATCAGAGGCTTTTCCATAGCTCATATTTCTCATGTGAATTATTCCCTCCTCTCATCAAACCATCTGAAATACTTTCAAATAGAATAGAAGTAAATTGAGCAAGAAGTTAACTAACTGGTTATGTGAAGTTATCAGCTAAAGCAAGTATTTTCATAATAATTGCAGTTATAGCTAATGTGAAATGCAAAACTAGAACTCCTGTAAGAAGGCTTCAGCTGAACTTCTTCTGTGAACAATAACAAAAATGCAGCAGTCAAGAGAGGACATTCAGGATTGAGGGAAGAGGTTAAGTGGCAGAGCAGCCAGACCCCAAAATGACCAACAGGTATCCAATTGTCTTTCAGCCAGAGGCTCCAAGTCTGCAAACAGCACCATGGAAGGAATCACTTGACTTCCTTGGGCTTTGTACAAACCAGTTAGCAAAACCAAGGTGTACATTGCTGATCCTGCATCTCCCATTTGGTCAATCCTTACTTTCATACATCAACAGTAACGTCTTAGAAATACCAGCTGCAGTTTATAATCTAACAATTTCAAGCAACGCAGACCAGAATCACTGCACTTCCCTGAAACTTGCACACAAAATCCCTGGCTATTTTCAGTGGTACCACCTGTTCCCTGCTCCCCCAGCCAGCATCCCCATGTACTTGTCATGCAGCACACCACACTACCACAAAGGTCTTGAGCAGGTGAGACGGGAACAGTCGATGGGTTTGTTACCAACATCTTGGAGACCAGTTCAGAACACAAAATGTAAAAGCTTCATTAGCTACAGGTCCTCTGCTTATGCTCTGTGTCAAGAGCTGAGTCAGTAGAGAATGTTTAGCTAGAAAGAGATGGGGAAATTTTTCAACACTACCTGTGTGATTTAGAAGGCTCAATCTCACTGCGGATCACTTAGATGTATTGAAAAGCTACTTCTGGCCTTTTCTTGTTATTTTATTAGATGGAACTACAAACTATCACTCTAAAATTTATGCACAAATATCACTTGTCAATAGGATGTTAAGAAGTAGAGAAAAGGTGCAATTTTTACCAGTCAGACTGTGAGAGAATTTCCCATCACTCTGTGGCACATATGCAAAGCTTCTCAGCAACTTGTTCCACGACAATGGATTTGCAAAGCAAGAACTGAGGGGATTATTTGATTCAGCATCTAATTTAAGTGGCCAATTCCTTCAGCAATCAATACTAATCAGCAAGCTGAAGCCTTGGAAGAAAAATCAGACAGAATCTGAATCCTTCCTGCTGCAGCAAGCAGGGCTCTGAGACCTTAGGGTCCAACACAGACACCTCAGCCACTGCAATTCTGAAAAATGAATTTTAGCTGGGGTTCAAAGTATACCCCATGCTTCCTTCCACATGCCAAAACACAAAAGCTCACCTTTCCAATGAAATTCTGAATAGAAAAATACAAACATACAACTAGGGTCTAATATTGTCTATTTATTACTTTGCACTTCAGCTGTGCAGGAAAGACTTTAAAATGAGCACAGGGGACCAGGGAATAAGACAATACATTTTAGAGCAAAACACAGGCCATCTTCACACACACAATTTCTGCATTAATGACATCAGGAATTTTGCTTTTTCCTATTATTCATATATTTCAGGAGGAATTATTAAGAGATACAAATTACATTGCTATGACAGTATGCATGGGGAAACCTGAGTGTCAAAACTTTAAGAATTTAGAAAAAAAAAACAGCACCTTTGAGTCCTTAGGAAAACAAAACAAACAAACACTACCTGAACAAAAAACCCTCACAAAAGGGATTCCAGCTAGGTTTTCAAATGCCCCTTCTGTTCAGTTAAAGTCCATGTTTCATGCCCTTCTATTTCCTTTGATAGCATATTAAAACAGAACCCTTCAGATCATCAAGCAAACCTTTGGCAGCTGTTAAGGCCCAGTATTCTTGTTGTGCTTTAACAAACCTGTGAGCCCTTGCTCATTTTTCAAAAGCAGAAAGTACACAAATCTGTTTTCCCCTCCATTTTATGGTCACTCCAAATCCCACTGCAATTACTCAGTAATCCTTGGCATAGCTGTATGAAAATGACCAAACCTACACTCAAAGAGAGTAAATTGGCAGGCCAGCCATGGGGACTAGCTGGAGGAGGGGAGTTGGGAACACGGTGTTTCCAGGAGTGCCACACACTTGGACATTAGGGCAGAACTCGGACAATGCAATGATCTGGTAGAACAGAATGGCTTGTCTGTGTTTATCAGGGGACAGCTTGCTTGGAGAACAGAAAGCATAATGACTTCAAGCTGTAAGAGTAGCCAGAATCAGAAGGAAAAGGCCTAGGGTTTGGGATTCCTAGAAAACAGCTGAAGAAAAGGAGCTACACTCTTGTAGCTGTGGACTGCTCTGCAGCAATAAGACTGGCAATGAGGAACAGCTGGGCAAATCTGAAACAAAAATACCAGCTTTCCCAGAAATTCACCTTTAGACTCAGCAGAGTTTGACACACAGGTAAAACCTGGATTTTTGTATTTTAAGTAAATCTTTAGGAACAATTCAGACATGTATTTAAGTTACTGTGAAAAATATATGACCAGATGTTAAATGCTCTGTGCTGAGCCACTGCTAATCTGACAGCACCCAATGCTCAGTTCTGTGCCCTACTCTTCATTCACCAAAATATACAGAGATTGTTCCCAGCAGACAAAGAATATCTTCCACGGCCCTTTTAAGACTCCAGACAAGTAAATATAAGTGTGTATACATTATAGATACATTCATGTTTTTAGAAGTTTAATATATAGCTATACTTTGTACCTATTTACATGCATTTGTTATATAAATTCACACTTGTTTATGCAGAATAAAAGCTCAACATTTTAGAAGTGACCAAGTTACAGTTTTTGCACTAGGCAATGATGATTAAAACCTGAATATTTCATAGCAGTGAATCACACTGCCAAGTCTCTAGAGACAGAGCAATTTGAATTGGCATAAATGAATGTTTCCCAGTCTTCTGCTGATTCTGTAATGAGTTATCTTCCAGTCCTGCCAATCATTTCTCGGAAGGCAGCCCCACTCTCCAGCTCTTTAGCTTTATTCACCACTCACAGGTGCTGGGAAGGCTGTGTTTGCTTCCACAAGTGCTGCTGTCTCACAACAGCACTTGTCTACACGTTAGCCCTTTTGTCAAAGCCATCCATGCACGCCCTCAGCATTCTCATGACCCTTGTCTGCACAGAGCCCATTCTCCCATCAGCTTTTATCTTCCCAAATCACCAAATAAAATAACTTCTAGATCAGCAATGATGGAAAAAGAATGCAAACAAAGCAGTTTCAATCCCTGTACCCACATTTAAACTGGCTGCCCTCTAGAAGCAGACCACGAGCCTTTTCACACCAGTAGCTCTGCCAAAGAAGTCTTTGGAAGCCTTCTGATCTCAAATGCCAACACATTCCCCTGATGATACAAGTTTTACCTCATGAGAAGGAAGGAAAGGAGCTGCTCCACACAGGTTACAGATGATAGCAACAGGTAGTGGCTGGAGCTGTGCCAAATTTGGGCTACACCAGCTTTTCTTTTCTTTTTGAAGGAACAAATGGGTTCACACATTCAAGTTTCTTTTTGAGTTTACTGTGCAATTACATGAACTACTACCAAAACTCTGCCAAAAATACAGAGCTGCAGGGACTTGTACGGACTTGCCTGAATGGCACAAGAACATTCTGGCAAACATGGATATAGTTTTGCTTGGGGGGTTCAAACAAGTACACTTGCAGATTACAGAAATGGATGGGAGGCCAAACTGGAGACTACTAAACTCAGACAGCTTTTTCTCCCAAAGACTGACATGACATTGCCAATCTTCTTTATGGTGATACACTAATTCTATGCTTAATAAAAGCAAAAGTTTTGTTTCTATGTTAACACACACAAGACAAATTTTGCTGATACCTAGGCTTTAATTTTTTAATCTCTGACAGGACTTCAGCCTCCAATTATAGCAGAACATGTTACTTTTACTTTAAAATGACCTTGTTTAGGAGAGTATTCAAATTGCTGACAAGACACTGCTTCAAGCTGGCATCCTCCCTCCTATTGCCATCAGTGCATTTTTATTATCACACAGCTGTTATTTTTTCATGTTTTAGCTTTGTATTTGGCCATTTCTTAAGGACTTCAAATGCAAAATCCAAGGTTCAGGGACTATAGGCCAAAGAACCCAAACAGTAATGAAAAGCACAGAAACATATTGATTTAATAAGATGTAACAGGTGTCATCACATTACGAATACAGTGACCCTGGGTGTAGGCATATTCCAGTATGCTGGCTCCAATGGTTGAAATAAAAAGAATGAAAAAGAAGAAAGAGGTCTTTTCACTCATTCTAACAATACCAATGTCATCTGTAAAATCACTGTTTTGAGTAAATAAGTTATCAGCAATTTAAGTTTTTGCTCTGGAATGGAGAGACAAGAAAAAGGGGAACTTGCAATGGAAATTTCTGTAAATAATAACCTAGTAGTAGAACGTCAGAAGCATTTTTAATTTATGCCAGCTCCCAGCCCCCCAAATGCTAACAGCTGTCCATTAATCCATCAGTTTTGAGGCCCCATGCACTACCTCTCCTCCCTGCAATTCCAGCTGTGTGGAGAGGAAGCACAGGAGCTCTCTGAAGGATCACATCGCTAAAACTGTTTTCAATCCCCTAGGAACAGTGGTCTAGCTCCACCCTTTTTATTACTAATATTATTTTGAAGTCAGACACAAGATGGTCCTTGATCAAATTTTCAGAAGTTGAAATTTCAGCAACACCCTGGGAGAAAGCCCAAAATGCCTAAATAAATCAAAATCACAAAGAACGCGTATTCAACAGAGCTGTGTTGTCCATTTCCTGACAGCTTCTATCTAGCCAACAAATTACAACCAATTAAGTCCTTTGCAAGGAAACTTTTCTGTTTACTGTAATGCTGAAGGGGGGAAAAAAAGAGCTAGGAGGCATTACTCCAAATGTATTAAAATAATTAATCCATCCACAAACACCACTGGAAATTGCCCTGGGTTTCTCCAAAGGACTTTAGTTTTGTTATTGTATGTAATTATAGTAATCAAGAGTTCCTAACTAGGTTCTGCAAACATTAGGTCAGTTAGAATAAAGGAAATGGATTATTTCTTGCAACTCCCAGGTCCTTGCCTTCCACCACAAAAAAACATTAAAAAATTGACACACAGATCAGTGGTTTACTCTTTTTAATCTAAAATCCTCCCATATGACAAAGAAAAACCAAGCTCATAACACTATCAGTGTCTTATTGCAAGAAGGCTAAAAAAAATCAAAGCTCAGCTTCTCCATAGCCACACACCCAAAAAAATGAGCGAAGTCAAAAGGTAACTGGACTAGCAACCTGAAACACTGATTTCAGAATTCATCATTTTGAAAATGTAAACCTAATAATAAATAAGTATTTGGAACCTTTATCATGCTTCCACAATTCTAGTATAGCTTCACCGTTAGTCTAAAGCAATTCGCATCCAAATGGTAACTTCATCTTCCTGAGAAATGCTTTTATTAAAAACAGTTTAGTACCTGGTGATGCAAATGAACTTTCTTTTCCACATAAGGAAACTCTGGTGACATAGTTGAGTACACAGACACTTAAATGTTAATCTATGGTCAAATCTAAAAACACTTTCTGAAAAAGTTGAGCTACCATTGAATGAAAGCAGGTTACATGCTCATTTGATAAAGGCCTTGATTCACAGTATTCCATAACCTATCAAGCAACTACGTTTTTCTTGAAGAGGTTTCAACCTTTTGAAAGAGCAGCACAGCAGAGCAGAGACTAAACCATGACAACTTGCAAGCTGCCCCAGCAGTGAGAGGAGGCACACGCCTTGCCCCGCTTACGGCTTCCCTCACGCCGCTCGTGCGCCGCTGGCGGCACAACGCAGTGCCAGAACCCCCTTCTGTACCCCCCAGACTGAGTACACCAACCTCTCAGATGGAAATAATGCATTTTGATGCACATAACCCATGACACGGGTAACCTGAAAGCAGATCCTCAAAATGGTGTAACTGAATCAGGGCTAAGGAGGGCAGAAAACAGCAGCAGCACATCTTGCAGGATAAAGAAGTGTGTTTCAGAAGAAACTCCCTTGGTTATCACCTGTGGGATCCCTGCACCCTGTTTGATATGGGCCTTTGTCCCTGGCCTAAATTCAAGTGAGCACTGTAAAATATTAAAAAATACTTTTCAAAGGATTTTTAAGCTCTTGCAGAAACTTCTATGAATCTCATGGTACAGCGCTCAAGCACCAGTGAGCAGGCTGTGAATCCCAAAACAAGGCTAACTTATTCAAACAGAATGACTATGTATGATTTCAGATGACTCTGGATAAAGAATCCAGAAAAGTGTTTTGCTACAATGGTATACCCTGAAATTAAGGGACAGCTGAAGAATTCAGCATTCATTTCATTCTGAAATGCTTTGTTGTATGGAACAACAGCTAAATAATTATCTATATTAAATAAAAAATTTAAAAAAAAAACAACTCACACAAATAAAACTCCCCCACCCTATACTGTCCATCTTTTTCACCACAAGTACCATTTGTAAGTAGACCACCAGATTTGAATTCTTGACTTTCTGCCAGAGAGCTTTTGCAGTATGTTTCTCTCAAAAAAAACTTATCTCTGAAGGTTAAAACAAGCTTGACAATAACAGTCAGATGGCATTTATCTGCACAACAACCTCAGTTACAAACCATCAATATTTATTTGACATAAATCTCAAGGCCTCTTCCAAGTTACAAGTTATATAAATTAATCTTACTCAAGATATTCATCAGCATATTTTCTAACTTTAATATCAAGGCAAAAACATATACCAAGTACCCCTTGTCATAGTCAGCAGCTGTTTGCACTTAGCTTTTTCTACCTTAATCTTATATTTGGCTAAGTTAACAAAATTAATATTCTAGCTTCCTTTCTTTTCTCTTAAGCTTCAAGGTAAAACTGTGTCAAGTTAAAAATATAAATAATAAGTTAGTGCTAACATGTAGAACTTGCACAAATCAGAGGAAAACAAAGCATTTGCAGTGTAAAATGCACTGGATGTTTTTTAAAATGTAACAAATTTGGAAAGAACTGACAATTACAATGTAAACCTATGGATCTTCCAAAAATACAACTGGGTAAATAATTGGGAAAAACTATAGCAAGTAATAGCTTTAGAAAGAAAGAACAGATTTTTATAGGGCTTCTTAAAACTTCAATATTAAATTGTACAGTGCTCTGATATTTTCACCAGCAGTTATGTCACCACATGAAGAATGTAGAGCCAAAGACCAAGTTCACTGGTTTCCCTCAAGCCCAAAATGAGACAGTATGATACATTTACAAGTTCCTGCTCTACTCCTAAAATTCTTATGGCACCAAAGATATTCCTATACCCACTTCCTTCTAGGAGGCACAGAGGCTGTGATAAAAGCAAGCCAGCAGAACACCTGAGGTTTTTCAGAGTTTGATTCAGCAGCTGACGATATTTAAGCATATGGTCAATGTAAGCACTTTTCTGAATAAGGACAAACTTAACACGTGCTTGACTAAACTTGAGCTCAAATAGACTTAAAATTTAACTCAAAACTGGCTGAATTAACAGTCACACAAAACAGACCTGAATATACTCTGGCTCTTTGTATATACTTAGTTTTTAGAGTACAAAACAGTCTGCCCTCTCTTTTTAGAGGTTACCATCAACATTCACCAATTGCCCCTACTGATTTTAACACACAAATACTTTAGAAGGGAAGAACACACTCCTCCTGAAGATGTGATGTTGAGGATTTACCTCAAAGCAGATGGCTCTAGGACAGTACTCTACTTTTGCCACCCAGCACAGACTGCAATCTGTGAGAAGTTTCTTCCAAAAGAAACAAATCCATTCAAACAACTAAATTATTCTAAGCAGTTTTAGGATAAGCTTTACTCATTTCGCATCACAACAATCTTATTAAAGGTGTAACTAATAAACTTTTGCCCAATTCTCAAGTCTGTAACTGAAACACCCTGAATGCATGCCTCAGGACATCTAAAAATACAGTATGTACACACTACTCCTTTTTGTAAATATAGTGTACGGTGGCTTGAGGACAACAGCATTAATGTGCAGTGTCAGTAAGCTCAGTGAAACAATTTAGACAAATAAATGTTATCTTCTGCTCATCAACAACGATAATTTAACAGTATTTTTCATTCCTGTAAAACATAGAGAAAACTAAAGCTATGTTTCAAGACCAGTAATTACATGATGTATTTTCAAAGAGAAACAAGACAAAGGCAACTAAATCTTATTCCAGCCATTTTCCTTCTTGGAGAAATATGAACTTTTAAAAGCTCCATCTCTTTGCTTGTTATTTCTTTGTCATTCCATCTCAAAAAAGAGATGAAAATCAGTTGTAATTCAAGGCTAATTCAGTCTCTAATTAGTCTGGAATCTTAAAGTCTCTGATCCTGTGTGTTAAAACTAATTTTTACCACATCTGATACTTCATGGATGTGTCATGTTCTTGCTAATCTGGATCAGCACTTTTGGCAAAATTTCATTATGAGTAGAGTACTATGGAGAAAGTTCAAATATCAGATCTTGTGACAATGCACCAGAAAGCAAATGTGAAAATAAAGCAGCTCAGTTGATTCAAGGGATGGAAGTTTTTCTTCCCAAAAGAGAATTAGGGAAGACAATACTCTTCCAAAATTCTACATCAGGTTGTCTTTTAACCTTAAGAAAGGGAGAGAAATATATATCAATTCAAAACTTTTCACTCTAACCACTTTTTTTTAGGTGCTGCACTTGACAACTACAAGTTAAATACAACAGAGATCCTCTTTATTCTTAAACCTGGTTTAGAATCAATTGAAGCCTACAGAATAGCACAGACAGATTGAAAGAAGATGAAATATATGTCCTACTGGAGCAAGTTTGGTTTTCTTGACATGATGGGTCTATTTTGGGGCTGTCTCACTGAGAGTGAAGGCACTGAACCCAAGGAAACGCAAAATTTCATACTCCCATTAAATACTCTCATTAACAGCATCTACTTTAAAAGCAACTTTAAATTTACTCTAGTCTGAGCCATTAGACTGGGGCACATTAGAAGATGTAAAAATGTTCTCAACTGATTGGTACTATCTCAGTGTAGCAGTGGGTGAGTGCAGTCACACACCACTTTGCCTCTCAAGAGAAGTTTCTTTCCAAGATGTAACTGGCACAAGCCAGCTGATCAGGCACATGTTAGCCAGTCCAAAACCATTATAAGGCTTGGCAGCACATTCAGTATTTCCAGAGTAGAAAGCCAGATGTATATTAATATGGATAGAAGAATCCAGACAAATGAACACAGGTCAAGGCAGTAGAGATATATGTTCTACATCACCCATCATTAGACCTGCCTCAAAGGGATGATGCTTAACTCAGAGAATCACAGAATCAGTTAGATTAGAAAAGACCTCTGAGATCTTCAAGTCCAACCTATGATTGAACACCACCTTGTCAACCAGACAGTGGCACTGAGTACCACATCCTGTCGTAGCACATGCTGCAGTCGAGAGGGCCATGATACACAGAGTATCACCTTACAATATCAGAAAGCTTCACCCCATACAGAGTAACACCATACCACATCAGAAGGCATCAAGCATCTGCCCATACAGAATAACATCACGTCACTTCAGAAGGCTTCAAGCATTTGCCCTTCCTGTCCTTTAGCCCAACCTTTTACACCCCTCCTGTTCATGCCCTGCCCCTGTGTGCCCTCTGCTCCCTTTGGTGTTGGTCAGTGCCCCTGGGCACTCCATGGCTCATTGCTGTCAGTGCTGCTCACCTGCTCCTCACAGCTGTGTCCATTGGGGATGAGGCTGGGTCACAGCCCCACTCACAATCACCACAAACTGTGTACCTACAACATCCAGTCTTTTCTTGAACACCTCAAGGGACAGTGACCCCACCAGTACCCTGGGCAGCCCATTCTAATGTCTAACCACCCTTTCTGTGAAGAAATTCTCCCTGATGTCCAACCTAAACCTCCCCTGGTACAGCTTAAAACTGTGTCCTCTTGTCCTGCCAGTGGTTGCATAGGAGAAGAGACCAATTCCCAACTGGCTGCAACCTCCTTTCAGGTGGGTGTAGAGACTCATAAGGTCTCCCCTGAATCTCCTCGTCTCCAGGCTAAACACCCCCAGCTCCCTCAGCTGCTCCTCATAGTGCTTGTGTTCTAGACCCTTCACCAGCCTTGCTGCCCTTCCCTGGACACATTCCAGCAGCTCAAAATCCGTCCCTAACTGAGGGGCCAGAACTGGACACAGCACTCGAGGTGTGGCCTCACCAGTGCCAAGGACGGGGATGATCCTTTGCCTGCTCCCGCCAGCCACACTACAGCTGATCCAGGCCAGGATGCCACTGGCCAGTGGTCAAGCAGGGCACCCTGCTGGCTCACATTCAGCCTACCATTAATCAGTACCCCAGGTCCCTTTCTTCCTGGCCACTGTCCAGCCGCTCTGCCCCAGCCTGTAGCGCTGCAGAGGATTGCTGCAGCCAAAGTGCAGGACGCAGAACCCGGTCTTGTTAAACCTCACATCATTGTATTCAGCCCATCTTTCCACTCTGTTCAGGTCCCTCTGCAGAGCCCCCCTGCCCTCCAGTAGATCGACACTCCCCCACCAGCTTGGGGTCATCTGCAAATTTTCCTCCATATCATGCACTGAGAAACTGAAACCTATAACCATTACAACAGGGGGTTGAAACCTGAGCTCCTGTTTGCTGCTCTGGCATGCCCTGAACCCCATGAAAACATCCACTTGAAATATTGTTCAGGCCAGAAATTTGACAGAAATATTTTATCCACTGAAATGTTCATGCCATGCTGAGGTATACCTTCACATACTCTGGCTCCACATGTCTGCAGCAGACTGCATGCAACATCTTTCTGCTTATCTTCTAACAAAATCACTAACTTTAAAAGAATGGTTTCACAAACTCCTAGAAAAGGAAAGCAAGTGGACAAGCACATGTACTCAGTCTAAGCTGAATTTGTTATTATGAACTGGACTCCATGTTTTCTTTCACATAACACTCAGCCAACTGTACGGTTTTATAAGGTGCCAGAGGAATGTATTTCCTGTTATCTGAAACACATCACTTCTAGAGCACATGAACGACAGTTTGTGTCGAGTGTCTACAATAAACTAAGAGGGCTGTCAAGTCTGATGGTATATTAGTTTGTCACTTGTAACAGGAAAAGCTGTGTGAGCAGATTAGACAATGCTACATAATTTAATAATTTTATCATGTATTCTACTTGACATCACCAGCTATTCCTCATGATTTCATCTGCCTATGAGACTACAGGCCATTTGCAGAGCCTTTTTGCTAAAATGAATACTGTCCATCCATACACAAACACTATCTAACCCGCAAAAGGCAAACTTGGCAGTCAACACCAAAAAGCCCCCTTCAACTTTAATTCCTGAAAACACATTTAAAAAAAAAACATACCATACCAAAAAGCCTCTGACAGCAACATTTTAAGAAAATCAAATACCTAATACATAGAACAACATATAGTATATAGAATACAAATATATAGAAATCCTATATACACAGACATCTCTATACATGCATACAGTTATTATGAATTAAGGAAATAGATAGTTATCAATGAGCAGAACAAGGGGAGGCACCTACATGTGAACCAGCAATAGTGTTTAAAAGTGTAGCAGCACATCAGCCACGTGAGTGTATTTGCAAGCATTGCAGCTTGCTTTCTAAACACAGCTTCCAGTTCTAAGGCTCCAAGCAAAGTGGGAACAGACAAGAGATGAACAGATAAGTTTCAGACCTTGGGAGGAGTTATAGACACATTGAGTGAACTACTTACAATGGGAATTAAAATCTTCCCTGGAAATCCTGTTTCAGAATTATTTACTCTGCATATCACTCATTTCAAAATACAGAAGAGATAAGAATTAAAATATTTTGCTCCAATTCTCTTGCACTTGACACTTCTCTGCAGGTATTCAATAGGAAAAACTGGTTTTGTACAGATACAAAAAATCCCAAGAGGGCAAAATGGGCCAAAAATTTTGCTCAAACTTTTGTTAGCTGACCTCAACTCACAGAATTGTAGCTAAAATGGCAGCAAATAAAGAAGTGTGGATAAGGCATTAGAGAAATCCACATTAGTGAAAAACCACTGGGTTATGCTGAAAAAAAAAAATCCTCTAAGTCTGTCTCTATCTGCCCATAGAGAATCAGCCTATCAAAATTTTAAAGGGCATTTCTTTTAACTAAACTCCTGTAATACATTTTATGCAGAGTTACATTACTAATAATTTCCATGGGATTTCACACAGAAGTACCAATTACATCCTCCCTGTAAGAATCTGTGGAGGCAGAACAAGGGACAAATCATTATGCTTTCAAGGTTTATCTATAAAGCATCTGCACACTCACCTTTTTTCATGCCAAATATCCAAACAAGAAAAGCAGTTTCCCCCAAAGTTTGCTGAGATCACAAGTTAACAACAGCTCTGTACAAGGAGTTATGCCCTCCCCTGCAAGAGCAGCTCAAAGTGTGCACCCTGGTGCTACACTGCCCGCAAGCAGCTTCAGCTCTCTCAGCCAACTTTGGCCCAGAGCCACCCAAAGCTACTGCTTATGTGATGCAGTCACAAACTTACCCTGACGATGTGCAAGGATTTGTTTTGTGTTTCTAGAAATCTCATTTTGTTTTAGGAGTGTGAAGAGAGAAAAACTCACATCCCAACTTTGTGAACATATAAATCAGTGTAGCCCATAATGAAAACTTGTTCCTCACAGCTCTTAAGTGCAGAGTGTTCAGATGCAAATGCCCTTATCAGTATTTACTCTTAGCAAACTAGTTGGTTTATTTTTCCTTTATGTTGCAGATATTTGTGTCACTTTCCAGCTGTTTATGAAATTCTGATCTAAATCAGGGTTGATGGCAATTTGCAACATCCCCATTTGATTTTTTTAAAGTAACTGTTCTGGGAAGTCTTTCAAATGAGTTATTCTGAAGATGTAGAGAGTGCCTGATTTACTAAGCAGTTTAAAACAAAAACACGACAAAAAAGAGTCAGAAGGACTGATGCTGACACTCATCAGTTCCCCTGATACCTCCCTGGTACAGGTAGTTAATCAAGATACTGAACAACTGCCTTCCTATTGTATTCAGGCAAGTTCCTTGATGATTAGTTCTGCTTCCAGCTTCCACCTGAAGTTATTATAATGACTAATAAATCACTAACTGTGTATCAGGCGATCACTGCATTACATTTCTGATGTGATGCCATCACATACAGAACAATGTATTTAAAAGCAAACTTGCCTCTTCTTTTAACCTCTATTTCTATTACTAAACATTAAAAAGGTACAGCTATCATTTCAGTCACCACCAGAAACTGCAAGGAAGACCACATATGTAGTGAACATAAGAGACAGAAGTGACAGAAATTGATAAAAACTTCATCACATGGCTGACACCCCATATATCAAAGCCCTAAATCTCATTCTCTGCTTGCCTCCAATTTCCATCAAAGCCTGCCAGCTGCACATTTATTGAGAAGTTTGTGATCTGACAGCCACTGTATTACCAACATTAATGATGCATCAGTCTCCAGAATTACTGGGGAAACAGTCCAATTGATTTTATTATTATACAGAGTTCCTCACATTTCATTTCAGGCAGCTTCCTACCACAAATTTTAGCAATAACTAAAAATGCTACACAGCTGATGCACAAAATGCTAGGGCAAAAGATGGTTACCACAGCTTCATGCCACTCCATTCTCCCTCCAGGAGAGCTCCAAATCACTCAGATACCACTGTGTAACCCATGAGTTACTGGTCCATAGCTAAAAGGGCTTACATATTACAGGGCAATAAACAGTGCAGCACTAATATTCACTGATTTGTCCAAGAACGTTACAGACACACACAGGACATCATCAGCTCCCAAAAAAAGCAGTTTTCTCAAAGTTTTCTAAATCCCTGCTCTTGATATTAAAAAAAATTACCCAGGGCAGTGGCAGGCAGAGATAACTTTCAAGGTATTTCCGTACAGATTGAAGTTGTTTCCACAGGTACCATAAAGAGAATGTATTTTCTTTGTAGCAAATAGCCCACTTTAGCCTGTCCTTTTCATCCTAGAAAGCTTTCTTCACTTAAAAAAATAACAATTACAGATACTAAAAAGATGCAATACCAGAAATCAAGCTTATAGGGGCTTTTTTGAATCACGACCAAATATTTTAAATGTATACCTAACTCGAAATTTCCAGAATCCAGAAATTTCCAGAGTTAGGAAAGGATCTCTATGAAACATACAGCATTTGTTTCTAGCAGTCCCCAAAGTTACTTTATCTTTTTGTTGTTTTTTTGTATTTTTTTTTTGTTTGGTTTTTTTTGTGTTTTTACAAGCCTGGCTACAACACCTAGCAGAGAATGTTTCCTGTCACTTTTTAAGTTTGAAAGAGAACACATAAATGCTGTCATAGTTTCAAGGTTCCATATCTCTGGGGAAGGAGGGGGTTAGCAAGAGAGAAATACAGTTTTCCTTCTCTATTTTTGATCTCCTAAGTTCAACTTTTCCAAAGGTTATGAACAAAATATTTTTAAGCACTTGTATTAACAGTGGCTTACTCACTTCCTTGGCTAGACAAGGTCTTCAGCAAAGTGACAAGAGAAATACATCAGATGGAACAAACAAGAACTGCTGCCGAAGTAGAATGAGATCCTTTCACATTTACCTTTTTTAACTTGACAATATCAATTCAGTGATGGCGAGTTTTGTAAGGAATGAATTTGAGTTATTAGAGGAGATAGACCTTCAAACGAATCAATACGAGTGCTTTAAAAACCTGCTACAAAAAAAAGTTCTCTATCTGCTTCTATAGAAACTCCTCCCTAACTCCATAGCAAGATCTCAAATTAGAAGCACTAGAGAAAAAAAAGCTAATCACTAGCAAATGCACAGAGTAGCAAGCTGCTTCCAGATGTGTAACACAACCCAGACCTTACACAAATAAGTGGTACAAATTTTTTCTTTCTTGTTTTCTTGTAGTCTACTCTTTAAGGGACGTGCAATGTATTCATCTGTGAGGAATAGGCACGAAGTCAGCCTGGGGGCATCCTTCCCCCAGACTCTGCTCCCCAGTCAAAGAGCAAACATATCTGGACATAAGCATTACCTGTATTAATTATGGGATCACCTAAAATGGATCCCAGTCTTAACTGTGCTCAGATTCACAAATTTAGACGTAGAGCCACATCGCCCACCTGACACCTGCCAGAGGGACAGTTCGGCTGTGATTAACACCTTACTGATCACAGCCTGTAAAGCCAAGGGCAAATGAAATGGGGCCTCGTTCACTTCAGTACAAACAGTTCAGCAGCTCCCAGACAAAAGCTGAAATGTCGGAGGAAGGGGCAGTGTAGACCAGCCCTTCTGAGCAGGAAATCGAACAGACAAGTCCAAAGCAGCAGGTTTAGTGTGCATTGGTTTTGTATTTTTTTAGCTTTTGGTTGTTTGTGGTTTTTTTTTTTTTCTTCTTTTTTTTTTAAGTACTACCCAATGATCCACTTCCATACGTATAAAACTTTCACTGATACTTGTATCTGGCATTAAGTGCAGCAGATACTTTCTTAGCACTACCTTTTGAGGTATCCAAAAAAAAATAAAGCAAACCACTCAGGAAGATGGAATTAGTTGGAGAAAGCAGAACTTTTAAAGTATCCTCCTGACTGCAATAAGCACAGGTTTAAATATCCACAGACAGCTTAGAGAGGAGTCACAACTAAACCTTTTTACTTTACTGGAACAGTTTACATTTAAACACACACATTAAGAAAACCCCAAAACATTGCAATTATTTTGTAACACATGTAACAAACTGAATGCAGGAAGCTAATAGAGAGTTCATTAAGTTGGAAACAAACAGTTCTTATAATTAGTTACCAGAAAATATTCAGCATGCATTTACAGGTTTATTCTTGAATCACGAAGTACAACTCTAGGCACTAAGGCTGAATACACCTTGGAGGGGGGAAGGGAACAAAAACCCTGAAGTATTTAAACTACCATCAGTTACCCCATGATTTCCTAGATCAAGAATCGAATTTATACTGCTTATTTGTGCATACAGCCACTCCTGTTGTTAGAAAGCTGTTTTTCACTGTGTGAAGTGATGACTTCTGTAGGCTGAACACTAGCATGAGTAAGCTGATAAAAATCACGTTAAACTGGGACTTTTATCTCTCTTATACAGCTGGTGTAGATGCAGGCAGTCATACTGCTACTAATGTTTCAGATTATTAAAAAGACTGCTTAAGTGGAAAATGCTTAATATTCATTAAGTCTCTTTAGCAACTGGTTAGGTTCTTCCCTTTCCTTTGCCTTGTGCTTCATTTATTACATTTTTCACCTGGGCCAAAATATGCAACTACAAAACGACCATTCTTTCAGCAGACACTGAATGTTTCTAAATAGAAAAGGGATTGCTTTCCTTTTCGAAGCTGGAAAGGAACATTTACTCAGCAGAAAAACATACCCAGCTTTCAAGTTAAACCAACAAATGCTTTTAACGTACACTGACTTATGGTAAAAGCAAGTCACACTAACGTAATCTGTTCTGATAAGCCATTATTACATATTATTATATTAATAATTAGGCTCCTGGGAATGGGCAGGAAGTACACAGTAATGGAAGATGGGCCCTGGGAGACTGCACCGACCAACAACAGCCCTGAACCCCGCATCCTCAAAGCAAGGGTTCATGACTACTGTGCACAGATTACGTGATGCCAAATAAATTATACCTCATGCCAAATAAATCCCCAGGGGAGAATGACGACAGGAAAAAACCATGCCTAACAATGAAGGCCACGATTTGACCCGCACGGCAAATTTTATGATCATAGTTCATGCAGCTTTCTGAGGGCTCAGTAAATGCATAAATGTCCTTAAAGTATTAACTTTATTTCCTAAAACAACCTTGTTCCGTCACAACCGCTTCTTAAACTGTGGCTCCAGCAGGCTGCTCTGTGAAAACAAACTCGTTTGTGAGAGCCACAAACCTGAGCTGCATCCCATCGGAGGCCCCTCGGCCACGCTTGCCGAGGCTCCACTTGAGAGCGGAATGGTTTGGGTGGGAAGGGGCTTTTCTGCTCTTTCCTTCAAGAGGGGAGCTTGCCAAGGCTTCACATTAGAGCAGAATGGTTTGGGTGGGAAGGGCCCTTTCCACTGTTCCCTCCAAGAGGGGAGCGCAGGGCCGGGGGCTGAAGCCCCCCTGCCCCTCAGCCCGGCCATGGTGCCCGCTGCTCCCCATGGCCACGGGGCCCGGCCTCAGCTCAGCCCAGCCCCTGCTGCCCGCACCTCGCATGCCTCTCTCCCCTCAGGATCCTTCCTCAGGACTTTTTTAAATTGCCTCCATTCTAGAGCTGCTGCAGGGAGCCTCACACCCTCTCAGAGCTCAGAGGGACATGGGGTGCTCAGGGCACCAGCAGCCCTGCCACAGTCTCTGGCACCCCCAAGGCATCACTCATCCTCCTCAGGCCTGTCTCAAAAAAAAATAAGCAAACTTTAAGCAAGCCCTTTTTGAAAAAAATGTAATAAAAATTTTTAAAAAGATGTCTCAATTTTAAGAGTTAACACAAAAAAAAAAGAAAGAGGTGAAGTAGCTTAAGTTCATCTCCTCAGTGGTAATAAATAAGGCCTAAGCTTGGAGGCAAAGTTAACCACAATCCTGGGACTCGATCCAAGTCTCCCATGACAATAGGAAAACATTAGAACTCTAACATTCAAAATATTATTTAACTTTTAAAGCCTTAGCAGAGTTCAAAGTCTCCTTTGTGGAACAGTGCTTTTGAAAATGTCGGTTGCCTTCCAGAGACCATTTCCTCCTAATCAGGCCCGGCATTATTTAAATAGTGAGGAATACCAGCAAGAATAGGAATTGCTTGGCTGAGCCAGGAAGGGAGAGAGTCCTTAAAATGACTGCAGAATTCTTAAATGCTGGTAAAAGGCCTAATCCTATATAATGATTTACAAAATGACAAGGAATATAGATTTACTGTGACAGTTTGAAAGGAGACCAACATAAATAAAATTACTGCTCACATGATGGCAGCCTCCCCACTGTCCCCTCAGTGGCTGCTGTACCCATAACAGGAGCCCTTCACCACCCAGGCCTCCCTCACAGGCAAAGCTAAGGAAAAAACAACAGAGCAACTTAAAAAGCAAATTATTTGCTCCAAAGTCAGAAATTCTTTCCAAAGCACCAGCTTACTCTCGCCAGCGCAGCAGTTCACAGGTAGCACTTTGTATGATTAATCTAGATTTAAAACCAAAACAAAGGACAACTTTTTATCCCTCTCTCCTCACAAAAAGAAAAAAATAAACAACTCTACAAAATTTAGAATCAAGAGTTTTGAGCTTTAGTTTTATTCATAAAGTTTCCAACTACAGCAGTGTGGCTGCAATACACGGGGCCAGAGCACAGCACCAAGTACGTGGAGACCAAACACACTCAGCATTTCTCCAGCCAGTAAGTGCAATGTGGGTCACGAAGGCCTGATACCATTTATTTATGGCTTTTTTAATATATGGATGGCATGCAGCCCCACTTAAACATTTCCCTGCTGAAGGGCAGATGAGGCAGCAGCAGGGCTGATGGCTCACGTGCCCTCCCCAACACCAGGCCCCTGTTGTCATGCTGGGGTCTGCACAGCCCAATTACGCAGGTGCTGAGGGCCAAGTTTTGCTCTGCTGAAGCAAAGCCATTCAGCTCCCAGCTGCCCGGCAAACGCACCCAAGTGTGCTGGGGAGGGACCAGCTGCTCCTCCCTGCCTCCACAGCGCCAGGCAGCTGGGCTGCTGCTGTCCACATGCAGACCCACCCCACACCCCCAGCTTCTGCATTCTCTTCCCTGCAGTCTGGATCCTTCTGCATCCATACTGAGGGGGGAAAGCCCTCCCCTGAAATGGGGCCACCCTCCTCCTCCTCCTCCTAGATGCTACGTCCCTTTATACTGCTTCACTCACTGCCTCCTCACAGCCAGTGTCGAGCGTCTTCTGTAATGTGAAATTACTGAATAAATATGATGAATGCTCCCTCCCCGGCAGAGCCATGCCAAAGACTGTAAGCAGGTCATTAACTGCCAAGGTCATCTTGTTTGTGAAAAAGAAAGGAAAACATTACCATTAAGACTCTTAATACGGTAAAACAGCAATGACGGCAACAAGGAAACATAAGCTTAATGTTTCCTTTAACCCTCACTTAAAAACACATTTGAAGTCATCTGATTCGGCCACATGACTTTGCAAATTACCATTCATTGAGCAGGTTTGGGCTGGATTCAGCCCAGTTTCACACTTGTACCACATATGCACCCCAACATTTTGAGCAGGATCTGTCAAACCTTATCTCAAAGCAGAAAGCAATGAATTAATCTCATGTTTTGAAGTCATCAGGAGGGCCACCAATCCCCTCCTACCCATCAGCTTTTAGGGCACATTACTGAATCTCTGCACGGCCATGTGGGACTTGCCTGGGTGCAGCAGCAACTGCCCTGCAATCCCCAGCGGACTCCCCAGCCTCCCCCCTTTCCTGCAGGGAGCATATAAATTTTTCTCCATCTGAGCCTTAACTACTGTTTGTCTGCAGACTTGTAAAATACACTAAGAAATGCCTAATGAGACACTGATCTGGCATCCAAATGTTCTCCCCCATGCATTTCCCCAGCGGGCCGTTGCCTGAGCAGCACACACGTTGAGGCTGTAATTTGTTTGCCAGCTCTCCAAGGAAGGAAGGAAGGAAAGTGGGCGGGTGGGTGAGAGTTGGAGTCAGTGCAACATCAGCACATGGCTGGCTTGCACATGTTTTCAGTCACTCACTACTGAGAAAATATATATGTATACACACACACACACACACACACACACACACAAAAAACTGCTGAAGGCCAAATGAAGACAAGGAGGTTGCTAGGATAACATCACTTCCTTCACACCAGGAGCTAGAAAAATAAGTAAAAAACACAGCTCTCAAGACAAAAGACTGATACAGGCTAATATTTTGAGAGCCTATGAAAATGCAGTCCTTCCCAGTTCCAGGTAGCTGCACTTCTGTACTACCAGGGACCTTGCAAATTATTTATCTTACAGTAGCACTGTAAAAGTGGCTTCTGCACACCAACTAGGGAAGTCCAGGCAAGAGATGGAAGATTGCATAATTAACCCTGTGTGCTGACTTTTTCCTCTTCACCACAAATCAACTAATGCCACCCTGTTTGATTACTGAGACACCCAGGCACTCGAAGTCTAAGCAATCTTTTCGAAGTTACTTTAGAAGTTTGTAGGGGAAGAATTAGCTGAATCAGACAACCACAGCCTGGGTTCAGTGACCCAAAGCCAAGCCTCCTGCACTGAGCACTTAACTCTTGACAGAGAGCCTGAACATGTAGACAAAAGCATCTCAGAGGTCAGTGAGCTGTTACCTCGCCTGCTGCTGCTGGAAGGAGTTACCCATGTGGCTGGGTTTGCATTCTCTGAACACATCTTTAATACTGCAGCATAAGGCCTTGCAGCATTAAAAAACAAACAAACAAAAAATATTTTTGAAAGGACTTTAAATATTTTAAAAACCTGAAATAGGTTCCATTCTACAAATATTTACATACTTTCTTAACTTTATGTGCAAGGAGTTTGACTAAGTTTAAAAAACCATTTTTATGTCTAACCTTAACTACATATATAAATATTTACGGGACTGTGACTTTGATTTCCCTCCCCTGTGCTCAGTACATCACCTGGTTCTTTAGTGGCTGGGGTCAAAGAAGCAAGCTGCTTTCTCAATGTCATGCATTATCCCTATCCTGCGTTGCCTGGCTTGCTAACAGAGGAGGAACAACAGGGAAATCCAAAACCTAAAACCCCAAGCTGCTTTTAAGTGGTTAGCATTCTGCAAAAACACTGTCAAAGACCTAGACTGAAACTTGAATATTCAACTGTACATATTCTGAAACCTCATGCAGATTAATTTGAGCAAGTATTAAAGGGATGTTGTAAACCCATTTTGCTCTCTTTCTGCAAAAACTTACACTGGAGTTCCTCACATGGGAGTTAGTAAAGAGGCACCTCATGTGGCCTCAGTGGTGTGCACACAGATAAGCCTGTGACCTCTAAAGGCAGGGGCATTTAAAAAGCTTCAGGATTAAAAACAAAAAAAAAAAAAAATCAAAACAAACCCCCAAAACTTTTACTAGTTTAATCCAGGTTTTATGCACAATTATTAAAATTTGGAAAGATACAAAAGAAGTTCTGTGAGCACTCCCTTCTTGGTTCCCATGAAGCAGGGCTCTGCCTGCTCTTCACCTTCCCCATAAACTCATAGTATACAGATGGGGAAAAAAAAAAAAGAAAAAAAAAATTGCTGCATGCAGCTTAATTTCCAGTATTGCAACAAGGCTCAATCAGTTTAAACAGCATACTCACCTCTTCCTTCTTTGGCATCAGTCGCAAGAAACATTTAAAACCAGTAAGTTCTTAATACAAATCTTACTTTCAGAGGTTTGTTTATGTGTTTGATAGCACTTAGGCTTCACTACTTTTAACTATTTCCTCCCAAAGACCAGCTCATCTGCCTGTTTCCTCTGTTTGTGTAGTCTTTGATAGTGAAATAGCACAGAAAAAAATGTAAATGCTTAAAGTGCATGCATTTTTTCTTTAAGCCTGGCAGAGTGATTAATTAACAGTCAAAAACCCCCAAACCATCCTCTCTTGAAAAGAAAATCCAGTATTTATTCTGTACTTCAGTATAAATAATATTTTCTATAACTTTTTATTAATTCATAATGCACTTAAGTCTCACCAATAATTTCTGAAACCTGTACAGTTCTTACAGCTACCAGAACACAGCATCCCATCAAACTGGAGTGCAAATTTCCCTAACATGACATTAATGGACGCAAGCAGTCTCTTAACTTAAGTGAGGCTAGAGATGCAAAATCAAATGTCTGTGTACAAACTGATTTCAACAATATGCTATGAGAGTTTAATATATTAATGAAAAGGATTTTAAACAATACAATTTCTCTAAATTCAATCAGCGAATCAACAGATACAGTTATGAAATATCTCAATGAATATTAATGGAAGAGGCTTACACTACATTATTCCTGATATCCTGACATGCAGAAAGACTTCACTATGGTAATTTGTTTGGAATACAATTAAAAGAACCAATCACAAAAAGAAAAACCAAAACCCCCACAAAAATGAATCTGTGTCCTTGATTTCTAGAAATAGTCTATAAACTTGAAAAACTTCAATGAATTCGGAGATGTTTGGAAGTTTCACTTCATGTTATTTGAAAGTATCAAATTTTCAGAAACAGCATGCACTGGAATAGGGACCTGTTTCAGGCATTTTACTTTATCCATTGCCTTAGGAAAAAATCAGCATTTTTCAAGAATTTTATTTTTAATAGAAACAAAATTTGGAAAGAATTTTACGTGAGACATGAAAGTATTGACAATTTCTGTTTTCAACCACAACTCATTTTTTTCCTGAGGTCTGAGAATAAGCTTGATTAAAAAAAAAAAAATTATCTGGAGCTATTAAAAGCTATTTTACAATAAAGGTTGATGCACAAAACATCTGTGTCTGAAGCTATCAGCTCTACTCCAATTTGAACATGAATTTCTTCACCAAAATCTTGATGCTGTGTGGCATCCCACACAGCAATCTACCAAAATCTGTTCACAACATCAGGACAAAGTCTAGACCAAGGGCACCTGTGTACGTATGTGCCTGTTAACTTCAGGTATTATGAATGATCCAGTAGAGTATTTCACTGAGATGGCTTAGAGTGCCCACAGTAAAATGCACACAAATACTGGCCACTTTAAGGTTCTGACTTGCTTTTTTATTCGGGGAAATTTTCTCCAATACCTGAAGACAACTGGTTTATGCATTTCTGTTCAACAGGGGCTCTGGCATTTCATTTGTGTAAGGCATGAAGGGTGATAACATCCCTTAATAACTAACCCATGCAAAATAAACAGAGAGAACATTTAATTCCATAGGAGCATGAGGCACCCCACAGATGTAAGGCATCTACACCCACAAGCCAGCCAGAGTGACTTATTCCACACTCCCAAGGGGACAGGGCCACTTGTGGTCTGATCCGTGAGCTCCAGCCCCCACGCTCTGAGTAACAGAACACCTCTAAAAATACAGATCAAAGAAACACAGCTTGCCGTGGTCTTTAGGAAGCACAACAAAAAATAATTTAAAATCACAACTGGCATTTAGACAACATGCTTAGTTTAATAATATGGGTTATTTTTGTTATCACGGTGCCCAGGAGCTCCAGCCACCAATCAGGGCTCCCACCGCAGCAGGACCGCACACCACGCAAAAGCACCCTTTTAGCACAGCTTCTTCTGCAGCACTTCAGCCCCCAAACGAGGCTCTAAAGCTGCAAAAATTGAGCAGGGAGCAGGAGAGGCACAGAGCCAGGGGCTGCTGCCAGCTGGCCTCGGTGGAGGCCACGGCTCCCGGAAAGGAGCCGCCTGCACTGGACCGCCTGTCCCGCGCGGGCACCAACAGGAGGTCGCCCACCAGCTACTGGCTCCCTCCACCAAGGGTGGGAAGAGCAGATGCAAGCAGCAATACTTTTGGGCTGCAAACTGGAGCTTGGCTCTCCCTTCCAGGTTTTAGCTTTCCATCTTACTGCGCAATTTGTGACAATACACAGCCGCCTTTTCTGCCAGGAGTGTGAAAGATGTGTCCTGTAGCCACATCAAGCACAGGGGAGGATGGGCTTTGAGCTCTGTGATACCTCCTCCCTGACTGTACAGTGTAAAGCTCCCACAACCTGGTTTGACAGAAAAGGAAATAATCCATTTCAGTTGAAACACAGGTTGTTCAAAGGAAAAAAAAAGTGTCTCCTAAGATCTGCATTAGGGCTTTTAGTCTGTGGAAACCAGAGTCACTTTCTGCAAAACAGAAGCCTCAGAGCTCGGGGTACTTGGTCCAAACTGGAAGAACTAACCAGCAGGATGTAGCACAGCTGGTTTCAGTGGCAGTTCACACATGACCTCCTATGTCACAGGACATACAGGAGTGTTTTAAAAGGCCCAGGTTCTCCAGCAATCCCAAACTACCTATCCCATCCCCAGGACAGCACCACGCAGCATGGGGAGGAACAAGGCTTGAGTCAGACTACTCTGTGTGACGGGTATCTCTGGCCCTGTCATGCTTCCCCAGTGCCTTCAACCACAGACCAGCTGGAGACTGAACTCTTCCAGAATCTTTCCACTTCTCCAGGTCATGTAGCTGATGGAGGCCAGCTACAGATGGAGATGGCAGAGGCCTCCAGCCTCCTAAGATCATCCAATGGATGAAGGGCTTTTAGGCAGGAACATGCACGGACATGGTCCTGCAGAACTAAGCTCCTTTTGTTTGGGTCTTGCTTTCAGGACTCTTGACCAGCTCCAGAGGCAGCTCTAACAGATGACAAGCAGTGCCCGGTGTAGGGAAGGTTACATGCAGTTTAGGTTTTAATTTAGTGACAATCTACCTGCCCCCAGCAACAGATGCTCTTTTACTAATAGGAAAACAAGTTTATGCAAATCAAAATATTGTGGTTTTAATCACTTGATCCAATCTATTTACAAGCTGGGTTTATTCTTTTCTGCTAATTGTGAGGCTGTGGATCTGTCTTATTTTCCTAGGCAAGAGGGCCAGTTAAAGCAATCTTTCCTGCCATACAGCTCTGCTTCAGAATCCTCTGCTGCTGCTCATTGTGCTGCTCACAGATGATGGGTGCAGACACAGAGGGAAACAGACTAGGGGAAAAACGTGTAAGAAACACAAAAGGGGTTTTTTTGTTTCCATCCTCATCAGTTCAGCAATCTGGTCCATTGTGCACCTGCACAAATATTTATGCTAACACAGCATAAGGATGGGAATAACATGCAGCAGGGAACTGAGAGGCTTAAGTAGTCGTGACAGCACAAAACCACAGGATGGAAAGAGGGATTGTCCACCTTTCACACAGAGCAGCATATTCACACTGGGCATCATGGTACAGCTCCCCTCAGTATTAATAGCATCATTTATTCCTGTTCAGGAGAAGTGAATGCAGAAAGCCAGAAAAGATGCTGACCCATATACAAGCCATCCACCATGGTTCAGTGATGGCCCCTTGCTTCCATGCCACCCTACCTTTCCTGATTCCCATCAGCTCTGTGGCTAGTGACACCCAGACAGCACCACCTCTAGGACACAATTTATCTACCCTTTTGAGAGGCACGGATGGGACCCAGCACACCTTCCCCTCTCTTACTCCTGCTAGGACAGAGGATGGGGAAAGGGGAGGAATGTGGCCGTGCCAGGGACACCACAGTAAAAGCCCTGTGTTGCTAGCACCAAAGCTTGCACACTCTCCAGGTGATCTTCCAAAAGTCACCATGCCACCAGCCAATGAATGGCACCCTTCAGCAAGCTTAGTATTAAATCAAGTGAGGCTGGTAAAAGGTATTCAGCTCAGTGGGACTTAGAGGAAAAAAAATGCACATGAAGGTGTCTGAAGACATTGGCTATGTTACATAAATATAAAAACTCAGAAAAATAGCTTCTCTTGTACACTTGTCAATGTCAGAAGAATATTCTATAAAAGAAAGAAAGTGTTTCTAGAAAACTGTTTGGAGGTATGTGAAAATAGTCTTCGTTTTCTGGGGGAACTGCAAGGTGCCTGGACACTGAGAAAAGTGTCACAGCCTGAAGCCTGTTGAGCTGAGCTCAAAAGGAGGTCCTGGCCCTCCATCTGCTTAGCTGGGGTGTTCCTAATGTTCCTTTCATTGATGCAGAAACCAGGCAGTCACAGACAGTGGTATCAATCCTAGCTAAGTCAGCTGAAAATGAACCTTAACAAGAAAACAAACAAAGAAACAACAAAACCAGCCACAATGAAAACATTCCAAAACCACAAAAGTCTTCTCTCAATCCAGTGATCAAATCCTGCTGCCCAATGGGGGAGGGGGAGGGGTGGGGTGTAAACTAGGACACAATTCTCTCATATTTAAATGCTTCTATTCAAAGGACCATTTCTAATGAATGCTTTATTTGCATGATGTATGCAAACAGTTTCAAGTACAACAGAAAGACAACTACATTCTAACCATAAGCACAGTGCGGCAAAACTGCTAAGAAATCCTTGCAGATACTCAAGGAGCCTGAGTCACAGTGGGGACAGGACAGCACTGCGGTCACACCTGCAGCAGCGCTGGGACAGCGCCTGCTGGGGCTCCTGGCACTCACCAGGATGTGCGCTGCATTCTGGAGCTGTGCTCAGGCTCCCTCACACCTGAGCCAGGCACCCAGCAGCCACAGCTGGGGCTGCCCTGCCCGCACGCAGTCCCAAGGTGCCCGTGTGTGTTGGCAACTTCTCCCATCGTGGACAAGCTGAGAGCAGAGGAACTCCAAAGGGCAGTCTTGCAAAACTGTGCTTAAAGCTATGAATGTCTGCCAGCTGCAGCACCTTTCTGGAGCAGGGCATTGGTGTCACATTCTCTTGTCCAAGCAAAGTGGCACTAACTTCTGGTCATCAAAACATCTAAGCCATTAATTTATTAAGATTAAAGTCTATTAAGCAAAACCCAAGAGATTAAGGTTGAATTACGTATAAAAAAAAGATTTGAACATTTTAAAACATATTCTGACATGTTATGCTTTTAGCAATAATTACATTATAAGACATGTGTTTGACACTTATTTTCTAGTGTTCAAAAAATATTTCAGTTGCTAGCTCTTTGCCATCTGTTTCCCATCATTATTTCATTAAAATAGTTTTCATCTCTCTTATGGTAGGAGAGCAAGACCGCTTTCTATGTGACTGGATTATCACCTCCCTTACTTAAACAGAATCATTCCAGTATTTTTTTTTCATTTATTTTTTGAAGACACATATGTACCTCTTCCAAACTCCACCCAGAAAGGGCTAACAAAGCAAGCTTGTTAAAACCAGCCAAATACATCTCCTTCTCTCCACCTGTCAAGAACACTTCTCCAAAGTCTCTGAGGAAACTAAATCAAATAACTCATCTGCTGCAATAAGCATGGGGATTTTCCTCCCTGAAAGGGAAAACTCACACTTGAATGCACCTTGGATGAAAACCAAGGTTCAATGTACAATAGGTATCTCACACCACACAAAACACCATTCCCCATCAAAATACTAGAGCTCAACAGCTCACACTGCTGTGAGTACCTGTGCAGGGGCAAAGTTGCCCACATACAAGGAAGAGGTGGTTTCTGAGCAGTTATCAGGAGCGAGTGCAATAATTCTTACCTGGAAAATGCTGTTTGCAGCTGCTCACCGATTTGTCAGCACACACGCTGCTCTCACCTCATGATTTATGATGCTCTCTCCAGCACTGAGACTTCTATTACTGTCCTCGTTTATTGCCTGCAGCTGTCATTCTCACCAACAATTCTACAGTTGTTTGTAGGTGAGGTATCAAAGGTATTTAGTGTGCACCTAGAGACGTAATTTTAATCAAACCTACTCACAGGCAGTATTTAAACGTTAGAACAACTGCACAGAGTGCAGCAATTAATGTGAACTTGACCAACCAAAATTATGACAGCCAGAAACGTTTACTCATAAATGCCTCAAAAGGATGGATGTCCAACAGGCCTGTGAACACCTGCTGATTTGTAAATGAAGATAAAAATAGTACCCATAGATCACAAAGCCTTCCGACAGGTATTTGAATGCACAATAAATATTAACACAAGTTCAGCAATTTCACTTTCTATGGCCAAAATGTCGCTATGGCAGTAAATGCAGCTACATCTTTCTCACCATGTCTTTTTCTCAGCCAGCTACTTCCCCCTTAAACTAGTTGGGTTTTCCAGAATCTCCTCAAAAGCTGCTGAATCTGCCCAGTTTAGAATAACGACAGTGGAAGGGGAAAAATTTTTACATCCAAAAATTTCAGTTTTAGAGATGTCAGCGTTTTCTAGACATTTAAAGTTTTGCAAATCAGGAGTTCTGACCCACTGCAGTCCTTACTTAACCTTTTTGGAAGCCACAAGTTGCTCAGTGATTTGAAAAACAGGCAAAGCAGTGTTACTAAGTGTGACTACCAATTGCACTACTCTGTTTTGAGAAAGGTAGAGGCAAACACCCTCTGTGGGTGAATTGGACCTACCATGGTGTGGAAACACAGCAGAAAGTGAGAAACAAGTCCTGGAGCTAAGCCTAATAGTACTTACATGTGTCCTCTAAAGCTTCAGCTCCTTGAGTGAACCAATTATAAAAGCATCTCTGTCCATTTAATGAGTTTCTAGTGCTTGTGAGCAAAGATGAAACCCGAAAATATGGATCCTAAACAGGGCACCAAAGGCAGATTTTTAAAAAGAATTCAAGTTTATTATTACTTTAAATTATTTGATATGCCTGGATTCTAATGGCTGAATATTTTAAGGTTGGCAATGAGTCTGATCATTAGTCTAAGCACCAAAATCCACTTCCTGTATTGAAAGTTGTTTTATTCAAGACTATCCACACTGCAAAGCTTGAAAATGGCACTCAAGGCAAAAACAATTGTGAATTTACAACCAAAAGGTAGCCTGAAGGCCATCACTGTCACAGTCAAGCTTGATTTATAGCTGAACAGATAGTGTCAAAATATAAACTACAAATTAAACACGACTCTTCAGTACAAAAAAATGATGGTTTTACACTGTGGTGATAAACTACCAAAGAAGCTCTGGTGTTTGTAAGTTGTTAATACTTGCAATATATGCAGATACTGACTGATCCTATTACAGCCCCATGCTCCAGTCCCTTCAGCCAAGATGATGGGATGACTGAGAGAGTTGTGCAGAAGATGCACTCACTAATTGTGAGCCCACATTAAACCATGAGTGGGTGTGCAACAGCCTCTTTTCAGGTCAAGGAACAAAATCTCCTTGTAGAAAGAACACTAATTGTAGCACATTTCAGAATTCAGGAGTCTTTTAGTTATTTAAATCCACAATATACCATTTGTTTCCCGTAACATTTATTAGAAAAACAGATCAGAATTGGTCATATATACCTCATTAGGAAAAAAAAAATCCACCATGAAAAAGCTGACTTTACCTATATTTTTAAACTTAAGGCAGCTGAGAGGTCATTTAAACAATAATTGTTCTTAGATTCAAACACAGATACACATTCTGTCTTCAGATGGTGTCTCTAGGATCCGATCACTCAAGCATGTGTATGACTCTTCACTGACAAACCACCTGACTCCTCTACTTGTGCAACTTGTATTACTCATAAGAAATCCTTGGCAGAGGCAGACCAACATATGTTAATTACTGGGCTGCATTATAATAGGTCTGACATCTTGTTTCTCATCCAGGGTTTAAAATAAAAGGAAACAACAGTCTCTTTCAATACAAAAGTACATATTTTTGCATCTCAGGCTAAAAATATTCTACAATTAAAAACACAAATAGATCAACTGCCAAAGAAACCCTGCCTTTTCAGTGTTCCTTTTGGGGGGTTTAGCCTTATTAAACAATGAAGGAAAGCAAAGAGAGGTTGGTGAATATGTATTCCCCTTTCATTTACTAAAAAATATTCCTAAATTGGGTAAACAGGTAAAATAGGAGCTTGACTCCCCAGTATTTCGTTTCTTGTAAAAACAGTTTTTCAGGTAATGTTGGCTGCCAGTTTCTACAGCAAAATAAGGTATAAATTCATGAACACTGAAGAGGAGCACGACTAGACCAAATATATACTTTAAAAATATTTTTATTTTATATATGGCAAGAGATATGTACGATTTCTTTATTTTATGATTTAATATGCTGGGATATTGCTAGGACAAGATGCTGGCAACATTACAAGTATTTCTGATGTACATTTCTCTTTATTGAGAAAGAGATACTGAGGGCCATAGCTGCAATTTCAGAAAAAGGAGTAAGACTCCACACTGACATGCTGTTTCTTTTTGGATGACCAAATTCAAATTTTTAAATCTGAATTTCAAATTGTATGACACCATAAGCCTGCTAGGAACATGCAAAGTCTCCTTTAAATTTTCAAAACACTAATATTCTAAAATTAGGCATTGGTACCAGATTTTCTTTCACAAAAAGTCCTGCAAAAAAAGTTTATGCATTGAATGATTTATACAAGCATTTAGGATGCAAAATCTTTAAGAATACACACTGAAAACGCTGTCTCAGAAGTTTTGGGGTTTTTTTTCAAAAGTGATTAAAGAAGTGTATCACACAGCTATGACCAGAAACCTGCTGGGCATCCATCGTTCCCTCCTTGCCCACCCCAGGCTCCTGCACTGGGGGCTGCGCCAAGGCAGCTCCAGTCCCTCTCCCAAGGCAGAGTGCCAGCCAAGAAGCTCCAGCCAGGAGCAGACAGATGGTGGCCAATAAGGAAACTATCACAGTGTCTTAGTCACCATGGCACAGCCTGGGCAGCACACAATAGCAGCCTGCCTATCATCGACTTTACCCTCCTTTCAGCTCGTTGGTGTTTACCTGCGCGCGCCTGGTGCTCCCAGCTCTGCGCACACCGACACCGAGCCGTCCTGGGTGAACCACTCCAGTGGCATGGGGCTTACAAGGACCCATCACAGCCCATCAGAGAGCTAAAGGCAGATATCCAAAGGTTACAAAACACTGCCTTAAATGCAGCATACCAACCACCACTCTGTGGGAGCAGCTATGCTCTAGGGTAGCTAAGAGGAAACACGCCAAAGTCTTAAAAATAGATGTTCCAAGTACCAATTAGTTAACAAAGGAAACATCAACAGATGAATCCAAAATTTTCAGCATTTTTTGTATTTATTTGGGGATAAAATAACCTTACTTAAGGATAAGAGAAGCAGCACAATCCTGAACTTAAGGCACTCATTTGTTTCCCCCCAGCCAGTTCCTCAGAGCTCCACTCTGAACCCTCCAGCAGCAGCCACCACTGCCACCTCAACCTTGTCCTTCTCTTCCCTGAGAAGCACCTCTCAGGTGCTTTTTAATTGGTTCCTTTACAAAAGAGCAATCTGTCATGAATACAGATAGAATAAAAAAAAGGATTGCAAATATTTTCAGAACCCATTTTAATCAGAAAAGCTCTGAAGCGCTACCCATCCGCAGCACTGCCCTTTGCAGAAAGAACCACTGCCTCACCCAAGGCTGAGCAGCGCCAAGCACCATCTGGTCCATGCCCCAGGGGGCCTTTCCACTCTCCCAACCTGCACAGCTCCAGCCAGTGCCACCGGCAGTGGAATCCTGCAGCTCTGCTCTCCCTGCTGCACAGACTTCGAGGATGCAGCAATTTCATGTGGATGTTTTAAAATACTTATCTTCTGTCCTGTTGCTGATTCCTTCTGAAGCATAAGCCATCTCCAAATGGCCATCCCTTTATGTGTCATTCATACCCAAGGATCACTCAGAATGCAAGGACTGGTATCCAAAGGAAGCATTTATAACGCTCACACAAGTCCAGGTATGGCATCTTTCATATCTAAACTGTACCTTTGCTAAACACCAGGTTTAAGTATTCCAACAAACATTGCAAAGGTTCCCCTGGATTCATTCAGTACTCTGTCTCTAGCTGATCATCAACAGCTGGTGTTTTACTTGTCCTTTGTTAAAGAATAACACGAGGCCAAATGAAACTGACTCCTGAGTTACACATAAACAAGCAAGTGCCCGCTGCAGAGGTGGGATTTTGTTTAGTGGGGTTTGAAGCCCTCCTGGGTATCCAGCTTCCCACTCAACTCCTGTCTGCCTGCTGCCATAGAATCTGGAGCAGCAGGATCCCAGAGCTCCCGGTCTGTCCTTCCTTCCAGTGCCACCTCAGAGCAGCTGGGACTGGGGAGAAAAGCCAGTGCTGAGCAGTGCTGAGCAAACCCTTCCTCTGCAAGGGCTCCCCACAGCCACACGAATCGCTGTGGCAGAAGCAGGTTCAGAGCCAGCCATGCAGTCCGAGCAAAGCAGAGGGCAAACGACTGAGAAAGGACACAGCATCCACCACTGACACTGCCAAAAAGCTGCAGGAAGAAGATGGGAGTCCGAGTGTTTTAACTTGCAAGGCTGATTTAACGAAGTCTGAGAGGGCTCTGCTAGTGACCCAAAATAACTTCTCCTTACATAATACTGTTATGATTTTAATGTGAGAGATGTCAGAGTATTACAGTGCCAAAAGCCAAAGCTACGCATTCATTTGGAAAGCTAGTAGGCACCCATCTCTAATGGTATCTAACTCCAGCTGGATTGCAACCCAATACTTTTTAAAGCACTGATGTAGATTTTTGGAGAAATCTCACACTTGAGAGAACAAGCAAAGACTCAAGTACAGCTCCTGTAACAAACGTCTAAAAGCAGGACTGACAGCTGCCTTAAGTCTCACTGGGTGAGACATATCAGAGTGGATATCTCAGAATCAAAAAGGGACTAGTGAATGCGATCAATTTGAACGCTAGTTTGTAGAAAAACAGCCTTGACAGTGCAACACATGTTGAATTCACCTTTTCAGTCACAAAACTACCATCCACATCTGCACATAAGTGCCCACTGCAACTCAGCATCTTGGTTTTCTGTGAAACAGAAAGGTAAGGTTTTGTGGTTTTGTAAAGCACCTAAAAGACAGTGAAATGAACGTGCAGATAGTCATGACCACAAAAGCATGTACAGGATGGTACTTCACTGGCCTGACATCCTTTAGAACACGAATTCCAGTTGAAAAAAAAATAATTAAATGTAAAGTGTGCTTTACATTTACCAGTGCTAAGTGGAGAAGAAAAGTTTTACTTGAAAAAGCTTGGGGAAAGCCTTGGGTTGCTGTAAGGGAGACCTAAGCATAAGCTGTATAACAGCTGTAAAGAAGTTAACTTCTGTGATCCCACTGCTGGGAGAACAGTTACAAGCATTAAACAAAGAGAGAATTTACAAGGAGGACACTAAGAGACTGGGTAGACTGCCTGACAACCATGTCATTCTTCTTTACCCCTGCAAACCTGCAGGATAATAAATTCTTCTCTCTTTCATCTATGGGTAGATGCATAAACAAATTGCTTTTCCAAGAATTCAGTGTCAACTAAGTCTCTAAAACTGTTTTTTAAAGCATTTTCTTGCCCCCTTTTTTTTAGCAGGAGAAAAGGTTGGCACAGTTTGGCAGGACAGGGGAGATAATCAAATGGCTCTTCCATGCACCTAAAAATATAAAATAGTTTTAAAACTGAAGAGTAACAGTGCTTATTGTCAAAATAGTTTAGCTGCAGGAACTTGTATTTTGCAATGCATTTTAAGCAAATGCATACTCTAAGACAATTTTCACGTTTATAAGGCTTCTTTTTGTCATTTACAATAGCCAAGATCTTAGAGATGTGTAACACTAAGGAAAACTAAGGCTTATATGAAAGCAATGATATGTGAGGTATTTCTTATTTTCACATTATCTATGGAGGCATCCCACCTTCAGGCTGCCCAAACAGAAGTGCTGCTCAAACTGGACAGAGATACAGCAGGGCAGCAGTTGATGAATTTCTCTCATTTCCTCAAGAAAGTGGCTGTAGTTGGAGGGGTGGAAATCTTGCAATTCAGGGCTCAAGCCTCTCCTCCCTGTCATTCAACTCTCTTGTGGTGTATTTTTTTCCACTCACGCATCACTCTCACACCTCAAAAATAACCGAGAGCAGGTGGTAACCTTTGAGCTGGAGAATGCCCATCTAGCAAGACAACAGTCATGTCCAAGAGAAGAGCACAGGGGAAGGATCTGAGTTTCACACAAAGCCAAAGTCATAAAAACACCTTACAAGCTTATGATGATTTCTGCTTTTGGTGAGGTAGACTCTGAAACCCCCTTTGTCAGTATGAGACCAGACAATTTCCAGGGAAGTTCCATTTCAAACCTTTTCAAGCACCAACAGCCCCGCAGTGTCAGCCTCAGCACTGTCCTGCACATCTCCCTCATCCCATGGTGCCCTTATTTACACAATAAACCAGTATTAGATCAGTTCATCCATTTTCAGAATGGATGTCCAAAAACACAAGAAGAGAAACCTGCACTGCAGAATTTACTGATGGAGATACAGAGGTGTGTATTTCAGGGCAGCGTAAAAGACTCCTCTGTTCTCACAGGGAATCAGGAATGTAGCCAAGAAACAAGCAGATACACATCAAGGGAACTGTTTTTGCTACTAAATGGCCAATTGAAGCCCCTACTATTCTGTCATATATCTATGTCACTGCAGTCCCAATAAATAATGCTTTCTGATTAGTTATGAGACTATCTAGAAATCTCTAAGACAGATACCGTTCACTGTGCCAGCCAGTCAGTCATCAGAGCCCTGCAGTCTCAAAGGAATGAAAAACTACCTGAATTCAAAAGACAACACAAACTTCTTGTCAAGGTATTGCTTTTTCTCTTACTCCTCAAACATGTTTTTACCTAATCAGCAAAGATGACAAACAGTATTTCACAGCACAAAGAGCTGCCATACGAATGAGGCAGCTTCCCCACATCTGTGCATTAGATCAAGCAGTCAGTATTCTCTAGTTAATGCTATCTGGACCAAGCTGACTACTAAACTAAATCAACAGAAGAGTTTACCAGTTATCAGGCAAAGACTTGAGAACATGAGAACAAATAAGCTTTGAAGAAAACCAAATAAAGACAACAACCTCCATACTGGTTTTGCATGACATTATCAGATGCTTCACTCCTGTGGCTTTCATTCTCCTGCTATCTTTGACAACACATACATATTATCCATACGTTAGAGCTGTTCCTCTTTCTGAAGCCAGGCCCACAGCAGTGCTGCTTTTGCCTGGAAATAAAAAAGGCTTACAGCAACCACAGTCCCTCTGTGCCCACAGCCAGTACTGACTACCAAAAAACTGGCATACAGCCCCAGAGGGAGAGGATAACACAACTGGCTACGGATCAGGCAGCTGGACCATCGCCTGGGTAGGTTTCACAGGTCTGAAGGAGGATGTCTTAGCATGAGGATATGAGTTATAAATCAGGTCTTCACCATCCACTGACATAAGCCAGGACAAACAAGCAAACATAAAATTAATAAGAAACCTCTTATATAGACCAACAATGAGCAGCAGAGGTAATACAAACTCACACTTTTATGAAATTTGCACAGGTTTGGAGCACTGTGCATATAAATGGGGTTTTGAGCAGTTTCTTTTCCTCCCTCCCCCTGCCTGGTATTGAGCCAGGAGCCTTCCAGCTTCACTTTGGGAATCAAGTCAAAGCTGGTCTGCAGAGTCAAAACAAACCCTGGATTACCAACCAGGGGATATGCTTCCCACGTTTATGTTAATGGAATGTTACTGAGATAGGCTGTATGTGACTACCCCAATATTAACACACTAGACAAAATACAAACCAGCTTGATCTATAGAATTGTGCATGTAAAGGACAGAAGTCCCTTTTCAAGCTTAGGTATTTCACTAGATCCTAAACCTTATTTAAAAATGCATCAACCATCACCGATTGGAAAGGATTTCTTGGATCTTACACCATTCCCTGCAAGAGTAAAAATTACTTCCTCTGTCCTCTGCTACAGAAATAAAATGTATAAGCAACTGAAGGAAGCTACAGGTATTCCTGAACAAGTGAACACCTACGTGAGCCTTCAGAAGGGCAAGTCCTTTTAAAGAATGAGTCATTCCCTGTGGAGTAACTTAATTTCTATTGACACTTCCAGGAGAAATTAGGTTGAAAGTGATTTTGTCTGTCTAAGAACAACTTTGCTTTTTTTACTGGATACCTAATACCCATAGAAATCTGTCCTGCTCCATAAAGGGAAGGGCAGAGGCACTGTACTGAAGCCAGGAAACTTCATCTTTGCAGGCAATGTAAACTTCAGTGTATCTTAAATTATTAGAACCAAAAATAACACGTAACAAGTGTAAGGCCATCTCCTACTCTCATAATACACTACTGCCTCCAACAGTCTAGCTGTGGAGATCCATTACAACTCATTGCCTGGACATTTCCCTAGCAGCCTACATTCTCTTTAAAATATTCTAACATTAGCCAAGCTGAATGTTAATGATCACGTGAAACCCAATGGAAGTGAAGAATTGAAAATTGCTACCTAAGAATTTTCTGCTTTATAGTAAGAAGAAGGGAGGAGGAAATCAATACAGCAAAACAACCTTTTTTTTTAAGCCAAAGACACAATTTTAAAGCCAAAATTATTTCTAATACCACTGACAGCCTCAACTTGTCATCAGCAGGAAGACTCACGTACACTTGGAGTGAAGATGTGAATTGAGTGTAAGGAAAACATACAATATCTGAGCAGGAGGCTTACCTGTGGTGGTTCTATACTGATGTGCTGCTTACTGTGCTTTCCCATAAAACACACCTAAATGGATAAAGAGGGCTTGTGCTGCTTGTCCTACAACAGGCAGTTGACAGGAACAAGCATAAACCAACACAAACTCTTCGGCAATATTCTCACCACTTTGCTGTAATAGAGGATAGAATTTCACAAAAATTGGTCTAACTAGGAGCGAACAAATTAGCCAATTGCATAGTGGTCAAATTTGCTACCACAGGCATTAACTGCAGTCCTACTTATTTATGAGAAACAGGCTTCCCAGGTAAAGCCATAACAAGCCAAGCTCACGCCTCCTGCAGCATTTGATCACCCACGTTGTTAGAGCAGCACAGCAGGCACCACGAGTTCCTGGCCAGCCACTACCTCCATTTCTCATAGTCACATTATCTTCTGTGTGACTGGAAAAAGGCTGGATCCCTGTCGTTCTGAAACCTATCAACAACACTGGGGAAGGCAAAAAGGGATTCCAACTCTTTTTCCTTTCCCGGATCTATTTTTCTTCCTTTTCAGGAGAAAAACCAGGCTTTTCCAGGCTAGTACAAACATCAAGTTGCTAAAAACCTGCCAACATTGTCTCCAACTATAGTATCAGAGATGTAACTACCATCCACGAGGGTCTGGGGTGCTGGTTTGGCTTTTTTTTATTCCCAACAGAAAACCTTTGGAGCCCATAAAAGTGGAAGAGATTTGGGGCAAAGGGCAAGCAACTCCCAAGAAAAGTTATGAACGGAACTGTGCTACAGAGAGCCTTGCCTTTCCACTCCCTGTACAGGAGAAATCATTCAGATGTTGCAAAAACTGATCCATTATCTTTTGTGGGTTTCTTAAAATAATCTAAAAACAGAATTGTACGCCATACTAAGATCGGATTTATTTCATCCCAGAGAGCACAAAACATTCTCTGTACATATACACAGCAACTCGCTTCTTTCCTGAAACAAAGTTTTCATTGATCCTTTGCCACAGACTCAATTATTGTTTCTAATCATGATCAACGTTTATTTAAGGTATTGTGAACTGTAAACAATGCAAACAATAAAAGCATCTGTCCATGTTGGCATGAATGTAACTGGCAGGTTAGATACCTATATCAACTGGTCCCAAAGGCATTCTTCTTAAATTCAGAAAGCCCAAAGTAAATTTAAATTACAATTTACAAAATAATCTTGAAATCAGCCACTTTTCAAGGTAGGGTTATCTTGTGTAGATAAAATTCACAATCTGTCAATTCAATCCCAGGAAATTCTTCATTGTTTTAAAATATAATCCTAAAGACATTTTTTTTTTAAAGCTTCTTTCTTTTTTATGTAGTGAATTCAGAAAAATTCCTGGTCCTCCTTGCAACCATAGGTAAAAATAATCCTCCTCTTGTAATGCAGCAATTATAGATACATATGTAAAAAGAGCAGAAATCAAGGCACTTTGAAACAACACTTTAAAAGATTTAAAAAAATATTGACTATGGGATATTAAGGGGATTTCAACCCAGGTTTTCCATAGCCTCACTGTAAAATTAAGCGACATTTTCCTTCTCCTCTTCCCCACCCCAAACTCTGAGGAAAACGGCCACCAAATGCACTCAGCTAGCCTCAAAGTCACACGTGCTCCATTGCAGATTTTGCTTTCAATGTCTCTTTTGTTTGATGGCTGGTGTTTCAACATCCTCAGCTTGGAACAGAAAAAGGTCAGAGCGAGTCTTCTGGCATTCACAAACCTGCACCAGGCCCCGCCAAGAGAAGATTGATGCCATAGTACATTTTCCCCAGTCAAGAGAAGGAAGTGGAGCGACCAACTATGTTCGTCAGAGGGATTCTTTTCCCAAAGGTGTTTAGCTTTGCTACATTCCTTTGTGAAACTTTTCTGCTGCTGCTAGTAATATTTTTGAGTTACTCACTGTGCCATGTTACTGCCCTAGTATTGTAGCCTGAACAGGTTCCCACCAGTAAGTCATTTTAGCCACACATTCCAGCATACAGCCTTTTTTATTTTTTAATTCCCCTCCTGATTTTGCTTCACCCCTATGTTACCCCCACTGCCCTCCCACCTGCTGCCCTCGCCTTTCCTCCCTTGGGTGGGAAGGAGGAGAGGCTGCACCATTAAACTTCCAGTGTGCAAGGCCAAGGTCCGTTCCACAGCTAGAGAGAAGCTGTTGCTAAAGATTCCTTAAAAGCTTTGGCACTTCACGGCAGTTGGAACTACTCAACCAGAGCTGGGAGCCAAAGCTTTGCCACAGCATTAATGGGCTTTTGCCCTTTTAAATTTTATAAGCCTGTCGCCTTTCTGATGCGCGCTGTTTTATTCAGAGCCCTAAATGGCCATTTCATATTTAAAAGAAAGCTTGCATAGGTAGCACCCTAAAACTACCCCAGGTCATTCATCACCCCAGCACTCCTACTGTCTCTTAGGAAACCTTTGATAGAGCATTTGTTCAGGCTGCCAAGTTAAATCCTCTTCTCTCGTGTCAATGCATTGAAAAAAGCAGTCAGAACACCAGCTTCACTCAGGCCTGCTGAAGTAAATGGAGAAAACCAATTCCTCTGGCACTACAGAGCCATTAAGCCGTTTGCAGATTATTAACTGAAGCACAAAAATACACACGGCGCACAATCGGACGACAGAGCAGAGCTGTGCCTTGAGTTTGCTTCGGTCTCGGTAAACTGACGATACGGCCGCAATTTGCACCAACTCATGCAGCTGCCGGGCTGGCGAGCGGGACCCCGGCAAGCCCAGACAAAAGCGGCGATGCGGGGGTCCCGCTGCCACGGCCGGGCAGGTTCCTCCTTCAGCAAAGACGCTGATGGGGGCTGCACTCGAAGGGGCACCCCCGAGGCGCCGCCCCGCGCCTCTCATCGCAGCCTCCGAGGCGGCACCGAAATTAAACTTTGCACGTGCAAAACAAAGTTTACAGTCTAAAACCGATTATAGTAACAACTTCCTCCCCCTGTCTCGGGCTGCCGCACTCCTTCCCCGCTACCGCGCCAGCCCAGAATGCTATCCCGAGCCCCGCGGGGGGGTGGGGGGGACAAGAGCGTGGCTGGATGGCTCCTATTTTTATGTTTACATTCCTGAAGTGTCTTTTAACTGGCTGCCATTCTCCCTCTCCCCGCGAGCAGCTCCGCCGGCCGCCCCTGCGAGCGCTTCCCCCGCTCCCCTCGCACAAAGGCGAGCGAGCTCCGGCCGGGTCGGGCCGGGCAGGGCACCCTCGGCCCTCTGCCCCCGCGCCCCCTCCCCTCCGCCCGGCGGCTTCCTGGACAGATGCACGGGGGGAGGGAGGGGAAGAGGGAGGGAGGGGGGCTGCTCCTTCCTCCTGCCTGGCGAGAGAGGCCCAGGTCCCAACTGGGTCTGAAAAC